>CM053771.1:130763596-130807097 GCA_028658325.1 Potorous gilbertii | reverse complement strand
CATGAAATTATCAAGGAAAACTGTCCTGATATTGTAGAACCAAAGGGCAAAGTAAGTATTCAAGGAATCCACCAATCACTGCCTGAAAGAGATCCAAAAAGAGAAACTCCTAGGAACATTGTGGCCAAATTCCAAAGTTCCCAGGTCAAGGAGAAAATATTGCAAGCAGCTAGAAAGAAACAATTCCAGTATTGTGGAAGTACAATCAGGATAACATGAGATCTAGCAGCTTCTACATTAAGGGATCGAAGGGTGTGGAATAGGATATTCCAGAAGTCAAAGGAACTAGGACTAAAACCAAGAATCCCCAACCCAGCAAAACTGAGTATAGTACTTCAGGGGAAAATATGGTCTTTCAATGAAATAGAGGATTTTCAAGCATTCTTGATGAAAAGATCAGTGCTGAAAAGAAAATTTGACTTTCAAACACAAGAATGAGAAGAAGCATGAAAAAGTAAACAGCAAAGAGAAGTCACAAGGGACTTACCAAAGTTGAACTGTTTACATTCCTACATGGAAAGACAATATTTATTGCTCTTGAAATTTTTCAGTATCTGGGTAGTTAGTGGGATTACACACACACCATACACACACACACACATACACACACACACACACATACTCACACACATACACATGTGCACACACAACTGGTTAGGCTGCTTTTTGCTGGTTAAGAATATTTGAATCTGTCTAAAATCCAGTTCAGATCAGTTTAAACTACTCTAAACCCATTCAAACCAGTTGATACTGGCTAAAAACAGTTAAACCCATCTAAACTCATTCAATTCACTTCCAATTGGCTAAATCCAGTTTAAACTGGTATAAACTAACCTGGTCAGAACTGGTTTAGGCTAGTCCTTTTTCCTAAGAATATCAGAATTTGATGCTAAGACCAGCAATAATTATACCACACATTTCCATAGGTTTTAAAAGTTTTTCCTCACCACAACCCTGTGAATTATACACATTCCCACCCTGACATTTGACGATTGAAGAAGATCCCAGCTGATCCTGTTGACTTCTGGCTCCTCATAGGATATTCCTAGTATTGCATTGAGAGTAACACATAGACAACATGAGATAGAATCATACAGAGAGTGGAACTGTAAACTGAAAAAGAAAGTCAGAGCTGAGGTCATTAGGGCTTAAAATCATAGTATTTAAAAGTCCCAATAGATATTAGAGGTTATTATCCAGGCCAATTCTCCTATTTTATAAAGTAGAATTATTTATAGAATAAATCAAAAGTCAAAGAAATGATTTGACTTTTCCTGGGTCACTCTACTGGCTAAAGGTCAAGATAAGTCAGGTCTCATGACTTGGAAACCAAGCTTATTTCCTACTTGCATCATTTTCTACATGGTTATATGTGGTTGTATGTCTGTATGTATATGGTTATAAAATATGTCATTGAAGCATATCCACATCATTAAAATCATTAACATGATTACTCCTTCTGTATAATAAATATTTATTATTTAATATTGTGAAGTTAAGAAGCAATCAGACTTTGTTCTTTCTGAATAAATAGCCTATGATTTCAGTACTGAAGTGTACTTTCCCCACAAGTTCAATGAACACCCAATATAGAAATAATAGAGTTTAAAATGATTTCTGCTTCATTGATTTTCGCATCATTTTAACAGGGGTCATGATTATTTGGTGGCTTGAAGTACTTAACACTCAGGTGTTTTGTGATTTAGATATTTTCTGTTTTATTTTTTTCAGATCTCAATAGCACTTTGAGGGTTACTATTATCACTCAGCTGAACTCAAAGGCAATTTATGCAAAAAGAGAACACCAATCATAAAAAGAACTCGTAAATTTTACAATGTTAAATAATAAGTATAAAATATCTTCTATTGATAACATACTGACTATTGTACGCAAAAATAAACAGAGACTCTTCTAAAAAAAACTAGGGCACAGGACGGTGAGGAATCAAATCAAATGGTCTTTAGTAGGACCAGAAAGATAAAAGTGGTAAAAGGAGAGGAAATGACTTGTAGTGGCTTAGTTATTGTGGTTCAATTGTGTCTGACTCTTTATTACTCTATTTAGGTTTTCTTGGCAGAGAGATATTGGAGTAGTTTAACATATCTTTTTCCATCTCTTTTCCAGATGAGGAAACTGAGTCAAAAAGAATTAAATGACTGCCCAGGGTCATACAGTAAGTACCTGAAACCAGATTTGAAGTGAGGAAAATGAGTTTTCCTGACTCCAGGCCTGGAACTCTATCCCTTACACCACCTATCTGCCCATATTAGTTACAGCTTTGGACAAATCTCATTCCCCACCATACCACCCCACCTTGAGGGCTTAGTGACTTAGAATATCTGGAACATAGCAAATTCCCTATCACTTGCAAGAGCCAATTGACTATATCAGATATATTGTCCATAGGATCCTTGTTCAGATATTACTTGGACAAGAGGGTCACTGGGGACACTTCCAATTCTGAGATTTTGTGTATCTGTTCCAGGAGATATTAGGCAGAGATGATAAACAAGTGTGGTAAGAAGATTGGAAATCATGCTATTTGATCATTGGTTGAAGGAACTGGGGTTGTTTAACCTGGAGGTGAAGAACTTGAGTGTGAGGCATTATCTCTTTTTTCAAGTGTTTAAAGGACAATTGTGTGGAAGAGATTTGGGTAGGAATAGTATTTGAAAGTTACAAAAGGGCATTTTTTTTTCACAATTTAGCCTTTGTGCAAGGATAAACTTCATCACCATTTCTCTTGCTATCTCAGAATAGAATAGACTGTGTTATGAGGCAATGGATTCTACCTCCCTGAAGATCTTCAAGCAAAGGTTGGTTGATCATTTGATGTTGTAGAAGGTATGGCTTAGGCTAGATGACTCCTAGAGTCTTTTCCAACACTTAGCATCCATGATACAATGATTAATTTTATTTCCATTTTTCATTGGTTTGATCTTATTCTCTGATTGATTAGAACTTATCAATCAGCAAGGTAATATGCATCCAAATCCTAATTAAATGCCATTGGATCTGGGAAAGTTTTTGTAAAGAAAATAGCTATATATGTAAGTCTATCCTGATTTCATGCTTAATTTGCTTCAGATTCTGCAGTTCTCATGACAATCTGTTCTCTTGAAAATGGAATTATTGAATCAAATATTTCCAACATATAGGAAGTTTTAACCACTGAAAACTTCATTTACCCTTGATGATAATTTTTCTAGTGATGTATATATAGGTTCAACAAAAGTATTCTTGATCAAAATGTTTCATTCAAGTAAGCATTTATTAAGTACCTTTTATTGAATGAATGAATGAAAACAACTGAATAATAAGTTCTGTGTAGGCACAGCTTTAGATTAAGAACCTTCTGTCAAAAATAGCTTCCATCAAAAGCCATAATTTTTCTGCTATGGTGTTTGCTGATGTTCTCAACTCTAGCTCTCATTAGCACATCCTATAGTCACTTCATCTTCTTTGTGTCCCTGTGCATCAGCCATGACCCCATACACTGCCTCCAAGATGATATTTTCCCCCTCTCAGCTTGATGAGACCAATTACATTTCCTTTCCTAACAGGGTGTCAATTATGCCATTGCTATCATTGCTACAGTCAGAGGCACATTTATCATACTTGCTGTTACATCCCTTCAGAAATCTGAATGTTTTACTTCAAGGTCCCTTGTTTCCTTTTAGATGTCTTTCTGTATACTAATTGTCCTTTGTTGTCTCTTTTGAAGTGACAATGTCTCTGACATCTTCGTTGAAGACTTTTTCTTATTTCTTTTTTTTTTACATTTGGAATTGTCAGTATATGTTGGTGTTGCAACATTTGTTCTATTTCTAGCTTTGAGTTTCAATATTCATCTCATTCTATGGTAAATACAAGATATTATTTACCAGATGACTTTATAGTTATTGTTAGTGCATACTCTTGTAGCTGGAACAGAAGTTACAAAACCAAATTCTTTTAATAGTAATCATTTATCAAATGCACTCTGTGCTAGATACTGGATATATGGAAATTTCTTTAAAAAAGGATAATCCTTGACCTAAAGAAATTTGCCATCTAGTGTCATAGAATCACAGATCAAGAGCTAGAAGGAATTTTGGAAATCACTTAGCCCAACCTCATTGTTTGCAAATGGAGAAACTGTGGACTGGAGAAATGATGTGACTTGCCCAAGATATGACATAGATAAAGGTATCAGAGATTGCAAATCTTTCTCTTTGTATTATGTGTAATATTGAGAATATGTGTCATTCCCTTTTCCTCTCTCTTTCTAGCACACGCTTCAAGCAGTCCAGTGTAATTTAAATAATCCTGGCCAAGTACTCTAGGGGAAATGCAATGCAGTACAAGATAATAGAGTGGAGGAATTGTCAAATTCTTCCTAATCTTTGAGTGGTTGGGTTGGTATTCCACTTGGGTGTGATGTTGGAAAGTATATAGGTTTATGAAAGCTTACATTGTATTAAGGAAAGAGATGTCTAGTCAGATTCAAAAAGATTGCAGTCTATTCTTGACCCCTTAAAGATCTTTAATGTGTGAGGCCTGTGACCATAGAAACCTGAGTACAAGTGAAACCTTCAAACTGGCATATGGATCTGTATTTTTAACCTAGAACCCCAGGAAGCCAGGAATTTTTTAGACAACTGGTCCCCTAGAAAGGAGAGCTGCATAAATTGAGGTCTATCGGTCTAGCAATGGAAGAAAACATAAAATGACCATAATGGAAAGCAGTGACTAATTATATTTATTGAAAGCAGAAAGGATATGTGAACCTCAGGACAAATTGATGCAACACATATATCCAGAGGAGTTGTAAAAGTTGGTACAGACATGAAACAATTAATGCAGACATCCATTGCTAAAGTACTAAATAGGATAATATAATTGAATAAGACTTGAGAACTCTTGGAGATCTTGATCTTTGATAGTTATTCCTATTTTCTGTGACCTCTGACATGAAAGCTATTTGTTTATTTTTCATGTGAAAATAAACTTGGAATTTAGAACTCATTTGCTTATATGGTGAGCTTGGTGTTAGATGATGCAATTCCTAAATTATTTGGGTGAAGGTAACAAGTTAGAAGTGAATGACTCTCCGAAGTATAGTCACCCATTTTGTGTCATGAGGGAGACTGACAAGAGATACATAATTTTAATTAGAGTCAGGGACTTAAGGGAGCAAAAGAATGATTCAGAAAAAGATATTTTAGGGAAGTTTGAAAAGCAAGAGAAAACCCATTTAGGACTATCAGCTATATAGCTGGTGAAGATTACAGAGAGAAGGTGGTACCTGACCCAACTCTCAAAATAATATAATGTGTTCATTTTTTTCCGCACATGGTGTGTTTCTAATCTATTCCATTGACTGACCAGTCTATATCACATTAAGTATCCAATTGTCTTGATGCTTACAACTTTGTAGTATAATCTGAGATATGGTACAACTGGACCTGAGGCCTTTCCACTTTTTCCATTGATTCTCTTGACAGTCTTAACTTTTTATTTCTTCAGATGAATTTTGTTGTTATTCTTCTCTAACTCTAATAAGTATTGGTATTGAACTTAAAAAGTAAATTAAGTGGTGTTGTTATTTTTATGATATTGGCTTAGCTTAACCTTGATCAATGAATATTTTTTCTAGTTATGTACATGTCTTCATTTTTGTGAATTGTCTCGTAATTTGTCATTTGTTCATATAGCTTCTGTGTGTGACTTAGTCGTGCTGCTCGATAAATTCAAAGATCCTAGCTATTGGGGCAAGAACTTCCTATCTGACAAAAGAGCTGGGAAAATTGGAAAGCAGTCTGGCAGAAACTAGGCACAGACAACATCTCATGCTGTATACCAAGATAAGCTCAAAATAGATACATGACTTAGACATGAAAGTTGATATCATCAGCAAAGGAGTGGAGCATGGAAGAAATTAAGTCAGATCTATGAATAGGAAAAGAGAGCATGACCAAATTAGAGATACAGAGGTTCATGAAAGGTAAAATGGATAATTTTGATTACATAAAATTTAAAAAATTACCAAAACAAAACCGTATGAGGTCAAAGATTATGAATAATAATGTCCCTTTTGGAAAATGTGAAAGTGAATAATCTTTACTATTTAGTGGCTATTTAGAAATTAGTTGAAGAACAATAGAACAACTGATTTTCAACACTAAGATAATGAATCTGAGCATAACATGACTATTAATGAGAGTCACTAATATACTAGGTGCTATTCAGAACATAAAAATCAGCAGGAGCTCAGAGCTGATGACCTTATTTTTTCTACTCACAGCCATTAGGACTTTGTAATCACTGTGTGATCAAAACTTTATCTAGTAGTAAAGTACTGGGCTCAGAAAGACTTAAGTTCAAATCCAGGCTCAGATACTTACTATTTGTGTGACCTTGGGAAAGTTGTTTAACCTCTGTCTTCCTTGGTTTCCTCATATGCAAAATAAGGATGATAATGGTGCCTATTTGTTGTGATGATAAAATGAAATATTTATAAAGTGCTTTATAAATTATAACTATTATCAGATATTAGCATATGAACAAATATCATAATCTGTATATTTAGAATCTTTTCTCATATCCAGTAGGCAATGTTTATCTTCAGAATATATCAATACATTTGATGATCCTTATCATTTCTCCTTTGTTTCCCTCTCAAATAATTATGAGGTTCAGTTTATTACAGCTGATTTCATAGTGCCTTATTCTATTCTTACCATGCCTTAATATGTATCATATCTATCTATGTCTGTTCCATCACTGTTATGAAAATGTAAGCTCCCTAAAGGCAAATATTGTGGTTTGTTTGTAGGTATACTGTTCATCATTACTATACTAGCCTTGTGATTATAAAATAAGATATTTTAAAATGTTTATTAAATAAACAGTAATGAGCAAATTCAAATTTTCCTTTTAGGTTTTTCCCCCCATTTTCTTATTCTCTCCCTTTCTCTTATCCCTTTTTCTAAGTCTGTAAAGGCAAGCAAAGTAGGATCTTTTACTGCTTTTGTTTTAGCATAAAGTGCCTCTGATTGAATAATGTGGTTAAAGTATGTTGTCTATAAAAGATATTTATACTTATTGTTTAACCCTGCAAAATTTAGGAGTTATTTTTATTAAAAAAATCTTTATAAAAAACCTGGAAGGATTTGTAGAAAGGCCCATACCTTTTGTTAATGAAACACTGGTTCTGGAGTCAAGGTGGGGGAATAACAGCATAGAATTCCTACAGCTTTTTCCCCAAACCCAGTCAAATACATGTAAAAAATGACTCTAAACAAATTCTGGAGCTGCAGAATCCGCAGAATGATGAGTGAAGAAAATCTTCAGCCCAAGACAGCCTGGAAGATCAACGGGAAATGCCTGTCATTCTGTGCTGGGAGCAGAGTGCTGTCCAGTGTGACCCATGCTGGCACAGACGGGGACCAGGCCTTGCAGGAATTGAATCTCTGGCATGTGTGGCAGTTTCCAGACTTCCTGACCCCAAAACACTGAGGACAATTTGGAAAGTCAGTGGCAAAAACCAGTGGGATCTGTGTGAGAGAGGAGAGTGACCCAACCCCATTGCATTGGAGGGGGAGGAGCAGTGTGTACCAGCAGCAGCAGCAGCAGAAGTGGCAGGGGCTGCGGCAGTGACTGTTTCTGGAGCTGTACGCCCAAAGATTGTGGGGGATCCATTGGCTGAGTGTACACTCCCCAACTCCACTGGAAGCAGAGAACTACTTTGACAAAGAGATCAGAAGTCAAATAAATGAAAAGTCAAGAAATTAAAAAACAAAACCAAAGGAATGAAAAAAATAGCAGACAATGTGAAATATCTCATTGGAAAAACAATTGACCTGGAAAATAAATCTAGGAGAGACATTTGTAAAAATTATTGGACTACCTGAAAGTCATGATCAAAAAAGAGCATAGACTTCATCTTTCAAGAAATCATCAAGGATATCTGCCCTGATATTCTAGAACCAGAGGGTAAAGTAGACATTGAAAGAATCCACCAATCACCTCCTGAAAGCGATCCCAAAAGGAAAACTCCTAAGAATATTGTAGCCAAATTCCAGAGCTCCCTGGGGAGAAAATATTGCAAGCAACCAGAAAGAAACAATTTGAGTATTGTGGAAATACAATCAGTATAGCACAAGATCTAGCAGCTTCTACATTATGGGATCAAAGAGCTTGGAATATGATATTTCAGAAGTCAAAGGAGCTAGGATTAAAATCAAGAATCACCTACCCAGAAAAACTGAGTATAATACTTCAGGGGAAGAAGGATCATTCAATAAAATAGAGGACTTTCAAGCATTATTGATGAAAAGACCAGAGCTGAATAGAAAATTTGACTTTCAAACACAAGAATCAAGAGAAGTATGAAAAGGTAAATAGGAAAGAAATCATAAGGTACTTACTCAAGTTGAACTCTTTACATTCCTACATGGAAAGATAATATTTATCTCTTGAGATTTTTCTCAGTATTAGGGTAGTTGGAGGGATTTTATACACATAGAGGGCACAGGGTGAGTTGAATATGAAGGGATGATATCTAGAAAATAAAGTTAATGGGTGAGAGATGAAAATATTGGGAGGAGAAAGGGAGGAATAAAATGGGAAAAATTGTCTCACATAAAAGAGGCAAGAAAGAGTTTTTTCAATGGAAGGAAAGAGGGGGAAGGTGAGAGGAAAGAGTAAACCTTACTCTCATCACATTTGGCTCAAAGAGGGAATAACATTCACACTCAGTTTGGTATGAAAATCTGTCTTACACTACAGAAAAGCAGGAGAGAAGGGGATAAGGGGGTGTGGGGGATGATAGAAGGGAGGGCAAATGTGAGGAGGGAGTAATTAGAGGTAAACACTTTTGAGGAGGGATAGGATCAAAAGAGAGAACAGAATAAATGGAAGGTAGGATAGGATGGAGGGAAATATAGTTAGTCTTTCACGATATGACTGATATGAAAATGTTTTGCCTAACGACACATGTATAACCTATATTGATTTCCTTTCTTGTCAGTGGGAATGGATGGAAAGGGAGGAAGGGAGAGAATTTAGAACTCAAAATTTTAAAAAACAAATGTTAAAAATTATCTTTACATGCAACTGGGAAATAAGATATACAGGCAATAAAGTATAGAAATTTATCTTGCCCTACAAGCAAATAGAGGGGATGAAGATAAGAGAAGGGAGGGTTGTGATAGGAAGGAGAGCAGATTGGGGGAAGTGGTAATCAGAATGTACACTGTCTTGGAGTGGGGGGAGAGGAGAGATGGGGAGAAAACTTGGAACTCAAAACCTTGTGGAAGTGAATGTTGAGAACTAAAAGTAAATAAATAAATATAAAATGAAAAAAATGCGACACTGTTTCCCAAGGGCTGTGATGCCTTCTGGCTCTAAAAAATGTATAAAGACTCTGAGATGAGGTTTCCTTTGGAGCTTACTTTTTGCAAGAAGATTTCTTGGCTTTGAAAATCCAGATGTTGGTGTTTCCCTCTCTGGTAACTGTGTATGCAATGATCAGACAATTGGAAGCCTGTCAGTTGGTTTTTACTTCTCTTCTTGTATTTTTCTCTATTGGTGAATGATATATGTGCCTGATTAAAGGATATTCTTAACCCCTCAAAAGTTTCCTTTCCTTTTAGTAAAACAGATGAAAGAACTTGTGATGGCAGGCCCCCTTATATGTCGGGGTGCTTACTTATACAAAGCTTTGTGTGAGTGAAAGCTCATTTAATCCCTTGTTCTCTGTGTTTCCCAAATTATACTTTTGAAAATATCCAAATGTCCCAGGAAGGAGACCCTTGAAAATAAAATATTGTCTTTGAAATTAACTTTGCACTGGAGAAAAGTTGAGGTTCATAGTTCATTAATTCTCAGAGAAGAGTGTGATTCTATCTTCAGTGGTGCTAGATGAGAGTGCCTTAATTCATGATGATGAAGACCCTCTTTTTAAAATTTTCAAAAGAAATAAGCTAATAATCCTCTACTAAAATTCTATTGATGCTTATTCAGGTATGAAAATGACCCTTTGGTTCTTTAAGACTTTGCTAGAATACATACTCTATCAAGGCAGAAATAATATGAGTGATAGGCTCTCTGTCTAACATCTAATAACAAACTGAGTTTATCTCTATATGACTGGCTACTAGGGTATGAACATTTTTGAACATAGAAAAGTGCAAAGCTTTGGAGGCATGTAGGTAAGGAAGTGCTTGGAACATAAATGTACCTCTTGAAATTCTTAACTTCCTTCAAGATTTAATTGATTTGCTATTTCCTGTAGAAAGCATTTCTTGTCACTGTAATATTTTCAGTCCCTAATTTTCCACTCAACTATGTTACATTGGTCAGATCACATAACCTTGGTTTCCTCATTTGGAAGATAAATATATTAGATGATCTGTAAGATTCCTTTACTTCTGGCATCTATGATCTTAGGTGTATTCTCCTCAAATTTTGCTATATTTATTATATTTAGATATTGTTTTTGCCCCTCTTTCTGTAGTAGAAAAGAGAGCAAATAGTGCTTTTTAATTTTTTTCTTTGTGTACTCTTTGTTCAAATGGATATCCACATGGGTGAACTCACAAATCATTTGAAGTATTTGAAGTCTTGAAATAAGAGTCTGAACAAAGAGACTGACTGATTTCTCATTTATTCCTGCACGTTATCACTAGCACTTAATGTTTATGCACGCTAATTAATTATCTATCATTCTTTATTTTCTGTAATCATTTGCTTTTGCCAAGTGGTGGATAACTAAATGCTTGTCAGCAGGCAAAGAATGCCTGAAACGATTATTTGGCATGTGGCAGGTGAATGGCAGATCCTAGGCTCATCACGGTGTTTCCCTATGTTTCATTGGTGACTGCCAGCAAGATCAGACTATTGCTGCTTGCAGGAATTACCAAACTGTTCCCCAGTGTTTGAACTTGCGATGAACTTCTTGTTCTAATAGGCTTCATGTTCATTCTAAGATAATGTATCCGATAAGTGTAATTCAGTAATTGGATGTTAGAGCTCTTGAAGTGTGATTTATTAGGAGAAGATAAATTCTTGTAAAACAAATATATTGCCATTAAAATGTTGACAGAAGATTAGTGGAGTCACTAATAGTATTTTATATATCTCTTTTCAAGAATAACTTTCTAATGAACCAAGAAATTTTACATAACCAAGTATGTGGCTGGATTCTAATTTGACATTGCATTATCCCATGAATTACATTTGAAAAAAGTCTGGGGAATAAAAACTACCAACTTGTCTATTAAATAGGTGGAAGATTGATGATGGATATTACAAAGGACTTAGGGTCTTACCATCTCAGCAGCTTTTGCTATGATCAGTCCCAACCATTTATTCTATTTATCAACAGCTGAACGCATTCTAGGTAAAGCTGATCTATTAACTTGTATATGGTCTTTTATTGAGATTTACATATTAGATACAATCAAATCACACTTTGCCATTCTACTTTATATGTTTTGCAAAATACACTCTGTCAAAATCAAAGGAAATGGCAGCAACTAACATTTATATTTCAGTACCAACTGCACTTAGTTATTCAGATATTTACAGGAATTTGGCACAATTCCCCATTTGGAATTAAATTCTCAAGATTTAAAAATCTTCTTAAATTATTAACTTTTATCAAGTAAAAGTTCTTGCATATTACTGTAGAGTCATTAGGGATCATACCAAACTGATTCCTCTTCTAGTGAACATATATCAATTTTGTGAATATTAAATCATTGCTTAGGTATCACAGCAAGATGGGATAGATGGCTTCTGAATGTTTATATTGTCCATTTCCTAGTTTAAATGGGATTATTCAGAAACTTGCCAAAGAATTATAAATGCTTGGGCTTATAAAATATCTCCATTTATTTTAAAAGTAATTTTTTTATGATATAAAAAAATCTACTTGATTTTGCATCTTCATTTGTCTGAAAAAGATAAGATAGCTACCAGTTCAACTGCTTTTGCCCATTCCTCTTGAACATTTTTACATTAAAAGATGAGGGAGTGGGAATTCATGGTATATGATCATCAAGGGCCATCATTGGCAATTTTCTGTATATCAAATATATACCAAGGACTTGTGATTTCATCTATATGGGAATTCACCATGAGAGAACACCATCTATATAGAGAGATCACATCTTTAATTTATGGTGTTAGAAAGCTGGGCTGGGTGTGGTGATGCTTTCTTCTTGTTTATGCTATAAGCAGGTGGAGGTTGGTAGATTGTTGAATTTCAGAAATTGTGAGATGTGGTTGCACTGAAGCTGATTTACAGTCTGGAACCAATATGGTGTGTCTCTACTAGGTACCTGAGGAGGAGGTAAGGTTAGAGTGCTATGATGCCTTATGAAGGACAGAAAAAACAGAGAAGGTTGAAGTTTCCTTAATGATCAGTCTTGGGACTGGCCTGCAATTGGTTGCTGTCAAAGCAGCAACAGGAAGATACAGTCTCTAGACTACTGATCAACCAACCAACAAATGCATAACTAACTAAATGAATCAATAAACAAGTAAATGAATGGATAAGTGATAGAAAGAAAGAAAAAAGAAAGAGAAAGAAAGAGAAACAGAAAAAAGAAAGAAAGAAAAAAGAAAGATGAAAGAAAGAGAAGAAAGAAAGAAAAAAAAAGAAAGAAAGAAAAGAAAGTTGCCTTAGATTAAGACAGGTTAACTGGTGATTTCCCAAGATCAAACACCTGTTGGAGGTAGTATTTAAACCCAATTCTTCCTGATTCCAATTCCAGAACTTTAACCATCAAGCCACTCCACCTCCTAACAATTTTCATATGCTCATTAATTTGAAGGATTCTCACCTTCATTGACAACAGGATCAATTGTAAAATTAATTGGGACCAGGGAACTCCTGATCTTTTTATTCTCCTTTAGTAATTCTGTCTTCTTGATGGATGACAGCATGGTGTAAAGGAAAGAACACTGGTCAGAAAGTCAGTTTTAATAGGAACTTTGTCACAAATTAGCTGTGTAACTAAGGACAACAGGACTTGGATTTATAGATCACTTCTCAAAATATATGAATGATAGTCTCTCAAATTAGGATGCAGTATACCTAATAAGAGCTGAAAAAGAAAAGCAAACAAAGCTAAACTAAATAAAAAAAACATTTTCTAGAGTCTTATAAATCAGGACTTCCCCTGAAAAGTGAGGAAAGAAACTACTTGCATTCATCTGACAAGCTGGGTACCCTGAATGCTTATTAGTTAATTATTTTGGGTTAGCTCTGAAAGAGACAAATTGAGCCCCTCCAGTTATTACAGTCTTTCTCTCTCTCTCATTTCTTTATGTATGTACATGTTATATTGTTTATTACATTTACGTGTAGTATTGATAGTAATCCATTGCTCAAGGTACCTTTCAGAAAAAAAGTATACTTCCCTGTTTATTGTTTTTAATCGTCTGTTTTTGCTATTGTCTTATATGAGATCATGACCTGTCTACTTTACCCAAAGTACAGCCAATTTTACTCTAGTCCTATTTTAAACTCTGTATGAAATATTTTGTTTCAGTTGTCTTTCTTGTAAGAAAATATATTGGATTCTGTTTTCTAAACCATTGTATTATCCTCTTCCACTTTATTGGTGAATTCATACCATTCATATAGGTGATCATCAGTTCACTTCCGTCTATCCTCTTTTCTTGTGCTTTTACTTTTTTTTCCTCCTTCTCCCTCTTTATAAAGGAAAAGATGATGAGTGGTCAGTAGCAGTTATGTAAACCTAATGCAATCTGCATTCCTCTTCTCTTTCCTTCACCTAGAACCCAATTATAGGTGCTTTTTCCTTTTAAATTCCTCTTTGTAATCGACTGTCTGTGGTTAGAATTTATTATGCCTGTGATTAACTCCTCTCTGCATTTACCCTTCCTCTTTTTCCCCACTTTCTTCTTCCCCTTCTGTTTGCTTCTTGAATGAAATGTATTTCTGTTCTCAAATGTGTGTGTATTATTATTTATTGAGCAGTTCAGAAGACAGTAAGACTCAAGAGTTGCCCACTACCCTGTCCTTCCTTTTTTATTTGTATAATATTTTACTTGCACACTGCAATATATGAAATAATTTTTACCATTCCTCCTTCTCCTGTATTCTTTTCCTTTCTTCTTTTAAGGTCATTAATACATAATAAAAACCTGATTTATTTGACTCCCTCTATAACCTCTTATAATTTTAGGATTCTGAAGGGACATTTTTAATGATCACTTTATGATCATTTTCTCCTCTCATGTCCCATGTTGTGAGGATAATGTTAAGTCCATTTTCAAGCCCTAAAGACCTTGTTTCTAAATAAAAATGTTAGTTATTGCAATGTAGGTTGGTTATGAGGAAGAAAAAAACCCTTAATAATTAGAGTTATCTCAAAGTATGACCTTGGGTATTCCAAAGTGGGATGGGCCATTTCAGAAGGTCAAGGGTTGCCTTCTTTCTGAAAATCTTCATATGAAGGCTAGATAATCACTGATAAAAAAAATTCTTGTTTATTCACTTCCCATTGCTAGCTATCATTTGCCATTTTTATACTTCTCATGACTCTTGTTTTTTTATTTCAAAATTTCTATTCAGCTCTAACCTTTTCGTGAGGAATGCTTGGCAATTCTCTGTTTCAGTAAAGGTCCATTTTTTCCCTATGGGATTATAGTTTGGTTACATAGGTTATATAGTTTGGTTACATAGGTTTTTCTTGGTTGTAAGCTTTTACTTTTTAGGATACATATCCAGTTTTCTATTCCTTTATGATGGTGGCTGTTAAATCTTATGTGATCAATATAGCTTTTAAAAAAAATTTAATTTTGCCCTCTGATTCTAAGTGATCTAGGAAGTTTTATTTCATGATTTCTTGAAATATATCTAAGCTTTTTGTTTGGTCATGGTATTTTAGGTAGTTTGTTGATTCTTAAATTCTATTTTTTCTCCCAATTTCTAGATGGATTGTTTTATGCCACAAGATACTTTTTAGCCTTTTGACTTTGTTTTTCTATTTCTTGTCTGAGGAAATTATTAACTTCTCATTGGTACATTCTAATTTTCAAAAACTTTGTTGCTTGGGTAAAGTACTCCTTGGATTTAGCTCTTAATTCCTTTTCCAGATCTTCCTGCAATGTCTCATATCTTTTTGCAATTTGAAAAGTATTTTAAACTCTTTAAAACTCTTTCTTTTACACTTTCATTTGACTCATTCATTCAAAGAATTCTAGTTGAATTTGTGGCCAAACTCTATTTTTCTTTGGAGCTTTGGAATTGTTTTGGTATCATTATCTCCTTGGGAGTTTTTTGTGGACATCCCTGACACCATAATATCTTTTTCATGATGTTCTTATTCTTATTTTGTTTGTTTCTGTTTTTCCTCTTGTTCTTGTTCCTTTTCTTGTTGTTTTTCTTTTGCTTATTCATTCTTCCCACTTTACTTCCCTAATTAGTATTTTATAGTAGGACTGGAGCAGCTCAGTCTGGGGACCTGTAGCCTTTCAGTGGACCCCAAGCTGTTTGATCCAGTAGAATCTGATTGTTAAATTTCTGACCTCAGCTTTGCAAGCTCCTGACTCTTGTTTTTACCTGGACAACATAAGAATGAATTTGTTCCTGATTGGAGCTCAAGTATACTGGAGTATGACTCAGGCTAGTATAAGCTATTGACTAGGTTCTCCAGATACAAAATGATATGACTTAAATTTCTTCTTGGTCCAGACTCTCTTTTCAACTGGAAGCTTCACATTGAACTAGGAGCTAGATTAATGAGATTCCAGACTTACACTAATATTGCATAGCAGCTGCTTGTTTTTGTTACAATTCCTTGTCTAGTACTTAGGCTCAGGTTTCAAGACTTCTTTCTCTGGTCTAATACCTCTATTTCTTGGTGCAGGTCCCTTTCTCAGGCCACAGTGGATCTATATTCAAACTCTGGCATACAAGTGACAATGTTCTCATTTGGCACTTATTCCTTCTACTCACACAGTATAAAACCTCTGCATGTTCTGTCTTGTACCTTTTATTTACCTTAGTACACAGCCACAATCCTAATTCAGTCCATATACAGGGAGGTTTGGTGTGCTGCCCGACAACTCCAGGAGAAATGCCAGGAGCAGAATGGAGGTATGCAGCATTTGTGGATCTGACCAAGGTTTTTGACACTGTTAGTTGTGAGGGATTATGGAAAATTATGTTAAAATTTGCTTGCCTGGAGAAGTTCATCAATATTGTACATCAATATCATGAAGGCATGTTTGCCTATATTCTGGATAATGGACAAAGCTCTTGTGCCTTCCCAGTCACCAATGGAGTGAAACAAGGCTGTGTGCTTGCTCCCATGCTTTTTAGCATGATGTTTTCAGCCATGTTGACAAATGCTTTCAATGAGAATGAACAAGGCATCAAGGTCAACTACCATAATGATGGTAAGTTCATCAATTTGAAAAGATTATAAGCCAAGATCAAAGTGGAGAGAGTGTTGGTGCATGAGTTTTTGTTTGCAGATGATTGTGCACTCAATACAGCCTCTGAAGCTGAGATGCAACAAAGTATGGATCAATTCTCCACTGCCTGTACTAATTTTGGCCTAATAATTAATACCATAAAAACACAAGTGCTCCATCAGCCACCACCACACCATCCATACATGGAACCAATGGTTACAACAAATGGAGAAGTTTTGAATGCTGTGGATAAGTTCACTTACCTTGGTAGTGTACTTTCCAGGGATGTACACATTGACAATGTGATTGAAGCACGCATTGTCCTAGCTAGCTCAGTGTTTGGGAGGCTCTGAAGAAAGGTTTGGGAGAGAAGAGGTATTAGGCTGACTACCAAACTGAAAGTCTACAGAGCCATTGTGCTGACCTCATTGTTATATGCTTGTGAAACATGGACAGTCTACCAGTGTCATGCCAGGAAATGGAATCGCTTCCATTTGGACTGTCTTAGCAAGATTCTGAAGCTCACCTGGCATGATAAGCTACCAGACACTGAAGCTCTTGCTCAAGCTGAACTGTCAAGTATTCAAACTATGCCTCAGAGAGCACAACTCTGATGGGCTGTCCACGTTGTTTGATTGCAAAATGTATGCTTGCCAAAAAGACTATTTTATGGAGAACTTGCATGGGACAAGCAATTACATGGAGACCAGAAGAAATGATACAAGGACACTCTTAAGGTCTCTCTCAAGAACTTTGGATTTGATTGTGCAACATGAGAAACATTGGCATAGGACTGCTCAGCATGGTGTGTCCACATAAGAAAGGGTGCTGTACTCTCTGAGCAAAGCAGAATTGAGACAGCACAAAGTAAATGCAGGATGCAAAAATTTGGGACTATCCCTGCCCAATCTGTGGTAAAGCATTCAGAGCTCATATTGGTCTGATCAACCATAGTCAGACACACTGCAATTTCACTTTACAATGGTGATGTCATTTTGGTCCTCCTTGAAGACGAAGGACAACAACCACCACAAACCACCAATTTGTTTATAGTATCAATCTTTATATCTAGATCATATACCTATTTGGACTTTATTCTTGTGTATGGTGTCAGGCTTTGGTCTATGCCTAGTTTATGCCACACTGTTATCCAATTTTCACAGCAAATTTTGTTGAACAGTGAGTTCTTATCCCAGAAACTGGAGTCCTTATTTTTATCAAACAATATTCATTAACTACTGTGTCTTGAATACCTAGCATATTCCTCTTGTCTATGCTTCTGTTTCTTAGCTAGTACCAAATGGTTTTGATAATTGCTGCTTTATAATACAATTTGAGATCTGGTAGACCTAGGCCACCTTCTCTAGCATTTCTTTTCATCAGTCCCCTTGTTATTCTGGACCTTTTGTCCTTCCAGATGAATTTTGATATTATTTTTTCCAGCTCTAGAAAATAATTATCAGGTAGTTTGATTGGTATGGCACTAAATAAGTAAATTAATTTAGGTAGAATTGTCATTTTTATTATATTAGCTCGGCCTACCCATGAGCAACTGATGTTTTTCCACTTACTTAGATCTGACTTTATTTGTGTGAAAAGTGTCTTGTAATTGTGTTCATATAGTCCCTGGGTTTGTTTTGGCAGGTAGACTCCCAAATATTTTATAGTGTCTACCCTAGCTTTAAATGAGACTTCTTTTTCTATTTCTTGGTGTTGGGCTTTGTTAGTAATATATAGCAATGCATAAGATTTGTGTGGATGTATTTGTAACCTGCAAATTTGCAAAAGTTGTTTATTATTTCAAATAGTTTTTTACTTGAATCTCTGGGATTCTCTATGCATGGCATCATTTTATCTGCAAAGAGTGATAACTTAGCTTTTTCTTTGCCTGTTCTAATTCCTTCAATTTCTTTATTTTCTCTAATTGCTACAGCTAACATTTCTATTACCGTATCAAATAATAGTGGTGATAATGAACATCCTTGTTTCACCCCTGATCTTATTGGAAATGCATCTGATTTGTCCTCATTTCATACAGTAATAGCTGATGATTTTAGGTAGATACAGCTTATTAATCCATGGAAAGTTTCATTCATTCCTACACTTTCCAGTTTTTTCAGTAGGAATGGGTGTTTTATTTTGTCAAAAGCCTTTTCTGCAATAGCTAATAGTTTTCCTAATATTGAACCAGCGCTGCATTCCTGGTATGAATACTTCCTAATCATAATGTATTATTCTCATGATAAGTTACTGTATTCTTTTCACTAAAATCTTATTTAAAATTTTAGTATCTATATTCATGAGAGAAATTGGTCTATAATTTTCTTTCTCTGTTTTGTCTCTCCCTGGTTTATGTATCAAAACCATATTTGTATCATAAAAAGAATTTGGGAGAACTCCTTCTTCCTCAATTTTCCCAAATAATCTACATAGTATTGGAATTAGCTATTCTTTAAATGTTTGATAGAATTCACTTGTAAATTCATCTGGCCCTGGAAATTTTTTCCTAGGGAATTCTTTGATGGTTTGTTCAATATCTTTTTCTGAAATGAAATTGTTTAAGTATTCAACTTCCTCTTCTGTTAATCTGGGCAATATTTATCTTTTAAATAATCATTCATCTCATTTAGTCTGTCGAATTTTTGGGCATAAAGTTGGGCAAAGTAATTTCTAATTATTGTTTTAATTTCCTCCTCATACAGATGAGTTCACCCCTTTCATTTTTGATATTGGTAATTGGTTTTCTTCTTTTTTTAAATCCAGTTGATCAAAGATTTATCAATTTTGTTGGTTTTTTTCATAAACCAACTCTTCTATTTATTAATTCAATGGTTTTCTTAATTTCAATTTTATTAATCTCTCTTTTGGCTTTCAGTATTTCTAATTTGATATTTACTTGTGGATTTTCAATTTGTTTTTTTTCAAGCTTTTTTCAGCTGCATGCCCAATTTATTGATCTCCTCTTTCTCTATTTTATTCATGTTGGCATTCAAAGATACAAAGCTTCCCCTAAGAACTGCTTTTGCAGTATCCCATAATATTTGGTAGGTTGTCTCATTATTGTCATTCTCTTGAATGAAGTTGTTGATTGTTTCTATGATTTGTTGTTTAACCCATTCCTTCTTTAGGATTAGATTATTTAGTTTCCAATTAATTTTTGATCTATCTGTCCATGGCCTTTTATTACATATAATTTTTATTGCATTATGATCTGAAAAGGATGCATTAATTATCTCTGCCTTTCTGCACTGGATTTTAAGGTTTTTATGCCCTAGAACATGATCAGTTTTTGTATATGTGTTGTGTGTGTGTGTGTGTTTGTCCTTTGTTGCCAAAGAAGACTATGCCATCAGAGAAATAATGACATGACTTGTACTTGACTTTATTTTGAGTGAGAGAGGGCTGTGCTGGTCATCAGCCTCACTTCTCCTCCAGTGCCATCTGAATCCAGTGACCAGATGTTCATCAGGATGACTGAAGATAACCCAGGGTGAGGCAATTGGGATTAAGTGACTTGCCCAAGGTCACACAGTTAGTGAGCGTCAAGTGTCTTTGACACTTGAACTCGGGTCCTCCGGACTCCTGCATTGATGCTCTATCCATTGCATCACCTAGCTGTTCCTTATGTGCCATATACTGTTGAGCAAAAGGTATATTCCTTTCTATCCCTATTCAGTTTTCTCCAGATATCTATTATGTCTACCTTATCCAGAGTTTTATTCACTTCCTTAACTTCTTTATTGTTTATTTTAAGGTTAGATTTATCAAGTTCAGAGATGGGGAGGTTGAGGTCCCCCACTAGAACAGTTTTGCTGTCTATTTTTTCCTGTAACTCTCTTAACTTCTCTTCTATACCACTTGGAGCATATATGTTTAGTAATGACATTGCTTCATTTTCTATGGTACCTTTTAGCAGGACATAGTTTCCTTCCTTATCTTTTGATTAGATCTATTTCTTCTTTTGCTTTGTCTGAGATAAGGATTGCTGCCCCTGCTTTTCTTACATCAACTGAAGCACAATATATTCTTCTTCAACTTTTTACCTTTACCCTGTGTGTCCCCTCATTTCAAATATGTTTGTTGTAAACAACATATTGTTGGATTATGGCTTTTAATTCATTCTTCTATTCATCTCAGTTTTACGGTATAATTCATCCCATTCACATTCACAGTTATGATTACTGTCTTTGTCTTTCCCTCCATCCTTTTCCCCCACCATTTGTGCTTTTAGTTCTCCCTTCTCCCTTCCCTTCCACAATTGAGTTTTAATTTTTTACCACCACCTCCCGCAGTCTTCCCTTCCTTCTTTCAGCCCCGCTCCCTTTTACTCCCCTTTACCCTTACTACTTCTTCCCTCCCTTTTAGCTTCCCCTAGCCTTTATTCCCCCTTCCCCTCCTACTGCCTATAGAGCTAGTTAGATTTATATACTTAACGTTTATTGTTCCCTCCTTGAACCAAATCAGATGAGAGTACCTCTCAAACAATGCTCATCTCTCTCCCCTCTTTCCCTCCATTGGAATATAATTTTGTACTTCTTCCTGTGATGTAATTTGCCGTTTTCTCCTTCCTCCTTTTCACATCTCCTGTTACAATCCCTTCATCACATTTTTATCATTACAGAATTTACTTTATACCTGTTCCCTCTATCTCTCAATATCCCTTTTGTATTTCATATTAGATATACAATTCTCTAGATTAAGGAATATCTTCTTCCCTTATAGGGAGGTAAACAGTTTGCCGAAATTGAGTAACAAGGTTTCTTTTCCCGTTTACCTTTTTATGCTTCTCTTGAGACCTGCACTCAAGATTGAATTTTTCTATTGAGTTCTGGCCTTTTTAACAGGAAGGTCTGGAAATCCCTTATTTCATTGAATGCCCATCTCCTTGCCTGAAATGTTATGCTGAACTTTGCTGGGTAATTGATTCTTGGTTGTAGTCCCAGCTCCTTTGCCTTATGAAATATCATATTCCAATTCCTTCAATCTTTTAATGTAGCAGCTGCAAGGTCCTGTGTGATCCTGACTGTAGCTCCACGTTATCTGAATGATGTCTTTCTAGCTGCCTGTAGTATTTTCTCCCTCACTTGATAGTTCTGGAATTTGGCAACAATATTTCTTGGTGTTTTTAATTTGGGGTTCCTTTCAGAAGGTGAACTGAGACAATTCTATTCCTCAGTCACAATAAGGAGAATATTCCTTTGCTGTTTTCCTAACCTCATGTGCTATGAGACTATTTGCCTCTTCTGCTGATCCTACTGATCCAGGATTTTTTTCTGGGGAAATATTTTATAGTTCTTTGCCAGTCAACAAGGGGAGGGGGAGATCACTCTGATCACTCTGCCATTTTGACTCCCAGAAGTTCAAGTACATGACTTATAGACATTTAATCTACAGGCTGAAAGTCTCGTCAAAGCTGCTTCAGATACCTGGGCCTCCTTCCACGGCTCTCACTTGCTCAGCTCCATTTAACTCTTGCCCTGAGCTGCTATCCCACCATGGTGACACTTCCTCAAACTGCCACCAGGCTTTCCTGTTCAGCAGGGCTGTGGCAGGGATGCTGTGCTGTGCATTGTATGCTCCTCCACCCTTGTGGAATAGATTTTTCTAGTCAATCTTCTAGTCTGTCCTGGACTGGGAACTGCCATAGTCTTGTCTCCTATTGGATTCTGCATCTCCAAAGTTTGGTCAGATTTGAGAGAGTTTGTCTAAGACCTTAGGTACTCAGCCATGTTGACTCCACCCCCATCCCTACTGATTTGTGATGAAGACCCTTAATTCATGCATATTATATTTTATCTGTTTATTTTTTGGAGGGACTACTAGAAACTCACTTTGCATTTTTCTATTCTGTACAGGTACTTTGTAATCTTTCTTATTTCAGTGGATTAGCCATCTCTTTCCTTTTGATATAGCTTCAGATTTGATAAGCATACCATCTATGTCTTTATCCAAGTCATTAATAAAACTTTTCAATGGAACAAAACAAAGACAGAGGGTTAAACATCATATTAGAGATAGTAAAGTAGTAACAATACTTTCATTCCATAAAACATAAAAGGCCCCCTGATCCAAATTAAGCCAGTCTCTTCACCATCATTTCTTTGGATTCATTAATCTTTCTTTCTTCCTTTTCTTCACCTGCCTCAGCTTTGACCCATTTTGCTGTTATAAAGCCTTTTAATCAGCACCTTTTGGCTCATGCGAAGATAGTGTATGAGTTTCTTCACGCTGACTATGACGCTGAATAATCATTCCTCACTAGTAGGCATGACCTCTGTCTAGATTGTCTCTTTATGGTGACCTCTATAAAGACAAAAGAAGCTCACAATTAGAAATCATGCCTATTTAGCATCCCAGCAGTGGACAGTTGGTTTCAGGTTTTTGGCACCCCTAGCAGTTTCCTTTCATTATGATACATACAATGGAACTCATAGAGAGCAAACTCATTATCAAAGGTAAATGTAAGATCACTTTTCTGAAGAAAACTTTAACCATAGAACAGATCTTTAGAATGTTAGGTGTAATGGCATTTTGCCTGGGTATAAGTATGCTCACCCAGGTTCCAAATATTGCCTACATTCCTTCCCTGTTTTTTTTTCTTCCTGGAAGATCATTTCTGACATTATGGGGTTTAGGGAGAATAATTTTAGTCAGATGTTGCAAATTCCTTCTCTCTAGAGATTAAGGATGAGGGATGAGGAGAAGAGGGTCAAATAGACATAGCTCATTTTCCTCAGGATATTGAGGAAAAAAGGAATAATTGCTTTAGCTAAGCTATTTTAAAGGAAAAAGTTTTATCCATTGATAATTAGGAATCCTATCAGATAATGAACTTATTCATTAGAATGTGAGCTTTTTGAGATTAGGGACTGTTTTTGCTATTTCTTTTAATCCCTAGCACTGATTCTGGAAGATATTAAGTATTTAATAAATGCTTATTGATTGATCAGTGTCCAAAGTACATCAAAATAATTTTTGAATTCTATGCTACCTGCCAACTTTACTTTTCCCCAATCTTACTTGCTACCTTTCCCTGACCTCCAGCATATTCTTCTATTTTTCCTAGCATTTACCTAGATTAGTCTTCTCTTCAATTCTGTTTCTAGCCATCCTTGCATTCAACATGGAACTCTTGAAACCACTGTTTTTGTACTCTCTCATAAAAACCAAAGATTCAGAAACAGAAGCAACCTTAAACCAACCTTCTCATTTTACAAAAAAGGAAACTTTTTCTGCACCTCTAACTCTAGTTATTTCACTCTAATACTCTTTTTGACTTCTGATTGATTGTCTCATCATCATTTTCTTTTTTTAATTTTAGTTTTCATTTTTAACATAGTTCATATCACATAAAACAATTCCAACTTTTGGTCAAGTGATGTTTCTTTTTAAAACATTTGCAATAAAGACCACAAAAGAATTTTTTTAAAACATTACCCAACTGAGACACAAATAATATTTATGTATGCTAACTTCGCAAGCTCTTGACCCAATTGTTTCCACAATATTACTAAGAATTAAAGGACCTTAACTTACTTGTTTTTGTCTAAAATCCGAAGCCTAATAGCTTAATTTTAGACGTAACCTTGGATGTTCCCCTACCAACAATCCATAATTTAATGGATCTGGTATTAAGGTTAAAAACCTTTTCACTATAGGAAATTGCTACTGAGAGTAGGGACATGGCTGGGAAACAATATTTCCCCAACTTCATGTCATTTCCAGGTAGAAGTAGATTGTCAACTTGCATTCAAGCAAGCTTAAAGTCTGCCAAGTGTCAGTTGGGAAATTGAGTCAGGAGAATCCTACCTCAATCCAGGCTGAACAGCCACCCTCCCACCCTTCCCATGAGTTCCCATCAGTTCATACTGGCATATCACAGGCTTACTGACATCTTGAATTGAAGGCTTAGACCACCTTTCTTGCTATCCATACCTGGAGTTAAACTCTGAACAGTCACTTAATAGTTCCATACCATCTTAAAATAGCAAATTCCAATAACCAAGCTTCAAATATGACTATAATTTCACTTTGGCTAAGGAACACCTTTGAGACAAGTCTTAAGTGGATTCCATGCCTTTCTATACATGTTCTAGCTCCTGATTAAAGAGCAATCATAAAATCAAATTTACCATTAAAACCTTAACTTTTCCATCATTGCCAAATTTTACCCAAGGTTACCTGCTTCTAGGAAATTTAGACTAGAATTCTTTCCCCCAAACTAAAGACATCTTTGATTTATTCTCAGTAATTAATTCAGTCAATTCTTTTAATACTAATTGCTTTTACCTCACTTTGTAATATGTTTAATTTTTCTCACTCTCACTCCCCTCCCCCCACTTCCTAGTATCTTGCATTCTGATTACACCTTCCCTCAATGTACCCTCCCTTCTATCACACCCCACCCTTCCCTTATCCCCATCTTTTCTCTTTTCTTGTAGGGAAAGATAAATTTCTATACCTCATTCCCTGTAATTCTTATTTCCTGGTATATGCAATACAAATTCTCTACATTCTTTACTAATACTTTGAATTTAACTTTTCTCCCTTTCTCCCTCCCTACCCATCTCCACTGAGAAGGCAATCAATTCAATACAGACTAAATATCTGTCATTTTGCAAAAGACTTCCATAATAATCATGTTGTGTAATGCTAACTATATTGCCCTCTATCCTACTCTACTCTCCCTTATTTTTAAAAATATTTTTATTTTTTTATTCCCTCATTTGATCTTGACCCTTCCCAAAAGTGTTTATTTCTAGTTTTTCCCTTCTCCCATTTGCCCTCCTTTCTATTATTCTCCTCACCCCACTTGTCACTTCCTGTGGTGTAAGATAGATTTTCATAACCAATTTAGTGAGCATGTTATTCATCCCTTCAGCCATATGTTGAGAGAGTAGCTTCACTTTTCCCCTGTCCCCTTCTCCTTTTTATCCTCCATTGAACAAGATGTTTCTTATCTCTTTTATGAGTTATAGCCTGTCCCATTCAATTTCTCTCTTTCTCCTCCCAGTATTTTCCTCCCTTTCGCCTTAATTTTTATTTAATTTTATTTTTGTGTGGATGTCATCTCTTCTGATTCAACACAGCCTATACTCTTTGTCTATATATATGTATGTGTGTGTGTGTGTATGTACAATCCCTCCACTTACCCAAATACTGAGAAAAGATTAAAAAGTTATAAATATTTTCTTTCCATGTAGAAATGTAAACAGTTCAACTTTAGAAAGTTTTTTTTAATGATTTATCTTTCCTGTTTTCCTTTTCAGGCTTCTCTTGATTCTTGTGTTGGAAAGTCAAAGTTTCCATACACTTTTGGTCTTTTCCTCAATGTGAATGCTTCATAGTCCTCTGTGTTATTGAGTGACCATTTATTCCCTTGAAGTAATATACTCACTTTTGCTGGAAGGTGATTCTTGGTTTTAATCCCAGTTCCTTTGACTTCTGGAATATCCTATTCCAAGCCCTTCAATCCCTTAATGTTGAAGCTGTCAGATCCTGTGTTGTCCTGATTGTATTTCCACAGTACTCAAATTGTTTCTTTCTAGTTGCTTGCAGTATTTTCTCCTTGATCTGGAACTCTGAAATTTGGCCACAATATTCCTAGGAGTTTCTATTTCTGTGTCTTTTTCAGGAGGTGATTGGTGGATTCTTTCAACATTTATTTTGTCCTCTGGTTCTAGAATATCAGGGCAGTTTTCCTTGATAATTTCATGGAAGATAATATCTAGGTTCTTTTTTGGTCATGCCTTTCAGGTAGTCCCATAATTTTTAAATTGTTTTTCCTGGATCTATTTTCCAGGTCAGTTGTTTTTCCAGTGAGATGTTTCACATTATCTTCTAGTTTTTCAAACTTTTGTTTTTTTTTTTAACTGCTTGGTTTATGTCATTCATTTCCCTGAACTCAATTCTCTCTTTCAACGAATTATTTTGTTCAGTGAGCTTTTGGACCTTCTCCTCCATTTGGCCAATTCTGCTTTTTACATCTTCCTTCTCCTCATTGGCTTTTTGGACCTCTTTTTCTAATTGAGACCTCTTTTTAAAGCTATTAATTCCCTCAGCATTTTTTTTGGCTCTCCTTTAGTAAGCTGCTAACTCATTTTTCAAGCTCTTCTTTTACCTGAGTCCAATGTGAGATCCCTTTGGAGGCCCTGGAGGCATGGGTCTTGACTTCCTCTGACAGTATGCCTTGTTCTTCTTCATCCAGAAGGATGGGAGGCGACACCTGGTCACCAAGAAAGTAACCTTCTATGGTCTTATTATTTTTTTCCCCTTTTTGGAGTATTTTTCCAGTCTTTTACTTGACTTCTGAGTTTCCTCTCCAAAACCACCTTGCCTCCAGTTCCACCAAGCCAGTACTGGGGGCTGAGATTCAGATGAGCTGCTCCAAACCCTTAGGGGCTTTAGGTGGGGACAGGGTTGCTATTCAGTGTGAGATTAAGATCAGCTGCTCAGGTGGAGGCAGGACCACCATTCAGGGCTTAGTTCCCTCAGGGGAACTAAGGGGGTTTACAATGAGACCTTCAACAATGGATGGGAGCTAATGCCTGCTTTTGGAGCCCTCTCTGCTGCTGTCTTCACTGCTGCCACCCAAAGAGGCCTGAGTTATGGGGACACCCTGCTCCTTTCTTGGCCAGCCAAAAAAACCCTCTCGCTGACCTTTAGCACTTGTGAGTTGAAGGATCTGCACTGCTGCTGGAGATTCTATCCCTGAAGCCTACTTGGTCCTGCTCCTTCCAGTGCTGTGCTTCCAAGGCTGGGCTGTGCTATGCTCCACATCTGGTGCAACAGACCTTTCTCATCAGTCTTTCAGGTCACTCTGGGCTAGAAATCTCCTCCACTCCATTGCTCTGTGGCTTCTACTGCTCTAGAGTTTGTTGAGAGTCCTTCTTTACCAGTATGTTATGGAGTGTGGGGGAAGAGCTAGTTTATGTGCATCTTTCTACTTTGCCATCTTGGCTCTGCCCCCCTCCTCATCACCATTTTCATCCTATTATCTACCTGAGTTGACTTACTTCTTAGTTATTTTCCATAAACAACCATTTCAGAGATGTTCTAATACCTGAGAATCCTTTGAATTTCTATCACACTTGACTTGTTAGCTCCCAATTTTACCTTTTGATTTCTTGTCTTCGAAGTTTAGACCATTGATTATTGCTAGAGATTGTCATAAATCTGCTTATTGAATCCTTTAGAAACTGAAGTTATCAAACTTCACCAGGGCCCTTGAAGGCCACTTGGAAAGCTTTTATTTCTATTTTGTTGATAACCCAATAGATTCTTCATTTATTGGTTAAAACATTTTTCTCCATTCTCCAATTTAACTCCCATCTTTTGCTCAGAAAAGGACTTTACTCCTAAGAATATTTAGATAATCAAACATGAATTGACCATGTACATTTCTGTCTATTTCAAAATTTTCCTATAACTTCCATGTTTTTTGATTCTGAGAAAGTAATCTCATGTGTCTTTTAAAAGGTCATTTTCTCAATCTTTACTGTGGATTTTTTCCTCTTCTGGCTTTTTCTGGACTTTGATTTATCAACTACTACCTTCTCTCTTGCATATTTAATCTCTCCCACTTCACTGGCTCCTCTTTTGTCTATAAATGTGGTCAGGTCTTTCTCATGTTATAGCAGCAGCAGCAACAGCAGCAGCCACAACATCAAAATGTCCTTGACCATGATATTTTCCTCAAGGTACCATCCTGCCTATTTGTTTCTCTTCATTTGAAGGTTTTTTAAGAGTAATTATATTTGCTCCCTCTGCTTTCTATCCTCCCCCAAACCTTACTCCTTTTTGTCTGGTATTCTATTCTTTCAACACTGTCCATTCTATTTAAAGTTCTCTTAAAGGTTGCCACTGATTCCTAATCTAACCTTAGGTGACACAGAGAACAACAGCCCTGAAAAACTTGGTACAAACTGTGACTATTTTGACACCTCCACTCATCCCATTGTCCTTGAAGATAGTTACTCCTACCCCCCTCTACCACCTTCACTCATCTTAGAAGATTCTTTCTCAAAGGAAGATATGAGTCCCATCTTCCCAGAAGCAGGCTCCCCCTAGGAAGTTAGGCCACCTTAATATCAGGACTACACCATCTACCCCTCAGAGCAAATAACAATAGGTAGTACTGATTTGATCATGTTGCTCCACTGCTCAGAAAGCTTTAGTGATTCTTTGCTATTGGCTACAGGATAAATTACTAACTCCTCTGACATTTAAAGTCTTTCATATACTATATTTCTACAGCAAATGCATATATATGTATATATATACACACATACGTACATACACACACATACACATATATATGTGTATATGAATTATACCCCATCAAAGATTCTATAGTCCAGTCAAATTGACCTATGTTCCCTGTACATAGCAGTCCATTTCCTTTATAAGGCTAGCTCCTCAATTTTTGATTCCATTCCCTTCTGAATTTTCCTGGACCATATTCCATCAACTATTCCTTTTCCCTCCCATATTTAACCTCTCCCATTTTATTGACTACTTTTTTTGCCTACAAATACGGTCATATCTTCCTCATATTACAAAAATAATGTCCTTGACACTGATATATATTTTAAGGTATAGGAAGCAAAAAAATGTACAAGCCTCTCCTTCAATATTTTGATCTAAACTTTCCCCCATATCACCTTTGTTTCTTGGAAGAGTTATCTTAGGTTCAGTTCCTACATGACACTGGTCCTACCAAATTCACATCCTGATTCAGCATGACAAGGGATGAATCTTTGGCTCAGATACTTCTGGGCTGTGTTCTGGAAGATCACCCCTGAAATCTGCTCCTTGCTTCTCAGGGCATCAGTGTTGTGCTGTCTGCAAACCTGAATTATGGTGATGCCAAGGAAACATCCTGACCTTCCAAAACTCACAAGGTCACAAGTGCCATTCCCCTCACCTGGATCAGAAAAGAACCATTATACAGGCTAAGGACAGAGGCATTCATTAAGGCCAAATAGCCCCAGAGGGAGAATAATCTTTAAGGTCTTTCTTGTTACAACATTGTCTCTCACTAGAGGTATTTACTGGGATCCTCCAAGAATGCTGAGGTGATGAGAATGGCCAAAACTGCCTAGGCAGAGCCTGACAGATGTTGAATGCCTTCATAGCCAGTAAAGGAGCCTCCTCTTCACCACATAGCCAATTTCAACTAGCTGCAGAATTTCATGAATACTCCAGTCTCTTGGAGGCACTTTCATTCCATGGTATCATGACTCTCCCAGAAGCAGACTTCCCAGTATTTCCATATAAGGAGACATCACTGGAGGCACAAAACCAAATGCTGTTATTTTGATCTGAAGAAGGGAATGCCACTTTCATAGAGTCACACTATGACTGATGAGGATGTCAACCAATTAAACATTAGCCCTTAC
Source organism: Potorous gilbertii (assembly GCA_028658325.1). NCBI lineage: Eukaryota > Metazoa > Chordata > Mammalia > Diprotodontia > Potoroidae > Potorous > Potorous gilbertii. The sequence continues at coordinate 130,777,256 of CM053771.1, read as the reverse complement.
TAATAACAACTCCTGAGTTGACAACTTTCCATTTGAATAGGCCGTGATAAAAGAAACCAGAGAAAGCACACCAGAGACCACTTTGTGCTAATCCCAGAGCCAGGGGGATGATGGAAAGAAAGCTGTATAAACCATTCTAAACCACCCAAGCAACCACTAAAAACCTCTGCACAATCCCCAAAAGAGCAATTTTCTAAATCAGAATTTGACCCAATGTTCTTTGCATTCCCTATGTTAGGCACTGGAAATACAAAGACAAAACTGAAGTGACCCTTTCCTTTCTGGAGTTTATATGCTATCAATGAACTTCCACAGAGGATATAAACCTGCCTTAGGCATCATAACAGGAACATCTGCCTATACCTGTAGAGGTTAAATGGGCTTGCTTTCCGAAATCTTAAGCTTGAGATGCACCTGATCAAGTCCTGAATTTTGAGGAAAAAGCAGGGAACAGAGAGCTTCCAACTGGAACTCCAGGGCCATTCATTCACTCATTTATGCTGAAACTGTGCTGAAAGTTAAGTGGAAGGAATAGATGAGACAGGGTCTCGATTACACTCAGGAGAGGCAGAGATCAGAAGATAAGATGCTTGGAGAGGTTCTTTCAAGGTTATCTGCAGGAATGCACCATATAGCTGGTATTATGTTCCTATTTATGGAAACAGGGAGCTTTTTGTAAAAGAAAAAAATTGTCCAGGAGTTCTCTCTCTGTCTCTCTGTCTCTGTCTCTCTGATTCTATCTCTGTCTCTGTCTCTCTGTTTCTCTCTCTTTCTGTCTCTCTGTCTGTCTCTGTCTCTTTGTCTCTGTCTCTCTCTCTGTCTCTGTCTGTCTGTCTATCTCTCTCTCTCTCCCAGAACAAGGCATTTCAAGGTTTGACTGGAGACGAAACAGCTTTTGCTCGCACTCATTTTGCACTGGGACTGACACATCTGCAACTGAGACTTCCCAGAGTCTCAGATGAAAGGATAGGCAGATGGAATTTCTAACCTTTGCAAAGGATATATCACACCAAAACAGCTGGGAATTAAATCAATTAAATCAGTAAAGCCGTTTACTCAGAGGTTTTTGTCTTGGATCAGGACAGGTCTTTCTGCCCTAAACATGAAAAAGTAGTCTTACTTTTTTGTCCTTTTTTTAAGGGAAAAGTTTAAGTTACACAACACACACACACACACACACACACACACACACACACACACACACACCCCTCTTTCCCAAATAAAAACCCAGAGAGGTCATTTCTTATATTTCTAATGGACTCTTTCTTGCAATTATGGTGTGCATTAGTTAATCTTATCATTCTCAGAGGCAAAATATTCCCCTTCAAAGACTGTTTTATCTTGAGACTTGACTGGTTCTCCTTAGCAACTCAACTATTTTTTTTTAAAATAAGACTCCCTGGAATTGAGCCATAGGATTGGAGACCCCACTGGCCCCAAACTTCCAGATGCTTTGAGAGATTAAAGATTGACTGATCTTTTATCAAGAGTCCTTCAGGTCAAGTGACTGACTTTGTACTCAGCCTCTATTTAGTACAGGGCCAGAATAAATTGCTTGTTTGTGACAAAGTTTGTAATATTATTTATTGCTGAGAAGTTTTTTCAGTACTTGACTTCAGTCCATTTCAGGCTATTGAGAAGGTTATCTATCTTTAGCCTTGTATAGAAACCTTAATAGCAGTAGTTTTAATATTTTTGTAGTATCTTAAAGTTACAAATCATTCTGCTCCTGTGAATCAATGAAAAAACATTTATTAAGTGCTCACTATATGCAGGCCTTTATACTAGGCACTGGGGTATAGAAACAAGAAGTACAAGCACTCTAGTGGAATAAGGCAAAAAAAACTATTGTCCTTATTTGATATATATGTTATCCTTTATTGTTACTTTATATAGAATATTGCATCTATCCCCAACTCCATATTACACAGTTACTTTCTCTACCTCTGCTCAAGCACCCCTAAGAAGTACTTGGAAATCATAAGATTGTACTCAAAAGGTCCATGATAGTTTCTGCCTTCTACTCTCATCTGGGTGCTGTTGCCACACGCTGAACTTTGTTTTTTTACTTTTTGTTCCTGATTGGCTCTCCTTTTCCACTCCATCCATTCTAGACTTTTCCTCCTAGTCTCAGGTCATCTGTATTGCATCTTTCCCTTTCCTCTTAGCAGAGAACCTCAATGAAAAGGATTATGATCTTCCATCTATTGACTCTTCTCCTACAAAGTTACCTGGATCTTATCAGCAGCCTTCAATTTTAAGAACTCTTGCATCTCCTTGAGTAATCAACCTGTAGCTGTCCTCCCTTTTCTATCTCTCCTCATTTTCTGGTTGGGAGTGGAGACTATGCTTACTTCAACATTTTTTTTTCCATCCTCATACAAAGTGCTTTTTTTTCTACCATTTAATCAAACTTCTTTTCTCCAAGGTTACCAATGATTATTGGTAAATCCAATGACTTTTTCTCATTTCTTACGCTTCTTGACCTCTCTGCAGCATTTGACACTGTTAATCATCTCATTCTCTCCTTTTGTATATTCTTTCCTCTCTTTTTTTTTGCTTTGTATGCATGTGTGTGTGTATGTGTGTGTGTGTGTGTGTGTGTGTGTGTGTGTGTGTGTGTGTGCATGCCATGTATTATAGCTTTCTGTTGTGGTTCCCTTTCTACCTGCTGTGGGTATATCCTAGGGTTATGTCCTGGGTCTCATATTCCTTCCCTTTCTACATATTCTCCTCTTTGTCCTGTTTCTGTTCCTTGTTATTTTCCTCCTTCCCCTTGCTCTTTCTTTTCTCTTCATTCAGGCCTCAGCTACTTTAGGCAGATAATTCTCAAATCAGTGTATCAAACCCTATTTTCTCTGCAGAGCTCCAATCTCACGTCACAAACTGAGCGCTTGATACACTTATCTGGAAATCCCATGAGTGTCTCAAACTCAAAGTGTCTAAAAAAGGCTGCATTTTCTTTCCCTTTTATTCACCCTTTTCCCTCATTTTTCTGTTTCTTTTAAGGATCCCACTTCTTGTTACTCAGGTTCATAACTTCACAGTCATCCTTAAGTCTTTATTCTTTCTTACCTTCCATATTCAGTTATTTTCCATATCTTGTCATTTCTTCCTCTTCAACACCCTTTCCATCTATTCCATTCTTTCTATTCACACCACAACTATTCTAACCCAGGTCTTCATTACTTCTTTCTTAGATAAAATATGAGGACTTTAAAAAAAATAATTAATTTATTTTTAGTTTTCAATGTTCACTTCCATTAGATTTTGAGTCCTCAATTTTCTCCACTTCCCTTCCCTTCACCCTCCCCAAGGCGACATGCAATCTCATAGAGGTTCTGCATACATGCACATTCATATTAAGTATTTTCACATGGCTAATGTAGGAAGAAGAATAAGAACCAATGGGAAGAATCATGAGAAAGAAGACATGAAAGAGAGAAAGAGAGAGAGAGAACACAAATAGTATACTTCAATCTGCATTCAGACTCCACAGTTCTTTTTCTAGATGAGGATAGCATTTTTGATCATGAGTCTTTCAGAACTGTCTTAGGATCCTTGCATTGCTGAGAAGAACTAAGTCTATCAAAGTTAATATCTATTACTATGTGCAATATTCTCTTGGTTCTGCTCACTTCACTCAACATCAGTTCATATAAGTCTTTCCAGGTTTTTCTGAAGTCTACTTGGTCATCATTTATCACAGGATAGTAGTGTTCCATCACATTCATATACCACAACTTGTTCAGCCATTTCCCAAATGATAGGCATTCCCTCAATTCCCAATTCCTGGCCAACACAAAAAGAGCTGCCAAAACATATTTTTGTACATGTAGGTCCTTTCCCCATTTTTATAATCTCTCTTTGGGATACAGACCTAGAAGTAGTACTGCTGGGCATGCACATTTCCCATTTTTATAATCTCTCTTTGGGATACAGACCTAGAAGTAGTATTTCTGGGCACACATGTTCAGATAGCCCTATGGGCATAGTTTGAAATTGCTCTCCAGAATGGTTGGATCAGTTCACAACTCCACCAACAATGCGTTAGTGTCCCAATTTCCCCACATCTTCTCTAACATTTATCACTTTCTTCTTTTGTCATGTTAGCCAGTCTGATAGGTGTGATACTTCAGAATTGTTTTGATTTTCATTTCTCTAATCAATGGTGATTTAGAGCATTTTTATATGACTATAAATAGCTTTAATTTCTTCATCTGAAAAAGTTCTGGCACTGCTCTACCACCCAAATTATCCAGCCGTTAAAGGTGAGTCTCTTACAGTGGAAGAAACTTGGAGTTTCAAAAAACCTCTCCTCTCTATCTGGCAATATTTTTCCATGAATTGTGAATTGCCAGCTTTGATAGCCTATGTCCACATACTGATGTATATTATACACCATGCATGCTTCTGATAAAGCATCATCGATGATGACGATAGAGATTTAACAATAAAGATTTAAAAGTGACAAAAGAAATGCAGCCACTGTAAAGTGGAACAGGGAAAAACTCACTTTTTTGGGTTATTATTGATTGCATGTGCACATATACATCAGGAAAAATATAGGACCTTTTTTTTTATTGTGCATTTGATTGTCACTGCCCTTGGTAGTGCCTGGTTGGGGGTCTTAAATGAGCAGAGCATTGGCTGAGTATTTCCCACTATGCCACTTATATGCCTTATCTGGTCCACAATCTATATATGCCTATGATGGGATGGAGGGTGATGGGTTGCTCTCTTTTGAAGGTTTTTGGCCTTTCAATGAGAAAAAAAGACCTTTCCTTGAATCCTCAGTAAGCTTGCATCATGGTCCTCCAGTAGTTACTGCTCCACCCAGTTTTATCCTCTGATATGGGGGAAAACTCTTTTCATAGGGATTGTGATGTTTGAAAATTATTGCTAGGATATCCAGAATTCTTAATATAAATTCAAGGTTGAGGTGAGAAACTTTGCAATCGGGGAACACCATAGTAGATGTTTTAAAATTTTACTTTACTTTGAAATTTGTGTGCTTATTTTTCCTTTTTTACATTATATCATTTTCATTTATCAATGTACCCATTTTTTTGTCTCTCAGAGCTATCCCTTAGAATCAAGAATTAAATAAAACAAAGTGTAGGCAAGTTTTTGAGCCCATAGGTCCCCACCTCTGTAAAAAAAAGGAGGAATCACATTCTTATTTCATCTGTGGGCCAAGCTGATTAAACATACATAGAGTTATCAGTTTCAATTTTGTATTTATGGTCCTTCCATTTACATTGTTTTAGGTATTTTGTATATTCTTTTCATTGTTCTGTTTGCGTTACTTTTTTCCGTATAGGTATTCCCATGCTTCTATGAATCATATTCATCTGTTTTAGGGTACAGTAATATTCCTATTGCATGCATATGACACAAATTGTTTAGCCATTTTCCAATTGGACATCTTATTTGTTTCCAGTTCTTTGATACTACAAAAAGTAGCAGATGCATTTTAAGTGGGTAGCAAAGAAGGATAGATAACGTTTCAGAAAGCAGAAAAAATACAGTTCGCCTTTTTTCTTTACCCTCATTTTCTTTAGCCCTTTCCTAAAGCCAGAGTTAATGGAATGAGAGAAGACTTTATTTTTATTTTCTCATTTATTTTTCTTCACCTACCCTCCAAAAAAATAAAATCAAGTAAAAACTGCAATTACAATAATGAGAAAACTATTGTATCAATGTAGCAGCTATGTGATTAGCAGAGAGAACATTTGATATGGAGTCAAAAAGAACTGAACTTCAATCCTCCCTCAGATACTTACTGGGCAAATGGCAACTTCGAAGTCTGAATTCCCTCATCTCTGAAATGAAGATCACAATCACATATCCTTCATAGAATTGTTATGAGGATGAATTGAGAACACATGTAAAGCACTTTACAAACCTTAAAGTGCCCTATAAATCCTAGCCCCTTGTTATTAAATAATTCCTTTCACCTAACGTAAAATTGATCCCTGTCCCCTTTTATCTCCTCTACTTTTGAACAGGTAAGATTAAGATCTATGCTTTCCTGTCCTCCTAGAAAGTAGAACTGCTTACTTTTTAAATGTTTTGCTTTATCTTGTAAAACAGAAGGTCAGTTACATTTTTGTTGATTAATTCTGGGGATAAGTTTGAATTTTCTATCTTCACTATCACTAAAACAAACACTTCATTGATTGTTCACAGATAGAATCCATTTTGTTTTCTAAACATGGCACCTTATCAGTCTTATCCAGAAACTAGAAGGCTTGATCACCCTTGCTTAGACAGCAAGCTTCATGGATCCATTAACCTTAACATCCTGTATAAAGTAGACTCTCAGAATTTTTTCTTTAAACTCAAGATCCTGACTCAAAGTTTTTACTTGCAAACCCTATATCAAATACTTAACAGCGTTCTACCTGCCATGTCTGAGTCTAGCTAGGGTCTACTGTAGGGAAAAGAATACCAGGGAGGTCAGTGGAGATGACAGCCTGTTAAATAAAAATGATTCTGAATTTACCAGACTTATTTTTCTCTCTCATCTATCAGAAGAGAGAAAATACTGATCTCAACGACATAAAATACATTATTTTGTCAATTGCAGCTTTTGTTTTTTACCATAACTAAAACATCAAATTGACAAATGATTGACAAAGATGAGCTCCTGTTTAGTATAAGCCTTCACAACCTTTCCTTAAATTACCTTTTCAGTTTCATTGCATATTATCTCCCCTCCTATGCTCTGATGCAGCCAAGTTAGCTCTATTGCTCTCCATCTATAGTCTTTGTGCCTATTTACATTTGGTGTTTTCGCTGCAAACAATGTAAGCCTCTTCACATCCACCTTACAGAATCCCTCTATTCCATCATGATGAACCTGAGACACTGCTTTTATGTAAAGACTTTCCTGATTCCCACAACTGCTTAAGCTATCCCCCTCAAATACACTCATATACATCCATTTTGACTTCTCTATTAGAGCACAAGCTCCTTGTGAGTAAAGATTGTTGTATTTATTAAGCTTTTATCTCCAACTGACGCAGTGCCTGATATTTGTTAGATACTCAAAAAGTCTTGTGGATTGATATGATTTTTTCTATCATATTACTTTTTGTTGTACTTGTCATTTCTCCCACATATTAGACCCATAGTTCATATCTTGCTCTCATACTTCTTACTTTTAATCCTTCCATCACTAAGTGCTGGGGTTGACATCAGGTATTCTAAGCTCCCCTTTTTCTGACCTTCAACAATGTTTTAACTTTTTCTTCATGGAAGATGACCTTTTTTCTTGATACATGAATACATTCCAGAATTCTCATCTTTTTCTATCTATGCATGCCATCTAATCCTTTATTTCTGTATATCATAATGAAATTATGCAATATCCTTGAACTTTCCATTTCTTCCCATGTCTCCCATCCTAAGCTCCTCCCCTCAACTTTCAGCTCTTCAAATCTTTCCCCACTTTGTAGGTGTGAAGATGATCCTGTTGTTAGACCCTAACTAACAGAATAGATTCCATGTTTGACTGTTGATTGACCTTCTTATGGGGTTTGGGCTGTTTTAGAAGTTGTGTGATTGTTTGATGTATGCAGTAACTAGCTTAGCCAGCTTCATTTATTTGAGTTCAATTCTTTTTTAATGAATAGGCCCAAAGATTTTAATTTTAAAAAAAACACACTTTAATGATCATGAGGTAGTACAATGGACAGAGTGTAGATGGGCCTGGAGCCAGGAAGATTCATTTTTATGAGTTCAAATCTGGCTTCAGACAGTAGCTGTGTGACACTGGGTGGGTACTTAACTCTGTTTGCCTTAGTTTGCTCATCTATAAAATGACCTGGAGAAGGAAATGAAAAAACACTTCAGTATCTTTGCCAAGAAGATCTCAAATAGAATTACAGAGAGTCAGACATGACTGAAACAACTGAACAACAACAAAGAAATATCCTGTTGGCTAGGGGTACTGCGAGGGCAACATTTTAAGGATCATTTGATGACACAGAATCAGTTGTACTAAACTGTAATGTCAATTGCAATTGACAACAAACTTGGGATATGAGCAAACTGTTGTTTTGAAATAGCCTAAATTAATTCACAGAAAACATACAAAGACCTTCAGAAAGACCATGAAGGTGGAGGTACTGTTACCATTTCCTACATAGAAGAATAGTTTTTAAAAAGTTCCTAACAATAACTACAAGGAAAAAATACTGACCATGAAGAGAACAATTAAAAGCCTGGAAAACTGAAGGCTTGGAAAAGGCAATTTTGTCTGAGATAAACATGCTCAGTGGCCTGGGAACTTGTTTGATTGAAATCCCAACAAGACTGTGTAGGCTATAATCAAAACTAGACTTTCACATATGAACTGTTTACAAAGGATACACTTTATATCCAATATGGAAAAGATGTGACTTCATGGTGAAGAATTAAAGAATATGGATCAAAACATTTTCATTCAATGTCAAATTGTGTAAAATAATTGAAAGTACAAAATATGCTGCATATTAAATTTTTTAAAGAAATAAAAATGTAAAATTTAAGTAAATATAAGCATTATGTGGGTAACTTTAAAAATTAGGCCATCTTCTACTCAGCTATCTAATTGACTATTCGAATACTCAGATCTGACCATGTCACCACTCATCCCTCCCCCTTCAGTAAACCCCAGTAACTCCCTGTTACCTCCAGGATCAAATATGAATTCCACTGACTTTTTGGAGTCATTCATAACCTGCCCCCTTGCTACCTTTATGATTTTCTTACCCCTTGCTCTACCAAATGTGATCTGTGATTCAGTAATTCTGGTCTTCATGCTGTTTCTCTCACAAGAAACTCTATTTCCCAACACCCAACTATCTCAAAGACTGTCCCTCATATCTGGAATTCTTTTCCCTTTTCCTCCTAGTCTCTTGGCTTCCCTGGCTTCTTCGCTTCTTTCAAATCTCAGCTAAGTTTTACCTTCTTTTTTCCTGAAATTATCTCAAATTTCTCATATATATGTATATATACATATACATTTCTATGACACATATGTATGTATATACATATATCTTAAATTTTTCATATATATGTATGTATATACACACATGAACATACATACACACATAGTCTTTCCATGTTGTCTCCTTCATTGGACTATGAGTTTCTTGAGATCAATTTTCTACTTTTGGCCTTTCTATCATAAGCACTTAGCATAGTGTTTAAAAGGCAAACAGAACTTAATAAATGTTCATTTAATTGACTCGAACAAATGCAGTTATGACCTTTTTCCTAGATAATTTGAATACCATTATGATTTTACTGTTGCTATACTGAGGTTAGGTCAAAGAAGTCCTTGAGTTGATCAAGAGTACCTTCTTGTCATCTCCTTCCTTACCTCCAGGTATACCTTTGTGTTTCACTACAGGGGCTGAATAGCTATGAAACTATCTCTTGAAGGAACTGATTATGTTTCTGTGCATGGCCTCTCTCACTCATAAAAAAAACAGATTTGGACCAGATGACGTCTGACGTCTCCTCATTATCAAAATCTATGATTCTTTCCCCCCAAACTCTCTCTCTCTTCAACTTTCCAACCTCTGAAGTCAAGTCTAAATATGGTTCCTTTATAAAGGCCATCCCCAAGTGTATAGCTTAGATATAAGAACCAATCCATGGATCATGAATTCTCAATCATCATCTTTACTATGGTATTTTCTAGGCAAAGCATACCCAAGACAAAGTAAAGCTCATGGAGACTTTATTTCTGTCACTATTAGGGTTCATCATTGGGGAGATCAAGGGAATTTATATGTTGCCAGAGAATAAAATTTTTCTCTGCTTTTGTTCAGTTATTTCTGACCACATGGACCATAGTATTCTTCTATCGTCCACCATCTTTTGAGGTTGGTCCAAGTCAATGTTCATTATTCCCATGATGTTATCTCTCCATTTCATTTTCTGCTGTCCCCTTTTATTTCATTCTTTTGCAGCATTAAATTTGTCTAGGTCATTTCAAAGCTTAATGAGGAGAAAGCAGAAGGAAGAGAGATATACCTGGCTTCCATTCTTGTGTGTTCATTTTGTGTAGTCATTTTGTAAAACTATAATGATAACGGTGACGATAAAGATTAACAATATAAAAATGGTAATTATACCTTACTTCTTTACAGCGCTTGTACTGAAACCTTTGCCATTATTTTCCTACCACATTAAATTTGGTGAATGTGGATTCACAGAATTGTAAAGCTAGAAGAGACTTTAGAAGATAGCTCCTGCTTTTAGAAAAAAATTTCTTTGCATTGATATAGCAAAATTTGCAAATATCTATAAACATTTGCCTTGTATCATTTATCCTCACAACAATTCTGTGAGGCAGGTGCTATTTTTATCTCAACTTTACAGATGAAGAAACTGAGGCACAAAGCAGTTATGACTAGGCTAGGGTCACACAGGTAAAAAGCGTTTGAAGCTGGATTTGAATTGAAGTTGTCCTAACTCCAGGAACGCTTTATCCTCCAGGCTGCTGAGGGGTCTATGTAATTTTCATACATTGAATTTTGGGGATTAAGAAGAACTAGTACAATTCTTTGTTCACATGACAATATTTCAAATATTGAAATAAATCTTTCATATTTCCCTTAATATTTTCTCTTATTCAAGTTATCACTCCATAGTCCTTTCAATCCTCACATGAAATGATTTCAAGGAATCATACCAGTCTGGTTACCCTCCTTAGTATAGATTTCATATTGTCGGTGTCAGTCAATCAATTAACAAGTTTTAAATACCTAGTATGTATGAGACATTGTGCTATGTGCTATGAATACAAATCAAAAGAATGAAACAACCCCAAATCTCAAGGAACTTAAAATAACTTGTAATAATCTTTTTCAAGAGGGGATGATGAACTGCACAAAGGTAGTGTTAACTATGTGAATACAGAGAAGAATTCTGATGCAAGAAATTTGGTGGAAGTGAAAATGGGATGATTTTGACAAAGAAATGAAAGAATGAATAAAAAGGTCCAGTTGAAGTTCGAAAGCATGAATCAACATTGTATGTGGTCAACATAAGTGTGTCTTTCTTTAGGTCTGTTCACCAGCCTTTGAGTAGGAGCAATAGAGGAGGAGGATAGGGATAATTGTGGACTGAGATTTAGCAAAGGATAAGCAGAAATAAGACCCTGGAATGAGACATTTGAGACCAGATGATAGTGTAGAGTTGAACTGGTTACCTACAGAGTAAATATTGAGAAAGGGTGAAAATGAAGTTAGGAATGATGACTTGGGAAAATATTGAGGGATGGAAAATTTGGAGGTCAGAGTGAGAGAAAAGAATAGATTTTACAGAGATAGAGCATAGGGAGAGAAGAAATGAGAGGAATTTAGGGTCATAGAAAGAATATGATAACTTTTGATTAGTGAAGTGGCTAATGGTAGAGATTCTGGGTGTGCTGCTAAGGTAGAATTCCAACGTAGGTCATGGAATTTAGGGAGACTGAGGAGTTGGGAGGTTGTGATGTCTTTCCTGAAATATGGTTCCAGAAGCAATATGTCCAGGGAGGTTTTCACTAAATAGGGCTATCACTTTCCTTATTTTGGAAACAGGGCCTTTATTTTTTTCATGTGAATTGTTTTCTATTGGCTCCAGTTCAAAAACATTAAATTAAGCAAATATTAAATGCTGACTGAATGTAGAGAACTCTATTAGTAGCCGGGGTAGCTACAAAGTTTAGATAGGTCATGGCCTCATGAGACTTATGTTCCAGCAACTTTACTTAAATACATTTGAACCCAATTGCCAGGCTTTATATTCTTAAACTGAGCCTTTGATCCCAATTTAATTGTATTTTATTAGTGTCATTCCACTAGTCTAGACCCTAGATATCTTTTTAAGTCCAATTGCACCATGTGAAACATTAACAATCTCAACTTTGTGCCATTGAACTTGATGAGTAACTTTACATTCTTCTATAGTGGTGGTAGTAGAAGAGAAGAGTGCTAAGACCATATAGTTCTTAGATGTTTTTCCCCTAATTGGTATCTTTGTTCAATAACTGGTGAATTTAAGCCATATCCATATTGATATTCTCAATATTACTAAAACCAGAAAGCATAAAAAAGTTATAACTGAAAGAATTCTTTTCAGAGAGACAAATAAGGGAATTGATTTCATCGTACACCCAAAGGCAACAGGAAATATAATTTTATATGACACTTGGTCATCTCTCAATAGTCATAGAGAACAGGTAAGTGTGAGGTCATGGCAACAATACAGCATGTAACCTGGGGCCAACATGTTGCATAAGAATCTTTTCACTGGTGGAGAATAACTATCCCATTCTCTATGTCTATGAGAGGCGGAGCTGGTGATAACTTGTTGGAGGAAAGATCCTTGGTTTTCTGGCTTCTATCTTCTAGAGAGGAGACTATAAATTGTAGATTCTCTTTGGGAAGACATCCTTTAAGGAAGGAAATCACTCTGAGAAGAGAAGAAATCAGAATACTCAACCCAGTTGATGGGGTAGTTGGGTGAATGTGCTTGGACCCCAATTCTAAAATCACATTTCTCTCCAAAAATCACATTTCTCCCTAGCCTCAAAATACTATCTCAGGTAGTTTCTCCCCAGTCTGCACTAGCAAAACTTTTATCTCTTTTCATGACACAGTATCCAGCTGCACCTATAGAATTTATTAATCTGAACCAGCTGTGTACTGGATGAACGGGCTGTGTACTGGGTCATAACAACAGTTACTACTCACTGACCAATCATAAGTATCTTAGATTTAGACATACGTTTACTTGCTTACACTTATCTTGTCTAAAAAGATGTTGATGAGAGCAGCCTGATATTCCTTAGTCAACCTTGACTGTTAGTTGACTTAGTCATATTTCACGCCTAAAACCACACCTCCATGTAGCCCCGTCTTGGGCTACTTCCCAATGAACTCTGCATAAAAAACCTGTACAGTAGATACCAAAAGTGCATGTTCCTTTAAGAACTAATCACTCTTTAACCCCTCTATAATCCCACCCTGAATCACCTAGTTAGTATTTTTGGCACATATTTTATTACAGAATATCCTATATAAACCGTACCTGTACCCCATTCAAATCACAGGTTCTCTAAGAACTCTTGCCTGCTGAAAAGCATAATAAATCTTTATCTTGACCTCAACAATGCTTGTCTGAGAATTCATTTCAGGCAACCTGCCCCTGCACTCTGGTCTTTGTGAGAGGTCTCACTCTCCTTTCCAGCCCTTATGACAGTGACTCAATTATGTCCCTATCCCTCACTTCACTTGTTAGAGAATTTGGGGGATTTATCCCTTTGAGCAAGATAAGGGACTCTCTCCTTCTCCTCCTCCTCCTTCCTCCCCCCTTTCTCTTACTCTTTCTCTCTTTCCCTCTCTCCCTCCTCCCTGTACCCCTTTCTCTTTTTGCCAAGGCAGTCAGGGTTAAGTGGCTTGCCCAGGGTCACATGGCTAGTAAGTATCAAGTGTCTGAGGCTGTATTTGAACTCAGGACTTTCTGACTCCAAGGTCAGTACTGTGCTACCTAGTGCCCCTGATCATCTCTTTTAATAAATAAAAATTAATTAATCAAAACAAAGCAATTCTCTAATTGCATCAGATAGTATATGCAACAACATATATCCAGAATAATTTCTTTTTTTTTTTAA
>CM053771.1:130708416-130763096 GCA_028658325.1 Potorous gilbertii | reverse complement strand
GGGTCTGGGATTCAAATGCTGCTCCCCAGCCTCAGTGTTTTTGGCGGCAGGCCTGACTGCTCTTCAATGGGAGCTTATCTGCTGGTTCTCAGGTGGGGGCACGGCCGCCTCCCAGGTTCAGTTCCCTCAGGGGGTTTATGCAGAGATCTTTTGTAATGGAGCTGGGGTGGAGCTCCTGCCTGCTCTGTGGGCCTCTGGCCGAGCAGCCTCTGCCTCTGCCACGGCCGCCGCCTCCAGAGGGGATCTGAGGCCCTGAGATACCCGCTCCTCTCTCAGCCCGTCTCTCTCACTGACCTGTGTGTCTGTGGGTGGAGGGACCTTCGTGGCCGCCGGAGATTCAGGTCCCTGAGGCCTGCTTGGGTCTGCTCGCTCCTCTCAGTGCGGTGTGGCCAGAGCAGGGGGAGGGGAGCGCTCCGCAGGGCAGGGCTCCGCTCCCGTCCAGGGCACCTTTGCGGTCAGTTTTTCAGGGCTCTCTGCAACGGAAATCTCCTTCACTGTGTTGCTGAGCGGCTTCCACTGTTCCACAATTTGTCAGGAGTTCTTTTTACAGGAAATCTATGGGCTGTGGATTTGGAGCTAGCAAATGTGAGTCTTTCTGCTCCGTCCCCCCCCCCCCCAGAATAATTTCTTAAAGAAGGGATTCAAAATGCATTGAAGTCTGAAGCACTAAATGTCAGGAAAAAAAAGGAAATGGATAAGAAATGAATAGCTATAGATACAGCAACATTTAGAAATGAATGCTGTGTGTAACCCAATCAGCCCCAAGAAAGATCAAAATCAATACCAAATTGGAGGAAAATAAAGTTTAGAATGATCTGTTATGTTCATGGAATTATGATATTTACAATCTATTTAAATGAGTTGCAGCCTCCAAAAATGAGAAATGAACAAAATGAGCATATCACCATTTCTCAGATGTATTTGACTAATGTCAAAATCATCACAATGAAGAATGCCAGCTAACTTGAAATCTGCCTCAACTGCCAATTTTATTGCCAAGAAAGGAGGTATGACAGCTAAGAGAAGCACTGAGTTTTAATACAATGAAAGGCAGCTAGGTACCTCAGTGAATAGAGCACTGATCCTGGAGTCAGGAAGATTTATCTTTGTGAGTTCGAACCTGGCCTCAGATACTTACTAGCTGTGTGACCAGACAAGTTTCTTAATCCTGTTTGCTTCTGTTTTCTTCATCTGTAAAATGAGAAGGGAATAGAAAACCATTTTGCCAAGAAAACTTCAAAAGGGGTCACAAAGAGTTGATCATGACTAAAAAACAACAAACAACAACAACCAGAGCTAATGAGCGCTATTGTCTTTATGTTAGGGCTGAACTCTGCATACTCCTGGAGGGGATGTCTGAACTGAGCTTTTGTCCTTTTGGGTCCTTTTGTTGCTTTCCTTCTTCTCATGTTAAATGTGCTATCACAAGATCTCAGGCATGTCTCATAAGCTTTCAGTGCTTCCCAAAGTGGTGAGATCTGGGCAAAATCTGATCAATGCCTTCCTGGTGTGAACTCTGCATGGTCCTGACCTAGGTTTGGGTCTGGCCAACTCCCCTGTTGGTTTGTCCTTGGTTGGAGTTCTAATAGACTGCAAGACTCAGTCGCTATCAGGTAGCTTGAAAGCTCTGCAGCTTCAGAACGACAAAATGGAAGGCTCCTCTTTGGTCTGAGATTTCTGCTTGTTTTTCTCCTGCAGAATTCAGACTGTGCTGAGGTCTGGAACTGAGAGTGCTGTGCTTCTGGGGTCATATTCACAGAGCTGCTGATTCTCTCTGAAGGTGCTCCTTGCTTGTATTTAGCTTAGGATCTTAGATCACTCTTCATCCTTTAAAATCATTTCTGGGGAGAGGTCTCTTCCTTGGACTGCCCTAGATCTGTGACCTAGCACTGGGTAGTGAGTGAGAGAGCTGCCAGTGAGTGCTTGTTACCAGATCTTGCAAAAGGTCAGGGTCCCTCTGTGATATCTTATTGCTCTGGTGTACAACCTTGATCTTCTTTCAGTTCCAGTGTACTGCAGTGAGCTATACGGTGCACCTTTGGCTGGATCCAGTCTCCAGCATTTGCAGACCTCTTTGTCTGTCTCCTTATGCCACCTATGATGGAAAAAATGATGTGATTTTTTTCTTGGATTCCCAATAAGGACGTGCTCTGGTGCATTTCCCAGATCATTGTGGAGGAGATGTTTTAGAGGAGCTGATATAATGTCTTCCCATTCTTCTGCCATTTTGTCTATCAATAAACATTAATGTCTTATAAAAAAAGGGAAAGGTATTTCCGGCAAGAACAAGTGAATAGTATTCTAAACCATGTTATCCCAAGAGCATTTGTAGATTAAAATAGAAAGAAAATAACATATTAATGTATAATAGAATGGAACAATCAGAATTTCTCTGATGATCTATAATCATTAAGGAGGTATCAAAATTACAACATCTTGACTTAATAACCCCAGTGGCAGTGTTTAGAAGTGAGTATGGCCCATAGGATCATATATTCAGGAATGAAAGAGACGTTAGTGACCATTAATCTCACCTCTCCATTTTTACCAATGAGGATACTGAAACACAGAAAGGCTGGGTCACTTCTCATTCATCTTCCAGTTAGCAAATACCAGAGGTAGAATTTGAACCCACATTTTCCTGAACACAAATCCAGTCATTACATCAGGCTGCTAACAAGATGTCGATAAGGTCCACCCCAATTCCAAATCCTACGATCCAAAGATTTGTTGCTGTTCAGTTGTGCCTGACTCTTTGTGACCCCATTGGGGTTTCAAGGAAAAGATACTGGAGTGTTCTGCCATTTCCTTCTCCAGCTTATTTTATAAATCGGTAACTGAGGCAAACAGAATTAGGTGACTAGCCCAGGTTCACACACCTAGTAAGTATGTGAGGTCAGATTGGAGCTCATGAGGATGATTCCTCCGGATTCCTAAGCCAAGTGCTCCATTCATTGTTCCACTTAGTGGCCTGATGATTACGGAATCCTATTTTTCTTTCTTTGAGCTTCCTCTCTTACTTGTCTTTTCCTTTCTATTTCCATACCCCCCTTTCTAGATCATATTCCTATTACCTTCTACCAGGTTTATTGAAATAGTTTCCTCATTCTTCTCTTTGCTCTTAGTCTTTCTTAGCTTGGACATGAACAGTATATTATGTTAATAAATAGCTCAATGGTTCCTCAATCCTGATAAGATAAAGTTCAAATCACATCGTCTGAAGATCTACCTTCAACTAACCTTTCTACCTATATCTTCAACTCTCCCTTACTTGAGTTTCACTTTAGCCCAAAGGATCACTCGTTCATCTCTTAGCCAGCTTTGTTTATGATTAATGCCCCAAAACTCATATCTCCACTCATTGTTGCAACTCATTGTTTATGAGTTGTAACTGCGTTATAGAAAATGAAAGTAAATACTGCAATGGCAAATGTTGCCATAATTTATAGTAAGACCATTTAAGCAAGAAGCAAATAACAAGGGAAATGACTAATACTTGAATAATTTGCTGCATATACAAATAGCATCATAATTGGCTCTCAGACTGGGGAAAAGATCATAAAAATCTTTTATAACATTCCTAATTGTGCCCCAAATTGAAAACTAAGAGTTTATTGCTGAAAAAGGGACATAATTCAAGGGTCCTGTCTTTTGTGCATAATGTACTTGAGGAAGGAGTTGAACTCTGCACATATCAGCTTTGTGTGTGTGTGTGTGTGTGGGCGTGCGTGCATGTGTGAAGATACTATAAATAATTTTACTGACTTTCAATTTAATCTTGATCCTAGCAAAGAAAAAAAAAAGATACTGACTTGAAGAAAGAAACTTTGGCCAAGTTCTTTAAAACATTTTTAACTTTGAGAGATCTAAGTTGCGAGTTTTCTGAAAGTTTGTGAACAGGTCAGCTAAAGTTCACATTAGTTCATCGCAGCTCAAAATTGGACCTGTACTGGATAAGTCTGGTTCTGGAGAAAGTTTTACTTTCCATTATTTAACAGCACCAAAGTCGGGAAGAAATGGTAGTCTGAATGTGAAGGTCTAGTTTGGATCAACAATAATTTTTTTTAACCAAAAACTATATAGAACTATACCTTAGAGTTCACCTAAGAGGTCATCCTTTCTTCCTTTTCTTTCTTCTCATTTATCCTCCTATTCTTGCCTTAGATGTTTGGAAGACTTTGGGAAATGTAAGTCATTTGCGAACCTCTTGGTGGGTTTATTGACTTGTGACACTCTAGAAGTAGGCGTACACAAAATTAGTCTCATTGCCTCAAGTCTCTCCCCTCTCCCATCTGTCTTCTACATGGTTGCTGAAATGACTCGAAAGGGCAGATCTATTCATTTTAATCCCCATCTCAATAATGTCTATTGTTTCCTGTATACTTCTAAGATCATTTGGTCAGTCAATAAACACTTGTTAAGCATCCACCATGTGCTAAGCATCAGGCATACAAAAAGAAGCCTAGTCATTGCTCTCCAGGAGTTCACAATTTAATGAATAGTAATAACAACATTTATATAGTACTTTCTCTGTGCTAGGCACTGTGATGACCATTTTATAAATAGCCCATTTTATACGCATAGCTCCTTCACACCTACTCCATGGTACAGCTCAACTGGCCTTGTTATCATTCTTCATCTACATCATTAATTACATTTCCCATCTATACACCTTCACAGTAGCTGCCCTTCAGCTTGAACACTTTCTTGATCCTCTCAGCTGCTAATACCTTTTAGTTCAAAATTCTCTTACATAATACCTTAAATATATTTCATATAAGCTTATAAATGTAAATGTTTTCTTCCATGATAGAAAGTAAACTCTTTGAGGGCAAGAACTACTTGATTAAAAAAAAAATCATATTGCTGGTGGCTGGCATTTTTTGCCCAGGAGGTGGAAGCAATGCACCAGCAATAGCAGAATCTGCAAGGACTTCTTGGCCCAAGCAAGAGTCAGAGCCAAGGAACAAGGAATAATGTGGAGGAACAAACCTAGACCTTGCCAGAATCTCTTGATGGCATGAATTGGGTAGATGACGCTGGTCTGGAGGAGGCGACTGAGTCTTCATTGATCGCAAGTTCTTTTTCCTTTATAGGGGCTCAACCAAGTTAGTATTTTTAAACTAAAATTTTTATAAATTCTGGAGGACTGTACAAATCTCTAGGAAGATGGAAGAATGATGGACTTTCTAGTATTGGAAATCCTCACTTCCAGGGAAGGACTCTCAATCGGTGAGGCAATGAGGGGTTTGGGGCATGGAAGTTTCTAACATTTTCCAGAAATGGATAGGGTTGGAGCACCAAGTCTATGATAGAGTTAGCTTGAAGAAAATAAACACAGGTCCCCAAATCAAAGAGGTTTGATTGACTACCACACCTACGAATGAAGGCTGGTTAGAATAGACTCCTTCCCTAAGAGAGAAGAGATGACGCATGAAGCCAGAAATAATTAGAATGACTAATTAAGTCATGTTTTTAGCCACTGGCTCCCAAGAAATTCTGCCAAATACTGTTTATCTTCATCTGTCCACTCATGATTGATATATTTGAAAGTGCTTAGGGTTGACTAATATTATATTGGTGAATTTGTAAAAGATGTCACCTCTTTCAGTCTTCTGAGTCTAAAGCAGACCTAGCCCTAACTATTTCAGGCCACTTGGAATTGATCTGCAATTCTGGGCAGTCTGGGATGTGTTAACATGCTTTTGACTTCTCAGGAAGAGAAAATGTTTGGAAATGAAGTGGAAGCAGATGTTTCCGACCCTTCTTTTGTGTGTATTTACCACTAGTGGTTTGTATGTTACTGTATCTTGCAGTTACATTAGAGAATTGTGTGGTTGCATTTCTATTCTTTTAATCCCAGACTAGCCTTAATGCACATAGCAATCTAAGAATTCTGTTACAGAAAGAAATGAGGTTAGGCTGGCATATTCAGTTTTGATGAATCCATATTGTCTCTAGCTAAGTGGTGCAGTGGATAGAATGCCAGACCTGGATCATGTTTCTCAGTTTAAATCTGGCCTCCAATCCTTACCAGCTGTGTGAGTCTGGGTAGGTCATTGAACTTTGTTTGCCTCAGCTTTCTCATCTGTGAAACGAATGAGAGAAACACATACAACTCATGTTAGCATCTTTTCAAGAAAACCCAAAATGGGGTCATGAAGAGTCAGATATTGACTGAAATGACTGAATATGCTGTCTCTGTGGGATTGCCACTTTCATTTCTAAATGTCCTTTGCCATTCCTTTAATAATAAGTTGTTCCAAGATACCTTTTATTTAACTACTTTGTGGATATTTGCAATTGACTTTATTACTATGCTATAAATATTTTATATATACTGGTTGCCTGGATTAGAATTCAATCCCCTTAATGGTAGCCATTATTTCCTTCTATGTACTTATACCCCAGTATCTAGCACAGTGCCTGGCACATAAGTGAAGTTTAATAAATACTTGTTAGCTGATTAAAACATTTATATTTGCCTTTCTCTAGTTCTCTCCTATGATTTCTCAAAGATCACTGGAGAGCGACAGAATAATCAGGTCCACTGGTTGAAAAAGGAATTCATCTTTGGGCAGCAAACCCAAATAGAAAACCTTGGAATCCCATCTAGCTCCAAGATTATGTGATCTGAATTTACATGCCATTATTCACCAGTGTTTTTTCCCCTATTTTATAAGAGGAAATGAGGATTAACAAGTGTAATGGGGATAGAGAAGAATGTAGAAATAGATCCAATAGAAGGAAACCAAAAGAGAAGTTTGGAGGATTTGAATGGCATAGTATAACAAATAGGAAGTAAGGAAGATGAGAGCATTATTCAAGGAGGATAGCATGGGAGGTCTGCCAATTAAGAATAAGAGCTTTATGTTTTCTCCTAAATAAGGAAAAACAGGGCATGGATTTACATAAAGAATTCATGAATTAAATATTCACTCAAAGGAGAAAATGAAGGCATTTACGTCATTAATAAATCATGATATTAAGAAATGTATAATTTCATTTTAAGAGTTGCTCTGTTATTTAGTATACTTAAAAGTTAACCTAACAAATAAATAAGAATGTAGACAGAGTCAGAGATCTGGTCAGTAGATTGGGAATTTTATTTAGTCTAACTCATTTAAAAGCAGCCATTATGATTTTACATTTTTTGAGCTAAAAGCAAGCAAAATAAATTGGAAACAAGGTCTAGTTCAGACTGATTTCCTCTGTTTTAGTATTTTCTTTAGTGAGTCACAGTGAAGCTACCATGTTCCAGATTTTTTTCACTGATATTCTAAAGAAAAAAAAGTTGTGACTGTAAAATATTGTCTTTTTCCATTACATTTTGGAAAATTTCAGCTAAGGTAGAAGAAGTTTACCTTCTTTTCCCTTTCTTCCCCTCTCCTTCCTCTCTTTCCTTCTCTTTTCCTCCCATTACACATTGTTTTCCTTTCCTTTTTCTTCCCCTTTCTTTATGCCTTTATGGACCCTAGATTGACCTAGCACATTGCAGACTAGATCTCCTGAGCTCACGAAATCAGATTCTCATCCCCCTAATAGAAGGAATTATGAGTATGCACCATCACATCTAACAAGGAATCTTATTTTTTAAGTAACAATAGTTAGTGTTTTATTTTCAGATTTCCAGATAAATGTTATTAGAGTATATTGCTGTGATAGCAAACATTTGAAATACCCTCAAGTGACTCTAATACCATGACTCATATTAACCACAGAGAAATTGTTTAAGAGCATAAATAAGTTTAAGTAATAATAGCTAACCTTTAAATAGTATCTACTATGTTATGGGCACTGTACTAAGTGTTTTATGATTATTATCTCATATGATTCTCCCAATAACTCTGAGAGGTATGTCACATTATTATTTCCCTTTTAAATATGAGGAAACTGAGGGAAACAGAGATTAAGTGACTTGCCCAGGATCACACAGACTAGTGGGGGCTCTGAGACTGGATTTGAATTCAAGTCTTTCTGATTCCAGATTCTATCTACTGTACCACTTAGTGAGTCCTATAAGAGAACTGTGTGTGTGTGTGTGTGTGTGTGTGTGTGTGTGTGTGTGTGTGTAGGGTTAATGGAATATAAGATCTTCCCTGTCCATTAATAGGCCGATGTGACCACATGTGTTCCTTTTCTCCCTTGGAGCATGGGCCTTGTTCCCAGGTTTAAAGGTACACAGGTATTTCAATCACAGAAGTCTTGCTGCTTTGAATTCCTGCCCAGTTCACAGTTGTGACATCCTGAGTCACACAAAGCCCTAACATAAGCCAATCAGGCTCTGAGACTTGGATATTTCCATACCTTTCCAATTAAATGTTTTGGTACATAGATTTTCAAGATTCTCAGAACTAAGTCAATCAAGCACTGAGTTTTTGTTTGAAAACTGCATATATTATGTTGCTTGGAGGTGCAGGGAGGAACTTGCTTAGGGAGACTTGCTTGTGGGGAGGTTTGTTAGTAGGGAGGCTTGATGGAAAGAATATGTAACACATTCTTGTTCCCTGGATAAGTGATGTGTACAAATGTTTTTTGTGACTTGTTAAGTTTTGCCTTCTGATATCTCAATAGTTTTGTTTTAAATAAATGTTTTGGTTTGGTCTGGAATGAAGAGAGCTTATTATTGTTGTAGTTCAACCCTGGAAATATGGATGTATATACATAGCAGCTGCTATGAATATCACATTGGCATTACAGTGTGTAAGATATTTCAGGTACTTGACACATTTTATTGAGAGGCAATATTAATACAATGAAATGTCCTCTAGACCTGGATTTAAGGTGTCTAAGAGTGAATATTGACAGTGACACTTGCTAGCTTCATTTCTCAGAATCTTAGTTTCCCCATCTGTAAAATGGGAACACTAAAACTTGTAGGAAAAATTATATAAAAATAGTTGGATGTTAATGGGAAAATGTCCTATCCCTATTTCATAGAAAAAAAAATAAGAGCTATTGGAAAATCAATTGATTTTGTTTTAATTCCATTGTAAGCCTGCTTTGCAAAGACTGGATCTTATTTTCTTATTTTCTAGGTCAGGACATTACCATCAGACCAAACTGTAACATATGCTTATTTGTGTAATTTATCAAAGAAATCCCTATAGTACAGGAGTGGGGAAGCTGAGGCCTCAAGTTCACATATGGCCTTCTAGATCCTTGAATTTGGTCTTTTGACTTAATCCAAGTTTTACTGAACAAATCCTTTTATTAAGAGAATTTGTTCTGTGAAGTTTGGAATCAATCAAAGGGCCACCCTTGCGTTCATAGGGGGACACATGTGGCATGAGGCCACAGGTTTCCTACCCCTCCTATAGTACAATGGAAAAGTATTAGCGTAGGATTCAAGAGACTTGAATTCCAATCCTGGCTCTTCCACTAAATAGCAGAGTGTATTTTTGAATATTGCCAATCATTTTGGAGCTAAGTTATCATCTATGCAATGAGCATTTTAGACTAATCTCTGTAGGCTACCTTCAAGCTTGAACATTCTATGATTCTATATTCTTACTGCCTAAATTTCTGGGATATATATACATACATACATACATATATATATATATATGTGTGTGTGTGTGTGTGTGTGTGTGTGTGTGTGTGTGTGTATCTTATAGAAATACTTTGAATACAAGTAGGATCTTGGACTCCATTAAGAGAAGCAGAATACATAAAATGAGGAAGATGATGGCTTCGCTTTGCTCTAGTCCGACCCTATTTAATGTGTTGTTTGTAGTCCTGTAACACTAAGGCATTTAAGAGAGACAAAGGCAATGGAGAATCATAAAATTATTATGTATAAAGATTTCTAAAAGGTCTTCAGATGCTTAGCTTTAAGAGTGCCCTCTGAGACATATCCTTCCCCTTTTCTGACTCTCACAACTGAATTTGCTTCGGGAAAAAGAATTCCTTCTTATGACTCTGACTAAAACTATTATGACTAAGGTTCAGGGTGTCTGATGAGACTAGGTGAGACATGATACAGAAAGTATAGATTTTAATATTTCATCCTCTTTCTTATATAAAAGAGAGCAAAGAACAGGATTCCTTTAAGGGAGACTAAGGACCACAAAGGAACACTTCCCCTATTTCATTACTTCCATCTGATCTCAAAACTCTCCACAAGAAATATAGGAAAACTTTTTTCCAATTCACCTTGGTGATGAAATTACATTGAGTTAAGAGAGCTGGCTGAAGAGATCCCCCCTCTCTCTTTGCGCACAGGTGCAGAAACACAAAAACATATCACCATTGTTTTCAGAAGACTTGTGAGTCAGGAATCTAACATCTGTTCCCTTTCACTGCACCAATACCATGGATTATAAATAAAAGCAAATCTGATAGTACTAATTGTTAAGTACTACTGTGATTTGTTATATAACATGCTGAAAGTCCATACTTTCAGATGCTAGTTACTTGTATCTGTATCTTTTTTTAATATTTTAATTATTTTGAAGAATTTGCAGTACTGGTGCTAGGGGAATAGTTAATATCTTTTATTTATAGATTGTGTAATAAAATATTGTATAATTTGAGTCAGAGCTACAACTAAACATAGGTAAGATACAAGCCATCAAGGGTATACTATGCAGTGAAGCTAAGTAACATACATCTTTTAATATTGACTTTTATCCCAACCTTTAATACTCATCCCTGCTCTCTCTGTTGATTCTATCAATAAAAAAATATTTATTATTTTATAATGAAACATGTTAATTTTATATACCCATGTTTTCCAGTACATACCTCTCCCATTCCTTCCCAAAGGGTCCTCCCTTCTAACAAAAAATAAAAAGGAGGGAAAAAATGGTAATGAATAATCAGCATTTCAACACGACCAACATTGTATGTAGAGTCCAATATCCAAAGTTTCTGCACTCTGCAAAGAATGTAAGGGTATATATTCTCATCTCTTCTTTAAAGTCAAGATTGGGCATTATAATTTTATAGAATTCAATTTTGTTGTTTTACAATTTTTTCTAGTCTCTATTGTTTAGATCATGGTATATACCATTTCCCTGGTTTAGCTTGGCTCTCTTTGCATCACACTTCACAGGGTAATTCTTAGGATCAAATGAGATATATTTGTAAAGTGTTTAGTTCAGTGTCTGGCACATGGTAGATAATAAATGCTTTTGCGTTTCCTTCTCCTTTTCCCATACTTTTCTATTTGCATCACATTCCACATCTTCACAGAACCTTAATATTTCGTTATATTTATGTACTACAACTTTTAATAAGTCTTTAGTAAGTGCCTATTATATGTCAGATACTGGGTTAGATGCCTGAAATACAAATATCCAAGTGAGGCAATCTCTTCCCTTCCTGTACCTTATATTCTATAGTGGGATAAAACATTCTCAAAGATAAGTAAACGCAATCTACATAAAAATAAATCTAAAGTAATTTAGGTGAAGGTCAGAGGCAACAACTGTGAGTATTTAAAAATGCACATAATATGTTCTAAATCATTTAGAAAAAAATTATCATTATGCTTGTTCAATTTCTTTCATTTTTGGTTTCAATTTTCTGATCTACAAATTGGAGATGATATTCTTGATTGACTTGTAAAAACCTCTTGTAGATTATCCTATAGAATGAGATAAGATCGCACTAAATATAGTGATAAATGAATAACTCAAAAAACAAATTATACACAATAAATGTGCATGATTTCCTTGGTATTCTGGTTTTAGAAGTACTTGCAAAATTATTTTCTTTTTATTTAGTAGTGACTTTGCTTCCTTTATTTGTGTCCTGAAAAGCAATGTCAAAGAGCTCTCCCTTCCTTTGTATTTCATCTGTGTACCTGGCATCATCTTTTGAGAGTAAAAGTGAAATTCACCCTCAAAGTGGTAACAGTATGTGATATCCTTGAGTGAGATGAAAGTTGGATGTGGGAAGAGTTAATATTTCTAGTGATAACTCACATATATATGCATTTTCCATCCACTATTTTTTCCAGTTATATGAATCAGAAAACTTTTTGAATTTAAAGTCTATGATAGAATGTTATCTCTCATCTAAGGGTCAGCCTAATGTTTGGAGAGGCTCTTCATCAGAAGATTAGCTAACTGGTCATAAATGTCCCGAGTGATATCTTATGTTCTGACAATGTCTAGATGGTGTAATTCCCTTTGGGCTTCCTGGGCTAAATTTTAACTGAGGGAGAATATGTTAAAACAGGGAAGTTTTGCTGTTATCGTCCTTTTGGACTACATCTAGAGTAGTGCCTTGTATAGTAAGCACCCCATAAATATTGAATTGAACCTAATCAGATATCCTGTTTGGCAAGCATATTCTTTTAGATATATCCTTTGTCTCTTTCAGAGACAGTCTGTCAATAAGCATTTGTTAAGTGCCTACTATCTGTTAGGTATTGTGCTAAATTCTGGGGATACAAAAACAGGCAAAAGACTCACTACAAGAAGCTCTGAGCATAGACAGAACACCAGACTGCTTGGACCATGAATCTCTTACAGTATTACAATTCTTAAGGAAATATAGGAGCTTGTTGAAAGGTATTCATAGCTGTCACCTAGTTCAATTTCCCTTTCAACATAGAGATTCTCTCTGCTGCACCCTTAACAGATAGTTATATGACTTTATTGACATGTTCTTAGCAGTTACTCTCTTCTGCCAGCTGATGGTGTCTCCCTTCTGCACTCAATAAAATCTTTTTAAAATGAGTTGAGACACAAGATTTGTAATGGCGACCATCACATCGATGAAAATAAACACAAAGGGCAATTAAACTATGGAATATATCAAATTGAAATAGTGTTTAATATAAACTAGAGTATGTTATCTGGAAAGTTTACCTAGGCATTCAGACAGATCCATAAGCTTGATGACAACCTGCCATTTAAGAGTCTTGTCTATGTCTATCTCAAATCCTCCACACAGGTTCTATCTACTTTGTAGAAATCTTTTTTCAGCTTTAATAATATTTTGTGGATAATAATGCATCCCTCAAGTTGTTACTTTGTTTATCACCTGTAGATCACCTTCATTTTCACGAACATGTGTCCTTAAGGATGCTTTTATGGCACTTGCTATATGGAAAACATTATTGGCAATATGTAATATTTATCATGTATCTTTAAATTTCTTTTGGGGTCATCTGAAATTTTGATTCTTCTGAGGTTACAGTACTCCATGATTTTTACCTATTTTGCATGTTTATCTGTAAGATGTTTATCTTACAGATGTTTTTGCTGTTGAAATAAGTCTCAGACCATTAACAGTTGTGTGGATTTTCCTAAATTTAATTCAACCTAATTTCTGCCCATTTTTTTTCTCAACCCAGCACATGTCTATCTGAAATGGTTATCAAAAGAGATATTTCCTTTTTGTAACACCAAATAGAGTGATCTTCCTGAAAAACTTTTGAAAACTGATAGATAGATAGAACATTAATCAAGTACTTACTATGTGCCAAGCTTTGTATTAAGCTTGTGAGATACAAACCAAGCAAACATGATAGTTCCTACTAAAAAGGAGATTATATCAAGAATTATGTCTCCATCTAAAATATGTGTATTTATGAAGCTGGATTTTGAATGGGAGTTGTCATGCCGAATTGATGTTATTATGTGGGCATTCCATATATTATTCATTCAATTGGATGTTCCTGTATGGATTATAAGGCTTACTTCTTTTCAATGACCATGGTTTTATTTAGGAGGTTCTGTAGTGTCATATGACTTGATCCAATCTACAAACAGAATTATCTGGAGACCAAAAAGAAAGAATCCCTCTTCTATGCATATTTTTCTCAAAATATTCTCCATGAAAATGACAAAAATACTTTGTGAGCATATCTCTCCATTTTATGCCTCTCTGTAACTTCACAATCATTCTTGTTTTTTTACTCTCTTTTACTCCACAGATCAAATCACTTGTCATTCTGCCTCCACACTCTCTCTCATATTGATCCTTTTCCCCACTTCCATGGTCACTACCCTCAGTCGAGGTCTCATTATTTCTCACTTGGACTATTTCAGTAACCTCCTAATTGATCCTCTACTTTATTTTCTTCCCTCTACCATGCATCTCAAGCTAACTATTTGTTCTTGTTGTTCAGTTGCATCTGATTCTTTGTCATGCCATTTGGGGTTTTCTTGCAAAGATAATGGAATGATTCATTATTTCCTTCTCCAGATCATTTTACAGATGAGAAATCAAGTTAAACAGGTGACTTGCCCAGGGTCATACAGCTAGTGAGTGTCCAAGACCAGATTTAAACTCAGGAAGATGAGTCTTCCTCACTGAAAGCCTGGCACTCTATCCACTGAACCACCTAGCTACCCTCAAGCTTACTACACCAGATGCCAAACTAATATTTCTGAAGCACAAACCTGATTGTATCGTTTCCTTGATCAAGAAACTATTACCATTGCGACAAGATGCCAACTGTTCTGTTTGGTCTTTAAAGCCATTCTCAATCTGACAAATACATTCTACAATTCATTCATTTTGCTTTCCTGGATGCGCACAATTTCCAGCCAAAGTAAGCAGACTACTTGCAGAAACAGAAATGTCTTGTGATGAAATGTTCCCTTGGAAAGATATAGGAACCGAAGTTCAAGTGTTATCTTCTTCCAAGATGCTGAGAGGTATTGAAGACCACCTTTGTTAAAAGCCAAACTACTCAAAAGTGCTTTTAGTTGGAGATAGAATAATGGACAAAACAGAGAAAATAAAATTATATTAATTTAAGAGCAACTTATTTAATGTACATTAATTCCTTAAATCAGGAATGTTTCACAAAAAATTAAGCCTTTCATGATGAAAATTTTATGAATGATTAAACCAAGTTTAGTCAAGTCAACAATCATTTATTCAGGTCCTGCAATGTTTTCAGGAAGTGTGCTAAGCCTTGAGCATACAAAAGTAAGCAAAACTAGAGTCACCCCTTGCCTTCAAGGTTGTCTTTCATGCCTAGATTGCACTGCTTCTTCATCTATGCCCTTTAGCAATCCTAATTTCCTTCAAATCTCAGGTCAAGTGTTACCTTCTATGGGAAACCACTTTTGATCTCCCACTTTTATATTACTACCATAGAATGTACATTCTGTGAGGATATGTACTACATTGTTTTTGCTTTGAAAACAGCATCTAGCAAACACATGGTATTTACTTAATAAGTGATTATTGAATGAATGAATAAATATTGTTTCATAGTGGATAACTGAACAATGTTGCCTCTGATTGTGTCTATTGTGAATTCTGTATGGCTATAGCATATATATGAGATATGACATTTCTAGAGAACATTTAAACCTTAATATATGATTTATTTACATGGTTTTTAAAATGTGAAAAGTGAAAATACCTGGGGAAGGGAGGTACTATATTCTTTCCACTTCTCAGTCAAACATGAGGTTTTTTTGTTATGGATAATTACCCAAGAGAAAGCATGCCTTTTGCTTCTCATATTTTCATCAGTAATATTCTGGATGTATGCACAGTACATTCAAACCCATCATTAACACATAACTGGAACTTGTATAATCCTTTAAGGTTATCATAGCACTCTACATGCATTTCCTTTCTTGATGCTTACAGTATTCCTATAATGTAAGTATGGATATCCCCATCATCGTTTTTGTTGTGTCCCCACCATACAACTCAGTACCTGGAATAGAGTAGGCAACTTTTTAAAATTGCATGTTCAATTGAATTGAATTAGAAACAAGCCTGGAGTGATTAAGTGACTTATTTATGGTCCTATAGCTTGTACAAAGGCAGGATTCAAATGGACTTATAACTTTACTCTATGTCTATTTTTTTTCGGACATCATGCTGCCTCTTGAGAAAATTTTTTTAGAGGCGAGAAAATAAATTCATAGATTGGGAGTTATTAATGTCTTATTTGATGACTTTTTTGTTGATACTAATAACAAGACCTGAAAACTGGTGTGAATAAGCCAGCCACAGCGCTGGAAGTATCTCCAGGGTGACAAAGTCATTGAGAATGAAGTGAAAAAGTCTAGTGAATCAGGTGCAGAGGTAGAGCCAGGAGAAAAGTGAGCTGTGGATAGCTTGAGGCCTTCCTCAATTGAAGGGTCTGTTTAAGAACTCACCATTATTTTTCTGTATATACAACTCTTTTTACTTGTGAGTTCACATCCTTTCTAGTCTGCACAAATATGCAATGGAGATATGATTTTCCCCACCTAAGAGACTCCACTTCTGGGGAGTATCCCTCCATTAGGGGAAATTGCAACCCATCTGTTTCTTAGTATAGAAGTACAAGGGAATTGCTTGAGGCACATAAACATTAAGGGATTTGCCCAGAATTACGTAGCTACATGTGTCAGAGGTGAGATTGAATCGCTGTCTTTCTGCTTCCAAACACAACACAATATTAATTTTGTAACATTGCCTCTTTCTAGTATGATATAGTTATGTTCCTATTATGGCATAAAAATGGACATGTTGGATAATAGGAGAGAGATCCTTATAAAAGTTGGAGAATCACTGTTCATATATTGGTACCAGGCATGGATACAAGTCCTATACTGGTATGCTCCAGTCTCTAGTCTCTGATGCCTTTTTGGACTCTACAGCCCATCAATAGATTGAGATATCTCCATTCTCTCTGTTTTATTATAACTCCTCTCTCCCACACAGAAGCACTGAAGTGTTTATAATGTCATTCAAATTTAATCTTATTTGCCCTGGGAGAGTTACCAATATAACACCCACATACAGTTCACTGAGTGGAATGCAGTTTCCATGTAGCAAGTGTTAGAATTGGGCCATTTCACTGGAAGCAAAGGCATATTCAGAGTGGTGAGTATGTCATACATAGTGAAGAGAAAATCTCCAGCTGCATAGGCACTGCCTTTGTGGTTGCCAATCCTACAGGAAGTGGGAGGAAGAAAAGCTTGAATCCAACAATGCTTGAAGCTGACCATGAACAGCAGCAGGAAGCCTCCACTGTGGTGGAAAATCATTGTGCTGCTTGGAAAGCAAAGACATGGGGCTCCAACGGCAAATCACCCTGCAGGCACCAGCTGTATTCAGTCAAAGAGAAGTCTGTGCAGTCTGGCAGGTATAGGATAAGAGGGAGCAAGAGCAATTCCTTTCTTGGTCATTCATGGTGTACTTGCCTTCTTCCCATTTGCAGACACAGGAAATCATGTCTTTTTGGTAAGCAATCATGCAATGAGAAAAAGTTGGAGAGAGTTGCCTAAGTCATCTTTGGATGCTTTTACTTCTCCCCTCCCCCACTCCCAGAATTCATGTAGTTCTAGAGCATGCCTCTTACTCTTCCCACCCACCATTTCTTTTCACTAAGGGGATAGGAGTAGATGGTCTCCTTGTCCCAATCATTCTCTTTCCTTTTCATTTTTCCATTTCTGCTTTCTCCCTAATGCCCAAGACAGTGGATAAATGGGAAGGTAACATCATTGTCAATGGTATGGATCTAGGAATATTTAATTTCTTAATCAGCCTGAGATAGGAAAGGTAGCCTTTTTAACTATATCGGATAAAAATATAGTGGAAGTATAATAAAGACCACTCTGAATGGTTGATTGGAAATAAAGTACAATCTGTGGTGCTGTTCAGTCAATAATAAGTCACATTTAAAAGTTTTATTGATAACTTTTGTTTTTTAATATTACAGTAATTTCCCATTGGGACTCTTTCCCCATAGAACTTTTTCTTGCAATGAAGAAAAACAATTAAATAAAACTGACCACCACATGGCCACATCTGACATGTTGGGACGCTTAACATTTCTCCACATCGTTTGTAAGACAACCTTTTCTCCAACACCATGTGAAACTATTTAGCATTTTCTCCCATATTGCTCCTTTTCTCACATGATTGGGGGAAGCATTTCATCTTTTGTTCTCTAGGACCAGCACTGTTTTTTACTGAGGCAGCTTCTTAGAGTAGGTAGATCATGGGACTTGGTGTGGGGTTAAATCTCATCTCAGATACTTACCACCTGTGTGACTGGGCAAATCACTCAGTTTCTCTCAACCACAATTCCATCACCTGTAAAATGGAGATTATATAAATATCTTCATCACTGGATTGTTGTGAGGATAAGGTAACATGTTAAATTAATCATTTATTTTAATCTTTTATTATTTTAATCATTTACTTTAACCATTATATCCATGAGCTGTTTTCCTCATCTTTGGATGCTAAATGACATTTAGTCAATCCAAATAATGATACTTCTAGAAGGCACATCACCATCATACCAACTGTCATTTTGTGGTATTTTGTCATCTGATTCTCTTTACAATAGCATAAAGTACTTGATAAAGAAACTGAGGAACAAAAAAAATGAAGTGACATCTAATTCATACAGACTTTGAATTCAGGACCTGAGACTAGGGCTGTTATTTGATTAGGACAACTGCACTTTTTCTGAGGGCAGTGTATTCAGAATTTTGCTAGCACTTGCAGTCATTCCTTCAAGAAATAACAACGTTTAGTATTTAGTTAGCAAGAATATTAGTTAAAATAGAAAGCCCCCAGAAGATGTGTCTTTTCTTCCTCAGCAGTAATAGTCCATGTGGACTTTCTTTGGATCCGCCCTGCAACTCCTGGCAGCCTCTCCAGTTATAATGTCAGGTTTGCAGTGGGTTGTCTGCTCCAGGTACAGAATTTGCGAGTTATGGTGCTCTCTGTGCCTCCAAATCCAGTATTCATTCCACCATAACACAGTATCTCCTACTATATGTCAAGAATCTTTCAGTGACATTTTAATTAGCACCCAAGTGATTTATACAAGGTGATTAAGTTTTAAGCACAGAGGCTAATGCAACATGTGCTGTAATGTAAAACGATTCTTTATTACAGTTTTAAGAATAACAAAAGCTGAGAGAAATGTCTATTCCTATGGTTATGGGAAAAAAAGATTTAAATCAGGAAAATTTAAGTATAGTAGTTATAGTGATTAAGAGCAGTAATACATAACATATGTCCATGCCGATCTCTAGGCTTCTTATGCCTTTAGTGTAAGCAGAAGTTCTTTCATTGGTTCCCGTGGCCTAAGCATAGGTAAATCAAGTAATTTGGTGCAATTGATTGAGTACTGGACCTGCAGTAAAGATAACCGGAGTTCAAATATTGCCCTGGCTGTATGATCCTGGGAAGTCACTTAAATCTTTGTCTGCCTCAGTTTTCTCATTTGTAAAATGGAATAATAATAGCATATATCCTACAGGGTTTTTCTGAGGATAAATTATAATTCACCTTGATGACGGTAGGTATGAATCTTTCAATATATTAAGAAGAGGGCTAGACTTCAACAAATTTGTAAAGTATATATCTCCAGACTTTTTGAGTCTGTATCACTGAAGAATACAATATTTTCCCAGGTTTCCTGGTCAGGAGCTGGGCAGGAATAGTAGGGTAGAATTTGAGAAAAGAAAAAGGAAAAAATTCTGAAAATGTACCTGGCCTTCCTCATCATGAGTCTGTGACACAAAGCTTACAAATACACACTGTATTCATACAGTTTGGGAATATGTATTACCAATTTTAAAAGGTACCTAAAATAAGTTTATTATTATTCAGCTTTCTGTTGCTTTTAACTTTGTTCTAAAAGTATTTTACTATTTTTAGTAAAAACTCGCCCTGATGTTTCCTTAAATCTAAAGAGATTGTTTTTAGTCATATGAATTGTCCAACATTTCTGTTATGCTTCTGGATGGATCCTACAGCCAGCACGTGTCAAACTGCCTTTGAAAGGTCAATTTTGTAACTAATAGTAATAACAACTTATATAGCACTTTGAGGTTGACAGAGAACTTTACAAATATTTTAATTTATCCTCACAAAAACCCCAGGAGGAACTCATCAGTCAGGGAAGGATGCAACAGGGCTTAAGGGATCTTCCAAAGTCAGAAGACTACAAGGGCAGAGACATGTTCCATGGTGAGAAGGTACTGTGACATGACATCAAAAGTCCAGAGAAGCAGAAGCAGAACCTAGAAAGGAATGGTGGAGATCTTCCTCTTCAAAGTTTTAGTCCTTATAG
Source organism: Potorous gilbertii (assembly GCA_028658325.1). NCBI lineage: Eukaryota > Metazoa > Chordata > Mammalia > Diprotodontia > Potoroidae > Potorous > Potorous gilbertii. The sequence continues at coordinate 130,743,082 of CM053771.1, read as the reverse complement.
AATCCCATCAGGTGGCTGAATACTTATAATCTCATAATGTTCCCATGACAATATAGCCTTGTGAAAAATGCATAAGAAATGCAAAAGAAGAGCTAGTTTTTAATTATTAAATTATATGATCAAATCCAAACTCTAATCTACAGACAAGTATAAGTACATGCATACAAACATACAACCATACATACAAACATACACACATTAGCACTATCATCATCACTCTTATTACAGAATACATTAAATAGTCTAGAAAGTGATCAATTACAGTGCAGAGGTCATAAAGGCATGGTTTATTTCTGTATTGTAGACATAAATTGGATACTGGATATTGTTATTCTTCTTTGTCTCTTCTTAGTAAGTCCCCACTTAATCTTATAGACTGAACCCACCTTCCATTCTGTTAAGTTTGCTTTTCAGCTACATTGCCATTTGAGCAGGTAATGCTGACACCACAGGATAATATTAGAAATGTTGATTGCTCTGACCCCTGATGCCAGAAAAGTCAGGGTGTATATCTTCATTGCTTCATCCCTTTCCTGCTGTTCCACAACAGATTTCTTGACTCAGTGATTCTGTTGATACAACAGGGACCCTAGCCAGAAAAGCAGATTTCAATTATTCTGCTTAATGGTTTTGGAGACATGACATCTAATGTTATCTGGCTAAACCATGCCTGCAGTCATAGGATTTAGAGGGGGATAAAAAGGACCTTAGAGGTCACCTAGTCCAAAAGTTTCCTTTTTACACATAAAGGGGAGCTAGGTCAAAAGATAAGTGCCATAGTCAAGGTCAAATAGCTATTAAATGCCCAAATCAGGATTTCCACCTATACAATTGAACTAGAATTCTAGACCCCATTTCATGAAACTGGGCTCACTTTTAAAGAATGAATTCGCTGAAACCCTGTCCAGGTTGCTGAAGACCTTTTGTGTCTCTGGAAAATGCACAGACTTGACTTGGTATGTCTAGAGAGGAACAAAGAGAAGGAATCAAAAGGTAGATCCTTCTTCTGCTTGTAGATTACAAGTAAAGATTGTTATGAAGACCTTACTACTGGATATCTACAAAATAAAATTTGAGATAAAATGCTATGGACCCTCTGAGAAAATGCATAAGTATGATAATGTGAGTTTCAGAGGCAGAAACACATGGGCACATACATATATACTGTCTTTATTCATATCATGTAACACATCTACTTGAGTAACTTTTTCCCTAAAATTTTAACTAATTAAAGTTGTGTGCATTTTTTTTTACATTAAAACTTTAAGCCAGGTATATTTATGTGAAGCTCTAGTCCCATGATTAAAGCTTTCACTGAATGACTTGTGTTTCAGCTGATTCAACACAGCTGCTTTAAAATAAAGGAAATGTGAGTTGAAGCCAGGATGAGAAAGAGGATAGGATTGGCTGAAATTTAGTGGAATGCTCTCTTGAGCTCAGTGATATGTGAGTTACTGAGGAGAAGCATATTGGTTGGCAATAGCTTCCAGTAAAATATTGATGTCATTAAGGACAGAAGCAAAAGCTATCTATTTAGTTGGTGAAAGAATTATGACTGTAAGTAAAGGACCCATAGACTCATAGCATCTCAGAGGCTATATAGTCCAGTACACACCTGAATAAGAATACCCACTACAAGATACAAGCAATCATTCAATCTTTGTTAGAATACCTTTAATGAGGAGGAAACCCAATACTTCATGAGAAAGCCCATTCTACTTTTGGAGAGCTCTGATTGTTTGTAACTTTTCCCTCAAGTAGAAAATTTGACTCTTTGTATCCAATCATTTCTTCCAAATCTGCCTGTGTGGACCAAGCAGAAGGAGTCTGATTTCTCTTCTTTATTATGGCCTTTCAAATATTTGAAGATAACTCCTATGTCTTCCTTAAGTCTTCTCTTCTCCAGGTTAAATACCCACATATGGCATGATTTTTGCATATCTTATCATTCTGATTTCCTTCACCTGGATATTCTCCAGTTTATCAATATATTTTCTAAAATGTGCTCGTAATGGAACCTGATATTCCAGATATGCCCTAACCAGGAAAAAGTTTAGTAGGAAATTAGTTTCTCTCTTCCTAGACAACTGGCTGCTTTTAATGTAGCCTAAGCTTGCATTACTTTGGGCTGCCATTCTACACTATTGATACATATTTTGAGCTTGAAGCCCACTAAAATAGCCAGATAATTTTCAATTGAATTGCTTTTGTGTAACCATTCTTTCCTAGCTTATATTTGTGAGGTTGAACTTTGCATTTTTGTGCTATGATAAATATTTATATAGTGCCTACTATGTACCAGATACTGTGCTAAGTGCTTTACAAAAATATTGCATTTGAGCCTTATCACAGCAACTATGTGGGTATCACTAGTATCCTTATTTTACACTGGAGCAAACTGAGACAAACAGAAGTCAAGTTACTTACCCAGGATCACAAAGCCACTAAGTGTCTGATGCTAGATTTGAACATAAGTCTTTCTTTACTACAGGCTTTGAGTTCTATCTACTGTCCCATCTAGCTGCCTCATTTATATTTATTAAATTTTATATTATTAATTTTGGGCTCTACAGGTCATTCTGTTGAAGAATCTTTTAGAATCCCGATGCTATTATTCAATGTATCAACTACTCCATCCAGATTTTTGTCATTTGCAAGCTTGATAAACATGCCATTTACGTGATTAACCCATCTGTATGCAAATCATTGACAAAATGTAAAGCATCATATAGGGTCAAGCATATGTTTTTGAGGAACTCAGTAAGACCTCTTTCCAAATTGATGTTGAACAATTTGTGATAATTCCTTGACTCTAACCACTCAATCAACCAATAATTCAATTAATTTTACTGTTGTAGCTCACATCTCTCAAGGTTTGCCATTAAAATGGAAGGATAGTTTTATAAAATGCTTTGTTAAAGTCTAGGTAAACTATCGCTATAGAATTCCTTTAATCTACCATTCTAATAATTCTGTCAAAAATAGTAAATGAGATTAGTGTGGCATGGTAGGGGGTTATTAATATTACTTATTAACTGCAACAGCAGTAACAATAGGGATAAAAGAGTTGCTGATGTCTTTTTCTTCCATAGCAATTTCTCAGTATTACTACCTTCCCCTTACAGAACCTTAAGTGTAAGAAATAAAAGAAGGTACATAGACCCTGAAACCATATTCACCATCACAACATTCTACACACATAGTACCTCATAGAGAAAGAGGAGAAAGAATGAAAATGGTCTCATTAGCTGTTCTCTGGAGCCAGGATTGGCTAGGAGTTATTTTTAATGAAGTCCTGCTAGTTCTTTGTGATCACTGCTTCCTTTTTAAGATTTACCATTTCTTTCATAACACATTCTGACACTATAAGGAACCAATCAAGTTGGTTGACTTATAGTTTTCAGACTCCAAGCCATCCACTTTGGTGAAAATTGTGACTAGCATTTGCTCTTCTCCATATCTGTGATACTTGTCCTATTCTGCACTCTGTCTCATGTCAAATCACAGTTTCTTATGCAGTAATGTTGTTGGTATTGGCAACTTGACACCTAAAAGTCATTTGTAGAAGTTTCCAAATTAGTATATATTTAGCTTCAAATTGCCTTTACTGATTTATTCAACATCATTCATCTCATATATTTTGTGTTTGAACTAAATTAGACTCTTAGGCTCTAAACTTGACATTCCATTCCCCCTTTCTAAAACATCTTTCAATTTCAAAGGTATTTACAAGCCAGATGCTTTCCCCTTTGTTTAGAATGAGGCCCTTATCTTCTTTCAAGGTTAGAATCAAACACCATCTCCTCTCCTATTCTCTTCTTCATCCCTTCCATTGCCCATGCTCTCTTTCTCCTCTTGAGATTACTTTTATTTACTTGTCTATATAAAGGTTACAGGTGATGAGGTGGCATAGTCGTTACAGTGCTGGATCTGGAGTCAAGAAGACCTGAATTAAAATTTGATTTCAGACACTTACTAGCTATGTGGCCCTGGACAAGTTATTTAGCCCTGTTGGTCTTGGTTTCCTAATCTGTTAAAATGAGCTAGAGAAAGAAATGAAAAACCACTGTAGTATCTTTGTCAAGAAAGCCCCCAAAAGGCTTCTCTTTGAAGAGAAATTATATGACATGACTGAAAATAACTAAGCAATAACAAAATAAATGTTACACCCTCCCCAAATAGAATGTAAGCTCCTTGAGGGTAGGTTCATGTAGTAAGTGAATTTGAATTGTGTTTATATATATATATATACCTTATATGAATAATATCTCAACCACAAAGTTCTGGTCATCTACTCTTGTGTGCCTAAGTATTTATTCAGCTATTGAATATAATTCATTCAGTAATTCATATTGTTTCTACCTCTGTTAATTGGATTTTGAACTAGAAGAGACCTTAGATATTTTGCAATACAAACCCCTTATTTGAAATATGAATAAAGCAAGTCTCATACTGTTAGATGTTTTATGTTCATCTCGTGATATTTCCATGATGATACAAGTAATAAGATACTGGATTTGAACCCAAGTGCTCTGACTCAAAATTCAGTCTTCTTTTCACTATACTCCACTAAAACACACAACAAAAACTGATGGAAAGAATACAGGCATTGATATTACTGGGCTCAGATCCTGCCTCTGTCACATAAAAACAACAACAGCAACTTGTTAGTATTGTTATTATTATAAACATTATGTAATACTTATATAAGTTAAACATTGAGCAAAGCATTTTACAAATATTATCTCATTTCAACCTCACAATAACTTTGGGAGTTAGGTCTATTACTATGCTCATTGTGTAGATGAGGAAACTGAGGCAAACAGAAGTTAAGTGATCTGCCACACAACGAGTAACTATCTAATTTCAATTCTGATCTTCCTGACACTATTCTGGCACTCTATTTGCTCACCACCTATATATGCTATTTATATGACTTTATATTAGTCACTTAAATTTACTGCATTTATTTCTCCATCTTTAAAATGTGAGGGTTGGAATAGATAACCTCTGAGGTATCTTACATTCTAAGAGCTATGATCCTATGATCGTGTAATACAAAATGTTGGCAACTAGGGAGATATAAAAACTGGTTGTAATGACTATTGTCCACTCTCCTTCGGAATAATTAATTCTCTAATTTCACAATTAATATATCAGAGATAAGATTTGAACCTGGGCCATGTTTCTGTTTTGATTAAATTAAAACACGAACATGAATTAGGGGCTCAAGCCTGGGAGCTGCTAAGTCTTTTTCATATATGTATTGAGCTGACAGCTGCATGACCAATCTAGAATAGTACCCTGAGTAACTGTTTTTTCCACTATCTTCTCCTCCACATTTTGCCACATTAAACACTGGAGCTAGGGGTAGGGAAAAAGGTTTTATTTAAGTATGCTTTAAATGTTGTAGAAAATTGTTATTGAGGACTTTGGGATCTAAAATGCTGTAAATTTTAATTCCATTTGGATCTTGAGCAACTCAAAAATGCATCCTATCTCAGTGTTATAGTTAAGAACTTCATTCCATTTGTGTTTCCTATTAGCCAGAGGAGACAAACTTCGATTGGGGAAGACTTTGAATCACTTTGTTTGCTAACTTCTAGAGTTGAGCCTTTGCTAAAGTTTGATTTCTCCCTTGTACCACCATTCTTTTGCTCCCTCTGCTCATTTAAAACCACTGCCAAGTAGAATAACTGCAGGCAACTTACAAATAGACCCACCACAGATAGGAGAATTTTGCATTGATTCTGAAAAGTTTAAAAGGCATTCTCTTGAGCTTATTCTCTATATGCATCATGATGGATATTGAAACACTAGGAAATATTACCTGATGTTAAGAGTGTGTGGTCTTTGCATAAAAATCTCAATTATGTCTAGAGAGATGATGTGGAGGGATTGAGGGCGGTCTGTGGTCCAAAGTTGTTTATATGTATCCTAACAGCAAAATTTGGAGTGTGACTGAATGAGAACTAAATATTTACCATGTTAAGTTTTTTTAAAGTTATTGATGCTACCCTACCTTCCTACAAATATGGAACATAAAATCAAAACATAAAAGCTTACATATATCCCTGTGTACTACTCCCTTTATAGCTAATTCCCTAACTCATACTTACATTGGTGGGCTGGGACCCTAAAGAATGTGTGACTGCAAGTTCTAAGAATAAACCTAGGGAGCTAGGGAATATCTTCTACTAATCTTATCCAATCGTGAGCCCCCACTAGTGTATTCCCAATTTATTATCAGCTATAATTTATTCCCTTTTAGAAAGTATATTTACTAACAGGGTAAAACAAGGACAGCGATTTTGGAAACAATTATTTAAAACTTGAGGCACTGCCTTCTACACACTAAAGATTCTTGAAGAAAATGAGCTTGAACTTGGAGAGTAAATATATATATATATATATATATATATATATATATATATATATATATATATATATAGTCAAATGATATATATAGTCAAATGATAAACTCACAGCTCTTACCAACTTGAAGTCCTTTTCTCTTTTTCAAGAATCCTTAAGAAATTTTCCTTTGGCCACAACCTCTGATGGACTTCTGCAGAGGGTTAGTGCCCTTGGAGAGTCATGAAACTACCTTTTCCTTCTATGTTTCTTTTCTCACTGTGTTTTTTAGCTCCAAATTCAGGCACTATTATCAGTTACTGCTATTCTGAGGATTTAAGATGAGGACGGATTACCACTTTCACACTTTAAATTTCACAGATACAAGTTCTTACTCAAGACAGTGGATATATCAGACAACAAATCGGAATGGAGGGAATTGGTGGTCTCAGCTGGGTCCTTTTTCCCATTCCTTCTATCTCTAGGAATTTGTGGTAGTATTTGATCTGATGTTAAGCCAGTTGACTAGTTTGATGATCTCATGGGGAAATTCAATTGGCAATATGGGTGAGTTGACCAATTACTTCACATAATTTGCTCATTAATTTATTAGGTATGATTGTTCCAGGAATTCTAGTAGAACATGCTTTCCTTTCAAACACTTTTCTTTGCAGGGGCCACATGGCTACATGTATTATTTCCAGGGGATTGGGCATGTGTGTCCAATTTTTCAGCTCTGAATGCCTTTCTTTCCCAATCTCCATTTTTAGTTTTAAAGATCAAATACTAAGGATGTAGTTCACACCCAGTGAATCATTAATTGAATGTCCTTAATGTGGTCTCAGTGATTGCCTAGGAAAGGGGAATAACCATTATTTATTCATGTTTTAATTTCATCAAAAAGGAAATATGGCCTAGGTTCAAATCTTATCTCTGACATATTAATTGCAAAATTAATATGATTGATATATGAATCAAATGATTTAATATATGTAAAACACTTTATATAGGAGAAAAACTAAAAACACTATATAAAGTTAAGGATGATGATGATGATGATGTCATTTAACCTTTCCATGTCCCAGGAAACTTTCTAAGTACTTTAGGATAGTGGTGTCAAACTCAAATAGAAATGGATACTTGTAAGTGGCATATCGATTTAGAAAAAAACAAATTAACATCGTGTATGCTGTAGTGTCTTTGTATTTATTTTGTCAAACACTTCTCACTTGCATTTTGATCTGGTTCAGACTGTGAAGTTTTGCAGGCTGCTTGCATTTCTGCTGGCCTGGAGTTTGACATATTTGATTTAATATTTCAAGTAACTCTTAATTGTGATTTCCTCCTATGTAATCTATTTTGTGGAGGGCTACAAACCAGTCTTCATTCCTCTTTGTCCCTGTTCCTGACATGTGAACTTTAAAACTATGCTCTAGCTTAATATTTTCATTTCTACCCCCCTCACCATTTCTAGCTCTTTTATGTATATTGTTATTAACCATTTCAATGTAAACTCTAAGTGAACAAGAATTGCCTATTTGTTTATATTTGTATCCTCCTTGTTTAGCAAGGTGACAGGCATATAGTAGATGCTTAAGTAATGCATGCCTACTTCATCAGAATAATTGCCAGAGCTACCTTATTAAGGATGTTTCCACACAGAAGGTTCTGTCTCACAAATCACAGATCAAGACCAAAAACAAAAGGGATGTCAAAGGGATATTTGCATTTTGTTGAACACATTTCATCACTTGCAGATGTCAAAGCTTTATCTCCTCTTCCAGGACTAGATAATAGAAACTTCTATATTACTTACAGGGATGCATCTTGAATGGTAGTACCAAGCTTCTACAATAGAGCAACTAGCATCCAGCGTCTGGGATAACCCATTACAGAAGCACCAGAATACTTTATACTCATGGTTCTTTCAATGTTTACAAAGAATATTTTATAGCTATTAATTCAAATTAATCTTCAGTGAAGTTTCCTGATATGGGTGGGAGACATATATTGCTATTTCTGTTACATGAGGAAGTTAAGGTACAGACTGGATTTTTCATGCCTAAGGTCATTCACTCAGAAACACAGTGGAGAGTAAAAAACAAGTTTCCTGATTTAAAGTCTATATGATTTCTACTAAGTTACACTACCTACTTCTTTCCTCCTTGTATTTAGTGCTTACCTATTTACATATGTATATTAGTAAATTATATATACATATATACACATACATATATCTTCTTTACCTCCCTGGGCCTCAGTTTTCTCAGGTGTAAAGTGAGGTCTTTTAGTTCTAAATCTTTAATATCATTAAGTCTAGAGAGATCTGAGATCTGAAGATTCTTGGAATTTCCTCTCTGGCTTTCTTATTTCCCCCTCAGTGTCTGCTGATAATCAAATTATACATGAGGTGGCAGGGCCAGATGATCAATCATGAAACCCTGGGGCAGCAAGGGTTTATCCATAAATAAGCAATTAACTCCGGCATTAAATATGTACAAATATGAAAAGAGTAAATTCACTGTTCAATATTTTTTTTTATAAAATTGGGAGGGGAGACTATTATTTTCCCTACTTGACTCTGAAAACTAGTATCCAAAATTTTTCAAAGCTGTATTTGAGGTGGTCATGACTTTGATCCTGACGCAGTAATTTGTATTTTGGAGGGTAGGGAGTAGTGGTCATTTTTCAAATTTCAATCAGAAGCTCTGCCCATCATTTTGTTTTTTGTATGAGTTGGTTGTAAGATAGAATGTTTCATTTACTTGGCCCATGCCTTGCTTTAATTAGATAAATGTAGTCTCAGTTTCTTACTATTCAAGTTATTGCCATGAGTTATGTGGATTCAGGAGAAATAGAACTGATAAGAATCATGGTAATTAGTGACTTGGGGGGAGGGATTTAGGGTATAGAGATAGGAAGGGATGGGCTTTCCCAGGATTAATGTGTCTTAAAAGAATCTTGGGAATAGAAATGACTAAAACTTAGTTTAGCAGTGACTTGCAAAAACAGTTGATGCATCAAGAAATATTTACTGAACACCTTCTATGTGCCTATGTGCTCTAAAGGAACAATTTTTAAACCATTTCAGTAAATTTTTCTCCTACCCTCCCTCTTTCCTTTTTTCCTTTCCTTTCTTTTCCCCTTCCTTCTCCCTTTCCTCCCTCTGGGTCTGTGATTTTTTTTTCTGCATTGGTAACTCCCAGCAGGGACAACCTATATTGATACCCTTAGACAATTGGTCTGTAATTTATAGTCTTACGGAGTTGCCTGGGGGCACTGAAAGCTTAAGTCATTTGTGAAGGTTTAAGTGATTTGGCCCTGGTGCCATAGCCAATATGATGCTATATGTAGGACCTAAATGCAAGTCTTCTTGACCTGAGTCTGGCCATCTATCTACTATGCATTTCTGCCTGTCAAATATAAATAAATCATATAAGATCATAGATTTAGAGCTGAAAGAATCTTCAGAGGTCATCTAGCTTTCAGAGACCCTCATTTTACAGATGAAGAAACAGAGGCCCAGCGAGGTTAGAGGTTTTTCCAAGGTCTCACAGCTATATAGTAAGGAGAAGTAGAATTTGAAACTCAGCATCCTCTTATTCTAGGCCTGGCAGTCATTTCACTAAATTACCTTGACTTTCCTCTTATATTTGTATAACTCAAAACTCTCCAACTCCAACTTTTATATAGCACAAGTAAAGTGTGTGTGTTTTCTTCCTTTTTATGTCCATGTATTAAACTCTTGAAGGGGAAAAATGCATGGTGATGAGACAGTCTTTGTAATTTTCTATTTGATTAGCTAAGTTCCAGAGGAATAAATATTAAAAAAAAGTGTGACATCTGTCACACCTGTAGGATATACAACAAAGTGGCTTAGAATACTGCGGTCAAATCAACGAATCACAAGAATGCTGTTACCACAAAAGATTTAAGGTAAAATAAATTCATAGAATTTTAGTCTAATGAAAGCTTAAATAACCCTCAAATATGTCTGACATTGCCATAGAATATGAATGAATAAAAACTGTGCTACACTGTAGATGGATGGTTAAAGAGGAAAAGAACTCATTGGAGTTTTCTATCAGCCACCTGCTACTTTCAGAACAGTGAACAATAAAAGTCACCAGGTGTCTCCTTTTCCATTGCAAATCAAGCCTGATTTTTAGTTTTGATATATTGTTTGAAAGAGACAGGTTTGCAAGCAGTGCTTTTAATATTTATATAGCATTTAGAGATTTTTGGAGTGGGCTGGAGATGGTCATACTGCCATTAGTCATCTGAGCTTAAGAATTTTTTACTGGTTTTGCAGTCAACAAAACTTTAGATGGACAGAGGAATTTGTCAGTTTCATTCACTATGCATAATCATTTCTGTGTAAGTATTGTATGTATATCATTCCACACAAAGGGGATTACTCAATTGCTTTTATTTCTATCATTGATTTATATTTGCAGGGGAAATTAGAGGCCATCAAGAATCCCAACATTTTATAAATGAGAAACCTGAGTCTGACATAGTTTAAGTGACTTAGTCAAGGTAGTTAGTGACAGAGGCAGGATATTAATCTAGATATTTGAACTCTAAACCTAATTCTCTTCCCAGGAAACCATGCTGTCTTCGGAGGATCTGAGTTCAAATCTCATCTCTTCCACTCACTATCTGAATTTGAGAAAATCACTTCACTTCTCCAGGACTATTTCCTCATGTATAAAATCAGGGGGTTAGGCTGGATGAGACATGTCAAATATGTAGCATTGCATGACTGCCCAGAACCAGATCAAAATGTAATTGAGAAATATTTAACAAAATATTGAAAATACAATAGAAAAGAGATAATGCTAATATGTTGCTTTCTAAGTCGGTATGCAATACAAAATTTAATGGTCCTCTTTCTATTTGAGTTTGACATCACTGATGATTGCCAAGATTCCTTCTGGCACTAAATAGGTCACTTTATAAAACCAAGTAAATTTTTTTTTAACCTCACTTGCAGAAGCCATTTACACCATTGGTTACTGTTGCTTTTGACAATCTTTGTTTTTAATTTTGGAGCTCAAAAGGAAAGCAGTAGATTAGAAACTAGATGACTAGATGACTGGGAACAAAAGCCAAGAAAATAGCCATGTTTGCTGTTTAATTCTCTGGAACTCCATTTCCATTTCTTTTCTTCATTTTTTGAATTTGCATGTTTCATTTCTTTATGTTTTTTAAAATTTATTTTTAGATTTTGACATTCATTTCCACAAAATTTTGAGTTCCAATTTTTCTCCCCATCTCTCCTTTGCCCCAACCCCATAACACCTTGCATTCTGATTACCCCTTCCCTCAATGAGCCCTAAATGTATCCTCCCTTCTATCACACCTCACCTTTTCCCTTATCCCCATCTTCTCTCTTTTCTTATAGGGCAAGATACATTTCTATACCCCATTATCTGTATTCCTTATTTTCTAGTTATATGTAATAATAATTCTCAACATTCATTTCTAATACTTGGAATTCCAACTTCTCTCTCCCTCCCTCCCTCACCATCCCCACTGAGAAGGCAAGCAATTCAATACAGGCTATATATATATATCATTTTGCATAAGACTTCCACAATATCATGTTGTATAAGACTAACTGTATTGTCCTCCATCCTACCCTGTCCCCCCTCTTTTTTCCATTCTCTCATTTGACTTTGTCTATTCCCAAAAGTGTTTACTTCTAATTACTCCCTTCTCCCATTTGCCCTCCCTTCTATCATCCCCCTCACCCCACTTGTCCCCTTCTCCCCTACTTTCCTGTAGTGTAAGATAGATTTTCATACCAGATTTAGTGTGCATGTTATTTCCTCCTTAAACCATATGTGAAGAGAGTAAGCTTCACTCTTCCCCCTCACCTCCTTCCTTTTCTCCTCTATTGAACAAGATGTCTTTTATGAGTGATAGCCTGTCCCATTCCATTTCTCCCTTTCTCTTCCCAATATTTTCCTCTCTCATTCCTTAATTTCATTTTTTATGGATATCATCTCTTCTTGTTCAACTCAACCTGTACTGTGTGTGTGTGTGTGTGTGTGTGTGTGCGTGCATGTGTGTGTAATTCCTTCACTTACCCAAATACTGAGGAAAATCTCAAGAGTTACAAATATTATCTTTCTATGTAGGAATGTAAACAGTTCAGATCTGGTCTTCTCATCATGAATGCCTGAATGTCTTATATATCATTGAATGACCATTTATTCCCTTGAAGTATAATACTCAGTTTTGCTGTATAGGTGATTCTTGGTTTCAATCCCAGTTCCTTTGACTTCTGGAATGTCCTGTTCCAAGCCCTTTGATCCTTTAATGTAGAAACTGTCAGATCCTGTGTTATCCTGATTGTATTTCCACAATACTTGAATTATTTCTTTCTAACTGCTTGTGATATTTTCTCCTTGACCTGGGAACTCTGAAATTTGGTCACACTATTCCTAGGAGTTTCTCTTTTCAAGTGTCTTTCAGGAGGTGATCGGTAGATTCTTTCAATATTTATTTTGCCCTCTGGTTCTAGAATCTCAGGGCAATTTCCTTGATAATTTCATGAAAGATAATATCTAGGCTCTTTCTTTTGGTCATGGCTTTCAGGTGTTCCATAGGTTTTAAATTGTCTCCCCTGGATCTATTTTCCAGGCCAGTTGTTTTTCCAATGAGACGTTTCACATTATCTTCTATTTCTTTTTCAATTTTTTGGTTTTGATTTTAACTTCTTGGTTTATCTCATAGTCATTAGCTTCCCTAAACTCCAGTCTCTCTTTTAAAGAACTTCAATGAGCTTTTGAATCTTCTTTTCCATTTGGCTAATTCTGCCTTTTAAAACTTCCTTCTCCTCACTGGTGTTTTGAACCTCTTTTTCCAATTGAATTAACCTATTTTTAAAGGTTTTATTTTCCTCAACAATTTCTTTTATTCTCCTTTAGCAAGCTGCTGACTCACTTTTCAAGCTCTTCTACAGCTTGAACCCATTTTATATTCATTTTGGAGGTACTGGAGGAAGAAGCCTTGACTTCCTCTGACAGTGTGTATTGTTCTTCCTCATTCAAAAGGATGGAAAGAGACACCTGTTCACCAAAAAATTTATCTTCTGTGGTCTTATTTTTTTCCCTTTTGGGGGCATTTTTCCAGCCAGTTGCTTGACTTCTGAATCCTTGTTCAAGAGGAGGGTTTTAGTGCTCCTTCTTCCCCCAGTACCATGCTCAAAGTTGCAGTTCAGATCAGTGCTCAATTCTCTCAGGGGCTTTGGGTGGGGGCAGAACTACCACTGAGGGCTAAGGTTCAGATCAGCTGTTCAATTCCCCCAGAGGCTTTAAGCTGAGCTGCCTGGACAATGGATAATGGAACCAGGGTGCTTCTGTGGCCACCATAACTGTGCACTGCCCACTGCTGCTGCTGCTGCCTCTGCTGCCACTTGGGACCAATGCTGGGGGCCCCACTCTCTTCTCGCCCTCCCAAACTGACCTTTGGAGCTTTCTTTGTTGCTTGTAGGTTGAGGGATCTGGGACTCTCCCTGCTGGAAAATCTGCCTGCTGGAACAGACCTTAGGAGGTCTGTTCAGGTCCTGTTCCTCCCAGTGCCAAGTGGCTAGGGCTAGGCTTAACTCCACTCAGCATCCTGTGAGATAGACCTTTCCTGTTGGCCTTCCAGGTTACCTTTGGCTGGAAACCTCTTTCACTCTGTTGTTCCGTGGCTTCTGTTGCTCCAGAATCTGTTGAGAGTCATTTTTTACAGGTATTTTGTGGGGCTGTGGGGTAAGTGCTAGAGTATATGTGTCTTTCTACTCTATCTTGACTTTGCTCCACTTCCATTTCTTGTCAAAAGAGTACGCTAACCTCCCCTGAAAAGTGGGTGTGCTAATCAGATGAGGGCCTGTCAAAGTCATCCATCATGCATGCTTGTAATCCCTGCTGTTAGGAAGATTGAAGTTAGGGCACCCTTGGAGTTTAGGAGTTCTGAGCTTCAGAAGATTTAATGCTGTTTGGATTTCTAATCCAATCCCATCCAATAAATATTTATTAAGCACCTACGATGTGCCAGGCACTGGGCTAAGTGCTGGGGTTACAATTAAGAAATACACAACCCCTGTCCTCAATAAGCTCAGGATTTTAAGGTGGAGGCAAGACACAAAGGAAAATAAGAAAGGGGGTGGGACAAGGAGGGATGGGAAACATTCCTTGGTTGGAGACATTATTTTGTTCTGTGGGGTTTAAACCATGCAGGGCAACAGATGTAAGGTGGAGTGATTTGAGAGTCTGGTTTCTTCCCTCTATAAAGATAGACATTGAGAAGAGTCTGGTATTCTGCTTTCCAGTACTCCAAACAGAGGGAGAGGAGGCTGTGAGAAGTACAGTCAATCAAGACTTGAGTTAGCATCATGGTGGTGAGTTTAACAGTGATAGCTTTACCTGGAATCTTGTTCATAGAGTTGAAACCAGGCAAGGCAGCAGACATAAGGTGGTATCTTTACTAAGTCTGGCATCAAATACGATGAGAGCCTGGGAGTGGGAGCCCTGAAGTCTTTCTAAGGATAGAGGAACTATACTGGTTGGAAATGAAGAAGAATCAAATTTCTGTGCTGATCAGCAGCAGGATTGGCCCTGTGAGTGGTCCCTATACTTCAAAAAATAAGATGAAATAACATTTTGAAAATGTATTTGTGAAAAAGGAAAAAAAGGGCTTTTGATCAGGTGACTTTCCACCTTACCATGAACATAGATAAGAGAACTAGCTAGTCTTTTGGTCCAGAAGGCTCTGACCCATAATGGCCATGCAATCTGGGGCAAGTCATTTATCCTCTTAGAGTTCTAGGCAATTTTCTAAAATGATAATTTGTAGGGAAGGTGCCAATTTGCCCTGGTGGATGTAGTTTCCTTATCTGTGAATTTCCTATGTGAACGAAATTAAGATTCAAACCTATCATCTTGTTTTTACAAATACACATTTGCACTGAAATGTAAATAAGGGACTTTCTGGGAGAGGGTGATTTTACCCTAGTCACTGGGTTAATCAATATTCTATCTCTTAGCATAGTACTACCTTTCATTCCTTATACTTCTCATAGGGCTATTGTCTCTGCAAGTGAACAAGGATGTCTACACATGTGCATGGGATGAAGCAATAAGACACCCCTTTCCAAAGCATGGAGGCTTTGATGCTCTTACTTCTTTTAAGTGGCAATAAATACAGACAATACAATTGTGAGGCACCCAGGCCCATTTCCTCAGTTTGCCAAATAACATATGCTTCCCATGCTTTAAAATTCAAAATTAATTTAGTTCAGATTCTTATATTTTATAAACCACTGAGCTGAATCTCTTTATACCACTGTCAATTATTTTGTCTGGACAAATTTGCTTAATGTGTAAATTTTTCATTACAACACTGAAGGCATTTTATTGTACTTGGTTATCTTCAGCTGTCAAAAAGCAGAATGAAACATCAGAGAGAAGATTGAATGAGTTTCCTTTCATCACCTCTGCTAGGGACTTGGGGTTTTATTTATATGACTGTTCTAACTACTGTGGAATTTTATGATAAGGAAAAATAAATTGTACCCTAAGGTAATATTTCCATTTTGATGGGTTATAAAACATGGTAAAATTGGTCATTATGGACTGTAATTCTTCATGACTTCAAACCCTGTTAGCGTAATTCCTTTTTTTTGAATTATAAGAGGGGATTAATTCATTGGGAACTATTAAGCAGAAATGCATTGTAAGTGTGGTATTGTGTGATGATAGAAACAGGCATCTATGATTGCCTTTGTACTTCTTTTGTTTTGAGTAGCCTGGAGGTAGAAACCAGAGATGGAGATGATGGGAGTTTCAGGACCATGCCAGGATATTAGAGATTTCAGGGATACTTAATATATCCTAGAGAAGAAAATAACCAACATTGCCTAAGGATAGAAGTCTTATTATTATCAATCTTCCAATAAGGGTTGCTTGAGGTTCAAATAGTTTATAAAAGCACCTAGGATTTCCATGTTCCGAACAAATAACATTCCATGAACATAGAATGAGAGGAAACATGGAATAAAGGCCAGAAGGCTAGCATACTGGCTACATGACCCTGGAAAACGCCTTCATTTCTCAATTAATCAATATACATTTATTGAAGATTTACTTTGTGCCTGGCATTGTTCTGAGTGGTAGGGATACAGAAGAAAAACAAGAACAAATCTGGTTCTCAAAGAGGTTAAAATCTGGTATGTGAGACATCATGTAAATAATTAGGTTTATATGTGATACATACAAGATATCTAGAAGGAAACTCTAGAAGGAATGACTCAAGAATTGAACCCTCCCCTTTCAGGAATGTACTACACAGATGAAACTGCAAGTTTGGATTTGTTTTAAAGAATGAAATGATCTCTGCTGTGATGGTTTGTTATAATCTAAACTTTGAGGTTTAGACAGAAACACACCTTTGGCTCATGTTTTATCAGCAACTTCTTCTTGGTTCTGTTTGTGCATTTAATTCTTTCAGCACAAATCAAGCTAAAAGACCTTCATCTTCTTCTCTAAACCTATGCCTTGTCTCCTCATGTCTAGGCAGGTAATTTTTTTTCACTTGTACTTCTCTTCATTTACACTGCCACTACCCTAGTTCAGGGACTCATTACTTCTTCAATCAATCAATAAGTCATTGAAATTTGACTAAAAAAACCCCAATGGTAGGAGTGGAGCCAAGAAGCAGAGATTTGCTGGCACTCTCCCCCCAAACCCCTCAACAAACCTGTAAAAATTATTCTAAACAATTTCTAGTGCAGCAGAAACCACAAAAGGACAGACTGAAGCAAATATTCAGCCCAAGGAAATGTGGAAAGTCAACAGGAAGGGTCTGTCACACCAGGCTGGGAGCAGGGTGCAATTCAGCATAGACAGAACTGAAGCAGCACTCAGGAGAATAAATTGCTGGCAGTAGCTGCAGTTTCCAGACTTTTCAACCCATAACCATAAGATAGTTTCCAAGGTCAGTGGGAAGGATCTCTCACCTGGTTGAGAGGGGATCATGATCTGGCCCTAGTTCCAGGGTTGCGGCAGCCACTGGTGAAGCAGAGGATGGTTCTGGAGCCCCGCACTTGACAAAGAGCCCAAAAGTCAAATAATTGGCTGGAAAAATGAGTAAATGGTGAAAAAGAAAGAGACTACAGATTCCTACTTTCTCAGTGAAGAGGTATTTTCTCATGTCATTGGTGATGAAGAAGATCAAAACATACAACCAGAAGAAGACAAAAGCCAAATCTCCTACATCCAAAGCCTCCAATAAAGATATGAAATGGTCTCAGTCATGGAAGAGCTCAAATAAGATTTTGAAAATCAAGTAAGAGAAGTAGAGGAAAAAGTGGGAAGAGAAACGAGAGTGATTCAAGAAAATGATGAAAACTGAGTCAACAGTTTGCTAAAGGAACTTCCTCTCAAATGCTAAATAAAATAGCACCTTTAAAATTAGACTAATCCAAATGAAACAAAGGTCCCAAAGCTCACTGAAGAAAATCATTCCTAAAATTAGAATGGAGAAAATTGAAACTTATGAGAAATCAAGAAATGATAAAACAAAACCAAAGGGATGAAAAAATAGAAGACAATGTGAAGCATCTCATTGGAAAAACAAATGATTTGGAAAATGTATCCAAGAGAGATGATTTAAAAATTATTGGACTACCTGAAAGCCAAGATAAAAAAAGAGCCTAGACATTATCTTTCAAGAAATTATCAAGGAAAACTACCCTGATATTCTAGAACCAGAAGGTAAAATAGAAATGTAAAGAATCCACCAATCACCTCATGAAAGACATTCCAAAAGGAAAACTTCTAAGAATATTATAGCCAAATTCCAGAGTTTCTAGGTCAAGGAGAGAATATTACAAGCAGCTAGAAAGAAACAATTCAAGAATTATGGAAACATGATGAAGATAACACAAGATTTAGCAACTTCTACACTAAGGGACTGGAGGGCTTGGAATATAATATTCCAGAGGTCAAAGGAGATAGGACTAAAACCAAGAATCACCTATCCAGCAAAACCAAGTATAAAACTTCAGGGAGAGCTGAATATAAAGGGATGATATCTAAAAAAGAAAATTGTGTTGAGAGTAATATACTAGTAGAAAGAAAAAGGGAGAGGTAGGATGTAGTAAATCATCTCACATAAAAGAGGCAAGAAGAGCTTTTACAATGGAGGGCAAGAATGGGAAAGTGAGAGGGAATATTTGAGCTTTCCTTTCATTAGATTTGACTTCAGGAGAGAATAACATACACATTCATTTGGGTATGGAAATTTGTCATACCCTACAGGAAAGCAAGGGGAAAGGGGATAAGAGAGGGGGTATAATAGAAGGGATGGAAAATTGGGAGGAAGGGGCAATCAGAAGCCAACATTTTGGTAGAGGGACAGGTCAAACGAGAGAACAGAATAAATAGAGGATGGGACAGGCTAGAGGGAAATAAGTTGGTTTTTCACAACATGACTGTTATGGAAGTGTTTTGCATGACTACACATGTATAACCTATATCAAATTGCTTGCCTTCCTAGTGAGGGTTGGTGGGGAGGGGGAAAGGGAGAGAATGTGAAACTCAAAGCTTTAAAAATAAATGTTAAATAAATAAATAACTTTCCTTCTCAGGTAACTGCAGTACCATTCTGATCTCTCTTCTTCACTCCTCCAGGATTTATGTATTCACTCAGTAGCATATTATTTTGGATTTGTCTATTTGTTACTTCAACTTATTTCCCCTCTATGTCTCTCTCTTTCCCTCTGTCTCTATCTCTCTTTGTCCATTTCCCTCCCTTCTCCCACTTAGAAATTTTATTCATGTCTGTGGTTTTTACTTTCAAATCTCTGTCTCTTACTTGAGTTTCTCCTGTCTTCTGAATTCTAGTTCTATGTCTTCAACTGCCTCCTAGACTTTCAACTTAAGATGTTGCAGAACGAACTCATAATCTGCCCTACTAAAATAGCTCCTTTTTCACAAATAGTTTTTCACTGCTTTTGTTGATGGAATGACCATCGTCCCAGTCTCCTGGGCTTGAAACTTTGCAGTTCACTCTAATCCTTTCCTGTCCCTTGTCTCCCCAAATGTAGGCAGCTGAAAAATCTTATTAATCATGTCTCTTCACTTTCACAACTATTACTTCAGTTCAGGAACTCATTACCTTTTAAGTCAATCAAGCAAGCAAGAAAACAGCAAGCATTTATTAAGCACCTGGTATGTAACAGGCTCTGCTCTCAGCCCAGAGAGTCAAGTCTAAAAGCAAGACAACTACTGCCCTTAAGAAGTCTGCTCTCTATTGGGGGAGATATGTTTAATGTAATGATGGAGGGGAAGACTGGGTAATGAGGCCCCAGTCCTGGGGACACTTACAGAAGACTCTTCAACCCACTTAAGGGATTTGGTGAGCTTGATACTGATTTGGAATGGAAGGGCCCTCCCCCAATTCAAAACAAAAAAATTCAAATGCATAGGCATTATGTAACTGTTACCGATCTGCTTTCCACAAAGTGAAAAGGGGTCTTTTGGTTGACTGCTGACCAGGAATCTTAAATTTGCTACAAAAGGCTCCAGTGGAGAAAATTGCTTTATCCTTTCTGCTGGCCATGAGGTGTAAGAATGATTCCTTGAGCTCCAAAGGTCATCAGGGTAACCTTGTCTCTATCAGCCTTCCTAGAGAGTACATGGCTTCCTAGACAAGCTTTTGTCTGAGATGGAACCACCTCCTAGTCAAGTGTTTCTTCTTTTTTTCCTAGTATCTTGTGAGATCTTAAAAAAGAGTCTTTCTGGCAGTGTATCTGCCCAGCAGGTAAGACACTGTGCTCTTTAATCAAGGGAACTAATTTTCCATCAGATAAGCCACACCTGAAAGTGAACCTGGCCAGGAGAAGGATTACTATCAGTTACCTAGTCTCTGCTCCCCAGGAGTTGAGGGTGAAGAGAAGTGGGAGGATGTTCTGTTTTTTGTGGTAATCACATTTTGGTTCTTTTTATAAATTTTCACCAAATATTCCTTCGTAAAAGGTAATTGGTGTTAATTGATTGTTGGTGACATAGAGTAGATGTGGATATTGGGGATAAAACTCTGAATAGGGCTTTAGAGCATTATAATTAGAACTGCACAACTTTTCAGGGGGTACCCTCTAAAATTCTTAGGAAATCCAAGCAAAACAGTAACATTTTTTTGGGACCTGACTTACTGGTGCTAATAGGAGGTGGAATTTTTAGCTCCAGAGTCTCTATCTTTGTTAGACACAGATAAATAAATTCAAGATATACACCAAAAATGCACAGTGATTGGACAGTTGAGAAGAATGTAGAGCACGAACAAGTAGGGGAATCAGGAAAAGTTTATGAAGGAGAGGATACTTGAATTGATGATGGTACAGAACTATAGTTGAAGTGAGTATTCTAGGCTGAGGAGGAGTATTCTAGGCATCGGGGACAGACTTTGCAAAGACATAGATATAGGAAATAGAATTTTGCGTACAGGTCTAGTGCACAGACTGCATGAGGAGAAGTAGTATGTGATCAGTTTGGAGAAGGACTAGAGTAGTTATGGTACAAGAAGGGAGAAAATGATTCAGGAAATGCTGAAGTCATGGAAGTGACAAGAATTGGAGAATGATTAGATATTAGTATGGTAGGGAAAGGGTACTAAGACTAAAAGAATTGATGCTGATTCATGTCATGAACCTGATGTTGTGATTAAAAAATGGTAATATTCTCTAACAGACCCCAATTAGTCTTCCTGCCTCTAAGCTTTCTCTTCTCTAAAACATCTTTTATGCTATGGTCAAAATATTCTTCTTGATACTTGAGCCATGGTGCTTCCTTTCTCTATAGCATTCATTAGCTCCCAATTAAATTCATTTGAACAAATGTTTATTAAATACCCACTCTGTGAAAAGGACCAAGCTTAAGTCCTTGTACAAAGTAGGTACTTTATAAATACTTTTTAGATTGAATGGAATCCAGTGCATTTGAAGAGCTAAGTCCTTATTCAAGCCATAAGATAAATTCTCTTTAGGTCTGCTCAGGGTTGAGTTGATAACAGAGCATTGATTTGTTCACAATTTTTTTTTTAAATGAGACTATTACCCTTAGGTTTATCCTGCTAGCTAACAGTCTAAAAATAACTTTCTAGTTGCCTTTTTACTGCTGCCTTTCTAAGCTTGAATGATTATAGAATGAGCACTTAAAAAAATTTTCTTTTACATTGAAATGGATAACAGGATCTTAGATTTAGAATTAGAAGAGACCTTAGGGCATTGAACCTACCCCCCACCCCTTATTTTACAGAATGAGGAGAATGAGGCATGTGGACCTTAAGTGACTGGTCCAGGGTAACTCCGCTATTGTGTCTGGAGCAGGATTTGAACTTAAGTCTTTCTGACTCAAATCCCTTCCATTACAAGTGCTTTCCATTGGTACTGATTCTTTCTTTTTTCTTTCTCTCTCTTTCTTTTCCTTCCTTCCTTCCTTCCTTCTTTCCTTTCTTGAAACCATTCTAACTTTTTGCATTTTTAATGTTAATTTAAAAAAATACCTATTTGTCATTTGAAATTGTGTAGGTGTTTTAATGGTTTTAAATTTCTCTATGAAACAAAGACTCTTCTATCTAACATATATGTATCCATACATACATGTATCCATACATACATGTATTTATGTACATTACTAACAATATTCTTCTGGTGAGTCTTCAAATAAGTTTCTGAAGAACTTCAGTTGTAGGTTACCCAAATATTTAAGGAAGGCCCATAGTAAGTATAAGTAGCTTGGTAATGGAATTACCACCTAGAAATTTTATAAATGAAGCCACTTGATATCTGAGTGACCTTGGACAAGTCTCTTAATTTATCTGGACTTTAGTTTGCTCAACCCTCAATAAGAGGGTTGGCCTAGGTATCCTCTGATAGCTCTTTCATTTCAAAATCTATGTGTATAACTACAAATAACAATTTATTGCTATCTATTTTCTGCTTCTGGGGCTTGTTCTCTTATAATAACATTCAAAAGCAAACCAGCAGATGTGCAAGAAACAAGATGTTGAATGTAGCAGTTAGGAGCAGAAATAACCGCTTCTATTTCCTCCACCACCCTTTTCCTGCAAAGCTGGGTACACAAAAGAGCTCTTTTATGATGGACAATTTATGTTTCTTCCTAAAGCCTTGTATAGTCCAGCCCACTTCTCTCACCTGAGCACCACTGGCAGCTGCAAAGCTGTATTCCTTTGAGGGAAGGTGGGAAGAAGGATCAGAGTCACTTAGCTAAGAGTTTCTTCATGACAGCTGCAAAGCAGTTGTTCTCACTCTTAATCAGTGTCCTGAATTCTTGAGCTAAGCAGAGACTGTGAGTCAGTGGTCATGGGACTGAGAACTCAACTGACCTGACTAAAATTTTGGGACCCAAAAATAGTCATATACCCTAAGCTTGTACAGGCAGCCTCTCCCAAAGGCATTGGGAAAGTAATTTGTCTCCCCCTCACCCAGAGACTCTAGAACTTCCTAATATAAATGGTATTTCTCTAGAATCCAATGGACGATTAAAATGGGGGTGCCATGTCCCTGACACCTCAGCATATCTATAAACAGTGAGAATGGTGTTTGGGTTGTAACATTTATGATTCATTTGTCCTTTCGTGAATTAAAATGTTTGACATTCCCACACCAGGCTGTAAAACACAGGAGGATATTAAGTGTGTGGTATAAAACCCTGTGATTCACAGCCGAGAGGAGTGAATATACTGTACTATCTGATCATCTTTGCAGCAAGTTTAGAACCACTTATCTGTTTCTTTCATGTCTGGTGAATCGAGATAAACTATCTTTCATTCCATAGCCTACATGTGAAGATGGGGAATTACTGAAAGTTTTCTGATTGACATCTTCCAGAGCTCTTACTCACTATTGCATTAACGCATCCAGTTGGGAAGGCTTACCCTATATAAGCATGATAGCCCTGTGGCTTTGCCAATGACCAAATAATTAGGTTTGTGAAAATCATCTGACCAGAAAGAACAGAGATTTTTCTTATTGATAGAACCTTGGTTATCTTTTTTAAAAAAAATCTAAATGCTATTGATTTGAGTGGATTAAATTTATCACTGCATGGCATAATTCTTTATAAATGAATCCCTGCTTTTCCCAAGGGTGCCCAACATGCCAGATGACAGAAAATCATTTACCCAGGAAAGAGAATATTTAATAGGGCCTCAGGGCTCAGCTCAGGTACTTACTTTAATACATGTTTTTACTACTAGGGGTGATTGATAAAGGGAGGTCTGAAGGAGTACAATATTAGGAGAGACTTGAATCTGATCAATAGAAGTCAAAATTGGTGGGAACAGGAAAGGCCTACTAAATGTTTTCCCTGAGGGTTTTTTGAAGTGCTTTAGGGCAGTGGGAAGAAGGAAAAGTATTTTCTCTGACTATTCACCTTAATCAAACCCCTACCCTTGTTTTGCTCAAGTGAGCAGTAAATTGATCTTAAAAAAACATAAAATAAAATGGTTTTCTATCCCATGGACTTTTCCTTCTTCAAGACCAGTTGGATTTCAGCTCCCATCAAAGCTGGTGAAAATCGATGTAAAGCTGTGTCTCCAAAAGGTCAGAAGTGAAAATGAGTTCAACCTAATAATAATTTAAAGCCTTGCACAAAGGATATTTCATAAACTATTCAGAGATCAATCGTACCTTTCTTTCTGGAAAGCTTTGCTCTTGATTGAGTATCAATAATGAGGGTAGACTGGAGGAATCTGCTGAGGTAGCACTAAAGCTGAGACTTGATATTAGAGAAAGGTGCATGGCAGGGGAGTGAGGGTCATGGCCTTGGCCTTACTTTGTAGCCTGCAGCAGGTCTCCTAATGACCAGCCACTGATTAGGGAAGACTGTGAGCAGGAGAGGAGAGCTGGGTCCTTGTTTCCACATTGCCTTCCTTCTCCCTGTGATTTATTAGTTGTCCCTATGTTACAGTCATTTAAAATGCTGCATGCAGTGTGCTCAGGAAGCCTTCCTGCTACCTCTCCTTCCTTCAATTCTAATGATATACATCAGCCAGAGAACAGGCAACTGCATGCTTGTTAATCCATTGACTTGGTAAAACTATCCCATTATACCACTAAAAAGTAGTCCATTTCCCTCTCCTCTTGGTGCGATCAGACTTCAACAGCTGTTGAAAAGGCCTGGGGAATTAGGAAATGGAAAATTGGGACACAAAAATGGAAGTCCCAGGGGCCACGTTGGCAGTGCCACGTGCAGCCCAGGAGTGGGCTGGGGATGGGGAGAGCAGAGAAGGAGGTACTGTTCTTTTGTGAAGATTTTTGTCAGACTCTTGGACTTTCAGAAGTTGATTAACTTCTAATAGACTCCTGAGGTCCCATGTACTTATTCGCTCTTCCAAGCACAAGTGGAAAGGAGATTTTATCCTGCTTTTGAACTCTCTTTTAAATTCTTGAAGTAGGATCCTCAGTATCGAAGATTTCCTTTTCTGTGTCCCTATGCTTTGTTTTGTTTCTTTATAGGTATCCAGCTCCTGGTGTGTTACAAGGGGATTTTATCCTTTTGTTCAAAACAAGCATTCACTGAAAACCTATTAAATGCATAGCTAATGTTCTGTGTGGCTTTGGAAAAAAAATCTCTTGGCCTCATTACTCCTCAGTTTGTTCATTTGTGGAATGATCCTTTGGATTTCTTAGCTCCCTTCAAAGCTCATAAGGCCCAAAACTTCTCAGTCATCTTGCCTGCAAATGACTTTGTATATTTGGAATGTATTTAGTCATGTTTAGTTCCCTATTTAGAGATAGCTACATGGTGCAGTGAATAGAGAAGTAGATCTGGAATAAAGAAGATATGAGTTCAAATACAGCCTCAGACATTTATTAATTATATGACCTTGACCAAGTCACTTAACCTTGACCTACTAAGTTTCTTTTACTGTAAAATGGGAGATAATAATTGTATCTACAGTTTTTGGTTAATAAATGCTGGTTTCTTTCTTCCCTCCCTGTACATCTCTCTCAATTCCCTCAACTTGAATGTAAACTATTATTGCACGTCTGGGTCTGTTTTGTGTCCTCAGCTTCTTGCATGGAACTTGGCATGCAGAAGGCAGTTAAAAAAAGTTTGATGAATTGAACTGAATTAGATAATCTCTAAGATCCCTCAACTTCCTTCTTTTTGAGTCATTTTAAAATTAAAAAAATACTATTTTATTTTTCCCAATTATGTATAAAAACAATTTTAACATTTTTTTTTCAAATTGTGACTTCTAAATTCTCTCCCTCACACCTCTCTCCTCTTCATAGAAAAGGTAAGCAATTTGACACAGATTATACACATGTAGTCATGCAAAACACATTTCCATGGAAATCACAATGTGGAAGAAAACAGACAAAAGCAAGAAAAATAAAATAAAGAAAAAGCATCTTTGTTCTGTATTCAGGCTCCCCTAGTTCTTTCTCTGGAGATGGACAGCACCTTTCATCATAAGTCCTTCAGAATTGTCTTGGATCATTGTACAGCTGAGAACAGCCAAGTTATTCACAGCAGATCATCATACAATATTGTTGTTACTATGCACAATGTTCTCCTGCTTCTGCTCATTTCACTTTGAATCAGTTCATATATATTTTTCCAGGTTTTTTCTGAGAGCATCCTGTGTATCATTTCTTATAGCACAACAGTATTCCATCACAATCATATACCGCAACTTTTTCAACCATTCCCTAGTTGATGGACATCCCCTCACTTTTCAATTTTTTTGCCCCCACTAGAGCTGCTATATATATATTATTGTACATATAAGACCTTTCCCTTTTTAAAATTTCTCTGAATTCCTCAACTTCTCACATTGATTTTCTTCATTTTGCTGGGTTTTGAGGTAGGTACAAAGGATCCCTACCCTTATGGAGCTTAGAAATAATGAGGTTTGAATAACCTCCAAATTTTCTCATTAATGTCCTTCAGGTCCCCAGTTTCACAGCCATCCCTGATCTTTCCCTCTCCTTCATCCTCCATATCTCATCAATAATCAAATCTTGTTCATTATATCTTCACAATATTTCTCACGTGTATCTTTTTCTTTACATTAATTCAACCTCTTCACTAATTCAGGCCCTTATCATACTCTGGGACTATTGCAATAGAATCCTAATTGGTTTTACTGCCTGTAGTCTCTTCCCTCTCCATAATTGCCAGATTGATATTCTTAAAACAGATCTATAATGGCTCCTTATTACCTCTAGGATAAAGTACAAAATCTTTATTTTGACACGTAGCTCTCCACAATCTGGACTTTATCGATCTTCACAGTTGTGGTGTTCTTTATCACTTGAAACTGCTTTGAATAAACTTTGCATTAAATTATTTGTGTAGACATTCTATCTCTCCAGTTAGGTATAAATTCCTAGAGGGCAGGGGACCATCTGAGAGGGAGAAAGGACTTGTAAATCTAAGTAGTGCCTAGCACAATATATTGCATGTAGTAAACACTAAATATATGTGTGATGAGTTGTATAGAATTAAATTTAGTGCATTTATTAATTATTTGTTACTTCAAGGTATTGTCCTGGTTCAGACAGGACTTTTGGACATAGAGTCAGGAAGATCTCAAATATATGGTCTCAGATACTAACTAGCTATGTGAAGCTATGTGGGCCACTTAACCACTGACTGTCTCAGTTTCCTCAACTATAAAATGAGGATAATTATTAGATCTACCTCTGAGGGCTGTTGTAAAGATTAAATGAGATAATATTTGTAAAGTGCTTCAGTTTCCTCCCTAAAACAACTTCTATTTTTACTTGGATAAGCCTGGGAAAAAACGCTGAATACTTTAGAGAGCCTTAAATGTCAACATAAATAGCTTATGGGAAATGAAGAACCATTGAAGGTTTTTGAATAGTGCTGTGAGATAAACAAAATTGTGTTTTGGAGTGATTAATTTGGCATTGGTGAAGGAGGAATATCCTGACTTGGTATACCTTTGACTAGATGACCTCCGAAGGTCATTGTTCCCAGAGGATCCATGATTGTGTGAATGCTGTTGGTAGAATCTTGGTATGAGGCCATTAGATGACAGGTGACAAGCTAGGTGAATGAGGGTGGTAGTAGTAGAAGTAACAAAGAAGGGCTGGATAAGAGAAATAATATGAAGGAAGGACCAATATGACTTTGTCACTAAGTCTAAGAAAAATTATGGGAATGTAAGATCATAAGCAGTTTTTTTTTTCAGGAAAAAATCTTACTCATATCCCCTTTGAGAAAATCTGGTATTCCAATGAGACTCCAAAGAAAAAAAGATACTATTTAAATTTTTCCCTAATCATATGCTCATGAGGACCAAACTTTTCTATGAATATTTTGTTTTACTACTATTTTTCCTTCAAAAGCACTCATTTTCTCAGTTATATAAACAGATATTTAGACAGGATATATGATATACATAGCCAATTCCACAAATAGTAAGTATTGAGCCGAGAATTGAACTTTTCTGAACATAATTCCAGCAACTTTTTCTGTCACATCATGTGGTTTGTCTTTGCCACATTCTTCACAGTAGCTAAGAATTTCTTAACCTAACTCCATGTTCAAAAAGGAGAAACAATAAAAGAGAACTCTATTTTATTGTCTTCTCACCAACAAAAGAGAACTCTACTCTGGACCTACTTTTCACCAACAAGAGATGGGGTGGAATTGACAGGAAGCTTTGAGGGAAGTGATCACAGAATTCATGACAGGAAAGAAATGGAAAACCCTGAAAAGTCTGAGATGTCATCAATTCAACAAACTTTTGTTAAATGTCTATTCTGTGATAGGAAAGACAACTTCAAAGGGTTCAGAAAAAGGATACGTAGGACTCCACAGATGAAGATTTTTCATGGAATATTGACTGGGGGATAATGGAAATTCTCAAGAATGAAAGTGAAGAGAAACAGTTTCAATGAGGAGGAACTGGGAAAGATGTTTAAATTACTATCATGTCATATTATCAAAGAGATATTCCCAACCAACTTAGATGAAAAAAGAAACAGACATAAACAGAATATAGGAGAAAAGGAGGGTACAAAATGAAATAAAAACATAGTATGACAGTCTAAGTAAAGTTGTAGGAATATGAGGTCTCATAATCAGTTGAAATTAGTGAGAAAAGTTAGGACTTTTTTTTTTAAAGAAGATCATCCAAGCAGGGACAAGCCAGTGGTTTATGGGTGGCTGGGGCAATGATAATTCACAATAATGAGAAAACAATACTGTTAAATTTTTATTTTGTGTGTTTTCTTTGTGAAGAAATTTGAATTTGAGAAGACAGATCTTTGGACTTGAAAAGACAGAATAAAAATGACTAGTAGGAAGTAGACATCCAAGAAAAGTTAGGTAAGAGAACAGCTATTTGGCCTGAATAAGTTCAAGTCATCTGGTCCACCTGAATTATATCCTTAAGCAAAAAATAAATTGGCATTTGTCAGTGTTGAGTTCAAGTCAGTGTTCTTCATACAGTGAAAGATTGAATGGATAATGCCAATGTGACAGGACGGAGAAGGGCTAGCACTGTCTCGATTTAAAAAAAAAATAAAGGAAGATAAGGGAATTTGAGATCAAAGAACAGTACATTTGACTGTGACTCGACAAAATTCTGGAATATATTATATTAGAAAATAAGTATTGTTATCTTTTGTTCTTTTTTACATCACCACAATTTTCCCAAGTGTCCTGTCCTCTCTGTCTCAGAGAGTCACTATTTATAAAATAGTATTTTTTAAGACAGATAAAGAGAGGAGGAAAAACACCCAGCATCCCTTATCAGTACACGGAAAAAAATCTGAAAATATGTGCAATTTACATTTGTGGATCTTCCACCTCCATTAAGGAGTGGAAGGAGGTTGTCTTCTCATATATATTTGTTTTTGCAACATTTATTTTTGATTTTGTTTTGATTCAAATTTTATAAATTTAACTCTGTAAAGATTACATTGTTGTAGTCATTGTCTTAGCATTGTTTTCTGGGTTATGCTTACTTTATTCTGAATCAATTCACATAGATTTTTCCATACTTCTCTGTGTTAATCATAATCATCATTTCTTCTGGCTCAATAACAATCCATTGCATTCATGTACCATAATGTATTTATCCAGGACATCTTTTTCGAGATATTCACTAACTGTCTTTTAATTAGTGCATCCTTGAATTTTCCAAGTAAATGAATTTCCCAGACAAGGAAGGTGATTGTCTTGCGGTGTTCTGTCTTGGTCATCTAGATCATTAGGACTGGGTGCCACATCTTATAAAGGACATTGCTAAATTACAAATCATTCAAATGAGGGCTACAAATATGGTATAAGTTTTCAAGTTCTTGTCACGGGACAATTGCTTAAAGCAACTAGCCAAGAGAAGAAAAAACACTTGGGGTATATGATAGCTATCTTTTAGTAATTTAAGGGGAAATATCCCACAGAAGAAAAAAAGGCACATTTGGCTTGACTTCAGAGATTAGAACAAGGAACAATGATTGGAATCTTCAAGGAGGAAGATTTAGTCTTGATTTTCAGAAATAAAAAACAAAAACAAACAACTTATTAACAATTAAAACCATCCCAAAATATAAAGGCCTGCCTCTATAGGTAGTGATCTACCCTTAATGGAGGTCTTTAAGCAAAAGGTTACTGACTAACTACTTTTTGAAAGTGTTATCAAGAGAATTTTAGTCAGGTCCAAATTGGATTAAATAAAATAGCCTTTGAGGTGTTTCCCAACGCTGAGATTCTGTGATTATGGAAAACAACTGTCACAGAGTAGTTTTCTTGGCTAAAACCTCATGATTGTCTCTCAGTGAGTCAGTTTTATGCTTTTTCTTATAATCATTCATACTGGGACAAATCTGAGATGTTTGGGTGATTGGTGGAGAAGAGGACCTAACAGCAATGGCCAGATGATTGATAACTTGGTGTTTCTGAGCCCTGCTTGAATATGTTCTGTTTCTTCCACATGATTATTTGGGAAGTCATACAACAAAGGACGTTACTGCCATATCCTCTATCATTAGAGTTGGAGGCATGAAAAGCAATTTTGATGCCCAGGAAAAAGCCAGTCAATGGTTTTGTTTCATCCATCTGTTGTGGCTACTACCACAGATGCCCTCAGTGGGCATGTCCCCTCATGTTCTCCTATTACCATATCCTCTCAAAGTTAGTCCTGGATGCATCCACTCATCTCTGCTTAATATATCCCTTCTGGACTGTACCTTTGTGCAGCTGCACTACTTGTCCTGCCCTAGTTATGCTGGTTATTGGAGTTGGGCCATGTTGGCAACTGTGTGCTAGCAGCTATATAGTATATACCCTATAATCCTGCCAAGAACTGCAAATTACTGTTTTCATGTGCTTGCCATGTTGGCTCAGCAACAGCATAAATGCAATGTCCAATTTGCTTCATTAACTGTGAGCCTTTAGGACAAGATGCCAACAGGTATTTGGTTCTATCTCCAGGGAATCATAAGTTACGAACTTGCTCCTCTATTGTCCATAATCTAGTCAATTAGGTGTTAGAAAGTCCCCAGTAGTAAATGCATATAAATATGTGGAATTTATTAGGAATTTCTTTTGAGTTTGAAACCTATTAGCAAGAGGAGCGAGAGACTAGAAAATATTTTCATTATTAAATCTCAAATGAACTGGTGCCTCTGGGATTAATTAAAGATACAGTATTTTTCCCCAGAAGAGCCAAATATATGGGGAAAGTTTACAGTTTCCTAAATAGCCAATGTGAAGGGCTCCTATAGGTTTCCTATGACCAGAATTATCTCCCTTATATCTTCTATGATATTTAAAATCCATTCTGTTATTGTTCTTCAAGGTTCCTCTTAAGATGATCTTTATTCATTTAAACTAACTTGTGATATTATGTTATCTGTAGAGGTAAGAGATCAGTAAGTGATTTGATTCTATTTGATAAACATTTATTAAGCCCTTAGCAAGTACAGGCTCTGAGTAAGGGATACAAGATGCATAAGACAAAGAGCCATCTTCTTAAGAAACCATCTAGGAGAGTTAGTTGGATATAACACCATTAAGCATAAATCAACTAAGTAATGGGATTCGGTGAACATTTCCTATATGCCTACTATGTGAAAAATATTATGGTAGGAACTGGATGCAAAGATAAAAAAATCCCATAAGCTAAAGGAACTTATAGTCTATTGAGAGGATTCATCCCATATAAATGTGATGCAAGGTAGAGTTAGATAAGGGCTAAGGAGGGCCAACAAAAGATTCTAGGAAAATTTAAAGAGGGAGAAATCACTTTCAGCTAGGTAGATTAGGGAAGACTTCATGTATCAGGTGATATTAGAGCTGAGCTTTAAAGAAAATGCGTAATTTTAACAGAAAAAAAATTAAAAGTGACAAAAGAGTGAATTCTACCCTATGTAAATTCACGAACATACTATGCAGCTATTCAAGTTTGGGGAATGGTTAAATAGACCACTGGGGCTATGAAGGAGAACAAAATACAATTAAGGATGGTAGGTGGTTGGTGCCAGATTCTGGAGGGTCTCAAAGTTTATACTTTCAACTCTATGTACTGCAGAATTTTGAGCAATGGGAATAGCATGGTCAAATCTGTTATTTCGGGAGCTTATCTTTTTGGTGTTTTCATTTTATTTTTAGACTTAAACACCAGAACATAAATGCAGAATAGAGAAAAGAAAAAAATCGTAAACTTAAATACAAAAGAAAAAAAAATGTACGTCATGTGCATAACAGAACACAAGAGCATTCAAAATATGTAGCAGTGAATTTTTATTTCAAGAAAGCCTGTCCATCTTTTTTTCCTTCCTTGTAAGTTTCTTTTGTTCTCTGCTATGCACTGTTTACTTGGTTCTTTTTCCCTCTTACTCCCTACCCTCCAAAGGTTATAGTTGTGTGGATATATCTATATGTAGATATATACATATTCACACATACATATGCACAAAATTTACCTTCCTTTGGAGAAGAAAGGCATAGGCACAAGCACAGGCACAGGCAGAGGGAGAGGACAAGCTGAGCTGCTCACATGACTGGGTCTCTCTCTATTCAGGCACTTCAGATTACTCACAGATTGTGTTTGTCCTGTTTTGAAGAGGACCATGACATCAGGGAGATGATGATATGACCTACAGCAGGCCTTTATTTGAGTGAGGGGTGGCTGTGCAAAGACATCAGCCCCACTCTCTCCTCCAGAGCCATCTGGGATCAGAGGCCAGACATCCACCAGGACAACCGGAGGCAGCCCAGGATGCAATGGCAGACCCTGGGCATTCTAGGTCGAAGTAAATTTGGATGGCTGAAAGCTGCCTAATTAACTTGGGGTTTACTGGCTGGATTTCTTTCTCAAAGACCAAACCTCAAACCCATTTCACTCTGGAGCTCCCTGCCCAAGCACCACTTAATGGCTACTTTGGGGCCCTCTTGGCTCAGAGTGAATGTAAATAGCAACAGTTTCTCTTTTGGCAAGCAACCCTAAGGGTCTTCCCCTCCCAGTTTGATTTATTTTGTTAAAGGGGCCATCCCTTGACTTACCTCTTACAAAGGCTTACTCACTAAATTGGCATTACTTCATTCAAGATAAGAACCTCAAAAGACCTTAGCCTAAAAGGACCAGGGTCTCCCACTGCATCCTGGGCCAGCTCCTGTTGCCCTGATGAACATCCTGTCACTAACCCAGACTATATAGATAATTCTATGAATATGATTTTGTTTCTTTGATAGCTGTTATAAATAGACTTTCAAGTATTAGATTAATTCTTGTTTCATGATTGCAAGTGGTTAGCTCTAAGTAACCTACCCACCATAGGGAGAAGTTATAAAAAAGTCAATTTAGTCTTAGTGTAAGGAAAAATATTCCAACCTTATAACTATCCCAGGTAAAATGGGCTGCTTAAGTTCTCGTCAGGGTCTCCCTCATTAGACATGTTTCGTGAAAGATTCATAGGCCACTTGTAAGTTACGTTTTAGTGGGGATTCTTTTTCAGGTATGGGATGGAATAGATGTCCAATGATGTCCCTGCCAACCCTGACATTCTTTGATTATGTTTATCAGTCTGTCAGTATATATTTATGAAGAACTTACAATATTAGGCCATAAATAAGATGCAAAGATACGCATACACACACACACACACACAAACACACAAAACAAAAATAAAAAACAATGGTTTCTGCTTTCATGGAGCTTGTGATCTAGTTTGGCATAGATAATATTAGTTAGTTCTGTTAGTGGATGAGGTAGTGGTTGATCCATTATCCTACCAAGGTGCTAGGTATAACCTATGGTTTAGTCTTCCCTGCTGGGAGTCCATTTGTACCTAGAGCTTTCCTTTAGGAAATCTTAGACTCTAGCTGTTGTCTAAGTCTTTACTGATGAGGTGTGTTCAGGTCTCATACAAGAATTTGTGGTGACACAGCATATAAAAAACTTGCCAAAACATTTCTATTCCTAAAAAATTCAGAAAACATAAAGGAAACTCACATCAACTCTAAAGAATGAATAAAATTATTTTTCTCCTCTCATTTTTCCTCCAGATTCATAGTGTAATCCTTTGGTTTGGACTCCCCTTAAAAGGGGAACTTGCTTGAATCTCCTACAAGCATGTGAAACTCTTTGATGAATATTCCAGGAATTTCTTTTGTTATTTTAAGAACCCATACAGGCCTACAGCTTTCTCTGAGAATTTGGATTCCTACTAAAAGCAAATTGAACTTGAAATTGCTAAAAGGCAAACTCCTTCTCCCGGTGCCTGTACGGTCTGAATAATACAAAGAAATGGAAAAAAAAAATCTAGGCCTTTTGTTCTGCTGTATGAGTCGGTCTCCTTGGTTGTTCCACTAGCATCTAGGTCCACTGTGTAATCTCTCCAAGAGGCTGTCTCTGCTCATGAGTTTCCTTCCCTGTGTAAGAAAGCTAGATTTTAGGAATTTTGAACTTTCTTCCTTTTCTTCTGACATTACAAGGAAAACATATCTATATCTGCATCTATCCATCTTTCTATCTACACATTTACAAAGAAATATTTATACCTGTATATATTTCTTTGTAAAATTTAAAGGTTTTCTAATACATGTGTACTTTGTGTGTATGATATCATGTTAAATTTTAACTTGCAGTATAAATTTTGCTTACAACCACCCTATATGATCATTAGTATATAATCATGTCTGCTTTAGAGATGAAGAAACTGAGACTTCAAGGAGTCCAGTGTCTTGCTTGAGGCTCCAGAGCCAGAGAGTAGCAAAACTTGGATTCATACCCAGATCTTCTGACT
>CM053771.1:130606851-130701657 GCA_028658325.1 Potorous gilbertii | reverse complement strand
CCTCTGCCACTGCCTCCTGAGGGGGCCTGAGTTATGGAGACACCCCGCTACCCTCTCAGCCCATCCAGACATCTCTCTCACTGACCTGTGAGTCTGTGGGTGGAGGGACTTTCATGGCTGCTGGAGATTCTGTCCCTGAAGCCTGCTCAGATCTGTTCCTCTCTATGCCATGCGGCCAGGGCAGAGCTGGGCTCCACTCCCGTCTGGTGCACAATGGACCTTTGGGATCGGTTTTTCAGGGCTCTCTGGAACAGAAATCTACTTCACTGTGTTGCTGCGTGGCTTCCACTGTTCCAGAATTTGTTGGGAATTCTTTTTACAGGTAATTATGGGCTGTGGGTTCAGAGCTAGCATATGTGAGTCTTTCTACTCCTCCATCTTGGCTCCTCCCCCACCTGGATCTATTTTCTTAGTCAGTTGTTTTTTTTCCAATGAGATGTTTCATATTGTCTGCTATTTTTTTATTCCTGTGGCTTTGTTTTATAATTTCTTGATTTTTCATATAGTCAATAGCCTCTATTTGCTCC
Source organism: Potorous gilbertii (assembly GCA_028658325.1). Lineage (NCBI taxonomy): Eukaryota > Metazoa > Chordata > Mammalia > Diprotodontia > Potoroidae > Potorous > Potorous gilbertii. The sequence continues at coordinate 130,701,130 of CM053771.1, read as the reverse complement.
ATTCTAATCTTGAAGTAATTACTTTCTTCAGGGAGCTTTTGGGACTCCTTTTCCATCTGACCAATTCTGCTTTTTAGGGCATTCTTCTCCTCATTGGTTTTTGAATCTCTTTTGGCATTTGGGTTAGTCTATTTTTTAAAGTGCTATTTTCTTCAGCAATTTTTTGTGTCTCCTTTAGCAAGCAGTTAAATCTTTTTTGCATAATTTTCTTGCATCATTCTCATTTCTCTCCCCAGCTTTTGCTCTATTTCTCTTACTTGATTTTCAAAATCCATTTTGAGCTCTTCCCAGGCCTGAGACCAATTAATATTTTTCTTGGAGTCTTTGGATGTAGAAGCTTTGACTTTGTTGCCTTCTGTTGGTATACTTTGGTCTTCCAAAGTAAGGTTCTGTAGTCTGGTTTTTCTTCAAATTTTCACTCATTTTTCCCAGCTATTTACTTGACTTTTGAGCTCTTTGACAAAGTAGTTCTCTGCTTCTAGTGGGGATGGGTGTTGTACTGTCAGCTGCTCAATTCCTCCACAATCTGTGGGCATAGAGCTCCAGAAACCGCAGCTGTCACTGCCCCTGCTGCTGCCGCTTCAGGTTTCTCTTTTGCAGCACTCCTCTACCCCCTCCACTTCCCTTCTGTGGGGGCTCAAGCACTCTACTCTTTCACATAGGCTCCACAGGTTGTTGCTGTTTTTCCCACTGTCCTTCCAATTTGTCCTCAGCGTATTGGGGACATGAAGTCTGGAAACTGCCATAGGTGCCTGAGATTCAGTACCCCAAGACCTGCTCAAGGCCTGTCTGTGCCATGGTGGCCCACACTAGACTGCACTCTGCTCCCAGCATGGAGTGATAAACACTTCCTGGGGACCTTCCAGACTGTCTTGGGCTAGAGATTTGCTTTACTCAGTCATTCTGTGGGTTCTGCCGTTCCAGAGTCATTTTTATAGGTATTTGGCTGGGTTTGGTAGAAGATTACTGGCAAGTCTGTGCTATTATTCTACAATCTTGATTCTGTCCCCCATGAATATTATTTTTCTATAAGAAATGATAAACAGGTGGGCTTCAGAAAAACCTGGAAAGACTCACATGAACTGATGTTGAGTGAAGTAAGTAAAACCAGGAGAACATCATACACAGTAACAGTAACATTATGCAATGATCTACTTTGATTGACTTATCTCTTCAATATTACTCCTCTTAGTAATACAATGATCTAAGGCAATTCCAAAAAGACACATAATGAAAAATGATATTCACATCCAGAGAAAGAAAAATGAAGTGTGAAGGCAGATCAAAGCATACTATTTTCTCTTTTTTTCTTCTTTATCATGGTTTTCCCATTTTTTTCTGATTCTTCTTTACAACATTACTAATGTGGAAATATGTTTGATATGATTGTATATGTATAACACATATCAGATTGCATGCCATCTTGGAGAAGGAGTAGGGAAGGGAGGGAGAAAAAAATTAGAACTCAAAGTCTTGCAAAAGTGAATATTGGAAACTTTGCATGTAATTGGAAAAAAGTAAAATACTGTGAAGTAGGGGGAAAAGAATGTGCTTTATCTTCTTTGCCATGTTTAGAAGCATGATACAGCCTTAGATGTATCATATATGAACAGATAGGGATGTATAGTAGAAAGGTGCTATGTTTGGTACCAAAAAACCTGAATTAGCATTTACTTTTTGTTTGATCTTGGACAATTTAACCCTATGAGCTTGTTTATTATCTACAAGATGAAAATGATAATATTGGTGCTGCAATGTTAACAATGAGCATCAAACGAAATTAGTTATATGACATACTTTCTAAGTCATACAAATGTGATTTATAATTGTGCTTCAAAAAATAAATAAAAATAAGTCATTTTGACTTGTGTGGAGTCAGGAATTGTGGTGATACATCCCTTTTGTGGCTACAGAGGAGGAAATCAACTTCATCAAATTTTTAAAAAGCATTGAACAGATGCCCATCAAGCTATTATTTAAAGAGAATCTTGTAAAGTACTTAGTACACTGTGAAGACATATAATGCATACCCCAAGAAAAAATTTTATTATTTAATATTTGATAACCACATTAAAATATTTCCTTTTAGAAGTAAATCTGGTAGTCTAGGAATTCTAATGTTATATCATGTTGTTGTTCATTCATTTTCGAAGAGGACCAAAGACACTGCAATGTTGGGGTCAGAGCAAAATGTGTTCAGTTATGGCTAATCAGTCTAATACAAGTTTGTAGGGCTCTGCCATAGGTTAGACAAAAGTAGTCCATTAACATATTTGGGATCAAGATGTCTGAGGATTTGTGCAGTTCACGTTTCCTTTCTGCTATTGTGATTCTATTTTGCTCATGGAGTACAGTATTTTCTTTGATGTAGGGCATGCCATGTTGGGCAGTCTTGTGGTTAGCATGTCTCATAATTGATACTAAAGTTTTTCATAGAGATTTTTGAAAATGTTCTTGTACAGCTTCCTCAGGCACTGTATGAACACTTGCCTTGTGCAAGTTCTCTATAATAAAGTCTTCCAGGTAATCATGCATTTGGCATTCAGGCTTTATGGCCAGTCCATCAGAGTTGCACTTTGAGGGGTTGGCAGTTCATCTCAACAGAAGACCTCAGTGTCTACTACCTTATCTTCTGAGGTGATCTTCAGAATCTTCCCAAGACAATTCAAATGGAATTAGTTTAGCTTTTGGGAATGGTGTTTGTAGACTGTTCAGATTTCACAGTCATACAACAGTGAAGTCAGCACATTGGCTCTGCAGACCTTCAGTTTGGCAGACAGTAAAACACCTCTTCTCCCCCACACTTTCTTTCAGAGGCTCCTAAATGCCTGGCTAGCTCTGCAAATGCATGCATCAAGTTCATTATCTATATAGTCATCCCTGTAAAGTATACTGCCGAGGTAAGTGAACCTAGCTATAGCATTCAAAATTTCTCCATTTACTAAGACCAAAGGTTCCACTTATGTAAGGTAAAGAACTAGGTGGTGGAGGACCTCTGTTTTCTTGGTGTTGATTATCAGGTCACAAATAGCACGAATAGGAAAAAATCAAGCCAAACTCTAATGTTAAGTCATACAATGATAAAGAAATAAAATATTTTCTTCTCGTCTTCTAAAAAGGTCCGTGGACTAAGAGTCAGGAGGCCTGAGTTACAGTCCCAGCTCTCATTTATGTGAAATAGCAATATAGCTATAATCTCATCCAACAAATCATCCAGACTTTCTAGGCCTCAGTTTTCTTATCTCTGAAATGACAATATTTGCACTGCCAGCTTCTCACTATTAATATCATACTAAAGAGAGGAAAATAGGGCTCAGAGAATTTCTCATGGTCATATAGCTAGTAAATGTCAAAAATGTAAGAATTTTAACCTAGGTCTCTCCTGAGACATGTCCATTGTCCTTTTTACTGAACATATATCTTCTTTTCTTTCATTCCAATCTTATAAATATCCTTACCATTTTAGGCTACAGTGACAAGGAGAGGGGGGAAAATTGTTTTCGAAGAGGGACTTCTTCTAGTGTAAAACTGCATTTCAGTTTCAGCTCTAACTTACATGCCTTATGACCTCATCAGACAAACCATTTCCTCTTCCTGGGTCTCAGTTTTCTAACATATAAAATGAAAATAAAAATACTTGCACTTGATACAATTTGCAATATCTAAAATACTTGATACCACCATTGCTGATGAGGATGGTGATGATGATGATAGAAACTAATATTTAGCAATTCAAGGGGTCAAAGTGCTCTACATCTGTTATCATGTTTGATCCTCAAACAACCTTAGAAGACAGTTGCTCTCATTTTACAGATGAGAAAACTGAGGTAGGCAGATGCTAAATAACTTACTCAGGACTGAACCCCTTAGGTGTCTAAGGCAAGTCTTCTCAACTCCAAGTCAAGCTCGCTATTCACTGTGCCACGTAGCAACCTATTACTATCTTCATCATTGTGGTACTTCAATATTTCAAGGACATGTAATTCCATCAGGATGGGTACTTCCTTCACCTACCTCACAACGTGTATGTGTGTGTATGTATGTGTGCACATATGTGTATATATGTATATGTACATACATACAGATATATGTATATATACATACATACACACACACACACACATACACACACACATATATATATAGTCTTAGTGTGTGGTCTTTGGGAGTGGTAATAAGAAAAAATCATTTCTGTCACCAACCTGGTGCTGATCCTCTTGGTAGCTAGTCTGTTCCTCAGACAATAGACATGCAAGTAATGACAGGGCTCATCTACAAAGTCTTTATGATTTAGGAAGAGCTAGCACAGTTTGTATTCCCCTATCATAGCCTTTGAGAACTCTGGATTCCCTCCAAAACATGATTTATAATAATAATTACTATTATTACATTTTAAATGAAGGAACTGGACTTATTAATCCATAAATCACATTTATGTAACATTTTTCAATTTTTAAAATGCTTTTCTTTTGACAGCCCAATGAGTTAGGTGATAATAGCTGATATTATTCAGGCTTTTGAGTTAGTAGAGTGCTTTACATACATACATTCATCAGATGCTCACAGTAGTAGGCATCACATCCTAGAATATCACCACCCCACCAGCTCTCAGGACAAGTACAAGATGACCCCTCAAAGTAATCTATTGCCTATATCCCTTAAAACTATATCTCCAAAGCTCCCATCAGTGCGTATACCTTTAATAGTCAGCCAGAGAACTTAATTAGTTAAAAACAATAGAATTTAAAGAAAATAATATAGTAAAAATAGAAATAAACAATATCCCCCAAAATGTGTTGCATACTCTCCCTGAAAAACACAGCAGGTCAGCAGAATTAACAAATCAATGAATGGATGAATAAAAATCATGTATTGAACCATGTACTGACCACTGCACTAAGTACTAGTGATATCAATGCAACATGAAATAGTTTCTGACCTTCAGAAGCTAACATAGTAATGGAGAAGATAATACAGATCAGTGACCAGGAAATAGATCACAAACATCGGTAAGATACATGAGGAGACACAGGCAACATGAAGTCATGGCACACACATGAGGATGTTCAATATAAGGAACATGTGTGCAGGCACACACATGAAGGTCTGACAACTCCAACTTCCATGGAGGCTCACTGATGTCTTCTAGTGACATCATCATGCTGCTTATGTTTGGACTATTAGTCTCATATGATGTTTTGTTAGATTCATCCTCTTATCCAGGAAGTCTTCTACTAATTATGGATGCTGTGCTTCTAGATCAGGGGTGGGGAACCTGTGGCCTTGAGACTATATGTGGCCTTTTAGGTCCTTGGGTGTAGCCTTTTCTGAGTCCAAGTTTTACAGAACAAATCCTTTTATTAAGGGGATTTCTTCTGAGAAGTTTGGGTTCAATCAAAGAGCTACACTTGAGGACCTAAAGGGCCACATGTGGCCTTGAGGGTGCAGGTTTCCCACCCCTCTTCTACCGCTATAGTCTTGAGTGGATTGTCTTCTAATATAGTATCAAGAACTTCCAGATTCTGTCTCAGCTTAAAACCTTGGATATCTTTATCTCTGAAAAGAACAGATGCCATCATATCCTCTTAGCTTAAAATCTATACATAGATTTTGTTACCAGTCATTCAATAAGAATTTATTACATACCTACTATGTGCTAAGTGTTGGGGATACAAATAAAGGTAAAAGAGTATAGCTTCTCTCCAGGAACTTGAGACTAACGGATGAGATGACATTCAAACAATTATCTGAAAACAAGATATATATCTATATAGATATCTATATCTAATATACACACAAACACACATATGTATGTTTATATGTATGTATATGTATGTGTACATGTATGTATGTATGCAAAATAAATTACAGAAAATTAACATAGAGAAGGCACTATCATTAAGGAGGAAGGATCAGAAAAGACTTCTTGTAGGTGAGATTTTAGCTAAAAGCTGAAGGAAGCAGAAGAGCAAAAGCAATCCAGGCATGGTGGGCAAGTAATGAAAATTTTCAGAGTTTCTTGTTTTACACACAGCCATGGTGAGTGTCACTGGATCACAGAGTTCTTGGAGGAACTAGAAGGGTAATGTAAGAACACTGAAAAGGCAAGAAGTGGCCAGGATATAGAGGGTTCTAAAAATCAGAGCTATCATATTTGACCCTGAAAGTGATAAAGAATCACTAGAGTTGACTGAATAGAGAGGTGACATGATGAAACATGTTCCTTAGAAAAATTAAATGACAGTCAAATGAATGTATTGGAGTGAGGAGAGACTAGAGGCAAACAGACCCATTCACCAAGCTATTTCAAAAATCACAGGAATGAAGTGATGAGGGTCTTCCCCAGAGCAGTGGCAGTATTAGAGGAAAAAAGATGGATTACATGGAACAGGACATATTTGCAAATATTCGAATATGAGATGGAGAATTGGAAGAGTGAGGATCAAAAGATGAGGATTCATTTGTGAATCTAGGTGACTTGAGGATATCCTTGACAGTAATTGGGATGTATGGAGTGTTCAAGGAGAAATAACACCTCTGTTATGAGGGCTCCCAAATCCTTTATAGGCCTGCTCATTCACCTTTAGGTTACATCTTCATCCAACTCTCAACTGTGGCTCTAAGAAGCTATAGAATGATCAGCAGCCACACTCCATTAAAACCATCTTGGTGGATGGGCTAAATCAGGTTGAGGGTAAGGACTCAAATCCATTAGTGAGTTAGGGGGATGCTGACCCTAATACTTTCCCTGTTGGAATGGATAGATGAGAACAATTTGTTCCAATGACCATGAAGGCAGCTGAAACAGAAGCTATGGAGAACTTAGAGCTTGGTCAGACATCAAGGTCATCCATTGCACCCTGGGCCATTGCTAGTCATCTTGACTTTTGTGTTGCCACTGGACTTTGATGACTGGAAGAGAGAGTCTGATGACTTTGTGCAACTCTGCCTCACTTAAATCCAATTCAGTAGCAAGTCAGGAGTGATATCATTGGTCCTCTTCGAAATGAAGGAAAAATGGAAATAGGGAAGTCAAGAAGTACAGGAAGTGAGGACATCTTGGTGGAGGGGGGGGAGAAAATGTATTCATCTTGGACATGCTGAACTTAAGATGTCTATTTGATGTTTCTTGTTGCTGCTGCTGCTGCTAATGATATTCAGATTTTGGGCAGAAAAGGAAGAATAAAAGAAAAACTTCTTGTCCTTCGACATGAATCTCATTGCTTCCTATAGCATATTCTCAGTCTTGCCTACTTACTTCTCATCTGTTTGGAGGGAAATTCTCAAACTCATGTTCCAAGGCACATCTGATTTATACACTCCTCTACTTAACCAATTTTGATAATTCCTTATTGCCTTCAGGATCGAATATAAAATCTTTTCACTTTTAATAGCATTCACAACCTGACCTTTTCCTATCTTTGTAGGATTTTTACAATCTACTCCTCTCCACACGTTCTATGATCTCATAACACTGGACTAGTGCTTTTTCTCATATACAGTACTCCTTTTGCCAACTCTATAATTTCCCCTGGCCTCTCCCCATGAACAAGGACTATTCTCCCTTCTCTGTTTTACCTCTAGCTTACCTGGTTTCCTTTAAGGCACAGCTCAAATTCTACCTTCTACAAGAGACCTTATCTAGTATCCTTCTATGCTAGGGCTGTCCCTCTAACATTATCTCCAATTTATCCTGTATGTATTATGGGCGCATGTAGTTGTTTTCATGTTGCCTCCTTCCATTAAAAAATGAGCTGCTTGAGGGTAGGGATTTATTTGGTCTTTCTTTTTATCCTTATTATTCAGCACAATGCCTTGCACATAGTGAGTACTTAATAAATATTTATTGATTTAACTGGACCTGTTGAGATCCCCAGAAAGTCCGCAACATAAGAAAATAAAATTTAGAATAGACAGGAAGGAAAGGGAACTAATGAGGAGCACAACAGAAATAAAAATTATAAGCAAGAGATGCCCATGAAATGGTTTAATAACTAAGTGCTACTCTTGATAAAACAGATAGGGCTTCAGGATGTTTTTCAATAAATCAAAACAGTTCTAACTCCTTTCAATTAATAAATATGTATTTCATACCTTTCTAGGCACCAGGGATACAAAGACCAAAAAGAGAAGAGTTCCTGCCCTCCAGGAGCTTACTTTACAAACTAGCTAATGTAGGATTCTGAAGTGAGGGAATTTATTTCATAGACATTATCTGAAGAACTCATTGCATAGGATTTATATTTCCCTTCATACTTGGGCCTTCCAGTGCTCCTTCTGATTCCTTTAGTGTTCTGATTTGAATCAACTTCTCTGACCTTTGGCTTCTTTGATGCACTCCATTGATGATTAACCTATTTTCATGGGAAGAACCATTAGCAGTTCAAGGTTCTAGGGCCAGACACTTGAATAACACCTGTTCAGGGGAAATAAATTGAGCAACCAAAGGATTTTTCCCATGATCTTGCTTTTTAAGGTATAGTACTTGGGAAAAGAGGTCCCCTTTGGGGATCCATTTGTTCTTCAATTTGTACGTTACTTTTCCTTCAGATCAGATTCTGTATCAAACACATGATTGAGTCACTATCTATATTCATATTTGACATCTTAAAATTTTTATTTCAGTCTACCAATGGCAATTCACCATCTGAATGGCCTAGACCAATAAGTCAATGAAGTGGAAACAGACAACCAGAATCAGGAAGTTAGCTCAGGACTTTACTAGTCTTTACCATCAAGCTAGCCCAAACCTAGAGCTGGTAGACTCCACTATACTAGCTGGCCCATGGAAACAGTAGAGACTAGAAATCCTTACCTTTTTTAATAGTTTTTTGATTTCTCCAATTACACGTATAGACAATTTTAACATTCATTTTTATAAAATTTTGAGTTCCACATCTTCTCCCTTCCCCTTCCCTGAGACAGTAAGCAATTTGACGTAGGTTATATATGTTTAATCTTAACAAACCTGTGGAAATTCTTTTCAAAAGTAGAGGGAAAGCCTATAATTCCTCCCTAGTTTTTTCTTTACTGTGATTCAAACAAATTTTGTTCTAGAAATCAAAGACTCTCAGATTTTAACAGGACCTAGAGGTCACATATAATCTAAACAGAATTCCCTCTACAACATTCTGAAAAGTGATCGATGTTCAATCCAATCTTTGACTGAAAGCCAGCAGTGAGATGATAGAAGAAAAAAAAAATAAGAAGAGAAACAGAACATATACCTCTCAAAGCTGAGGGGAGATGCATACTTAATCAAACAAGAGATAAAGGCAATTATGAAAGACTACATTAAACAATAAAATAATAGATAAAATATAAAACTTTGATTACTTGAAACTGAAAAGCTTTTGCTCAGACAAAATTATGGCACTTAGGATAAGAAGGGAAATATTTAAATAGGGAAAAATACTTTATATAAAATATTTCTGATAATGGTATAGTATCCAATACACACTTATCTAGAAATATATGTATATGCATGTATATGTATACACACATATATACACATACATATAATACATATAGACTTATACATACTTATATATAACAGACATTGTAAAACAAAGGCTGTGAAAACAATTCTCATGATTTGCAAAATATTCATAGCCACATAAAAATGCTCCAAATCACTGATAAGAGAAATATAAATCAAAACAACACTGAGATTTTCCATTATACCCTGCAAATTGGCCAAATGCCCCAAAATGGCAACAATCAATGTTTAAGGAGTTATGTTATGATAGGCTGTGAAATGATACAATCGTTTTTGAAAGCAATTTTAGAATTTTGCAAGTAAAGCAGCTGAAATGTCCATACCCTTTGAAACAGTTTTCATTATAAGGACTATACCCAAAGGAAACCATCAATAATAAGAAAATCCCTATATGTTTCAAAATATTTATAGTAGTACTTTTTGTGACAGCTCAGAATTAGAAATAAAGTAGATGTTCCTCAATTGGGGGTGGCTAAACAAATTGTGATACATGAATATAATGATACTAATTACTGTGCTATAAGAAATTAACCATATAATGAGTACACAGAAGCATGGGAAGATCTGTATGAAGTGATACAGAGGGAAGTAAAAAGGGACAAGAAACTAATACACACAATAACTACAATAATGTAAGTGGAAAGAATAACACTCCAAAAAATCAAAAGTAAAAGTAACAAAATTATAAAGATCAAGAGGGTCTCAAATAAAGACATGTGCAAGCATGTTTCCAAGCCATCCCTTGGTGGAGGTGGGAGGTTCATAGGTATTAGAATTGTATATGTTTGTTTGTTTCAATATATAGATTGAGTTCTGCTGATTATTTTTCCTTCCTTAAAAAAAAATACTATTTGTTATATGAGATGGCTTTTCAGGAGGAGAAGAATGGAGTAGGATGTTGGGGTTCACTATGATGAAGTAAGAAATAGACGATATCAATAAAAACATTTATTTTTTAAAAAATATAAAATATAATATAAAAAATAAAAAATATAAAATATATTTTAAAAATATAAATATATATGTGGAAGTTGGCATGGGCAGGGAGAGATCCAGGGACTATTTTCCAAGGCACCCTATTCTACTGCTGAAAGAGCTCTAATTGATAGGAAGTTTCCCCTTTAGTAAAATGAAATTTAATTTCATTCATTTCTTCAAGTTCTATTCCTTGAGGCAAAAATGAATAAGTCACATGCCTGGTCTACATGATAGGTCTTTAAATATCTATATACAGTTACCTTAGCACCTGGAAATCTCTCCTTCAGGCAAATTGCTCTCAATTTCTTCAACTACTCCTTATATGACATAATATACCAGTTGTTCTCCATTGTATGAATACACTTCTAAAAATGTGATTCCCATAACTTCCCTATAGCCTTTTTACAGACCTCTATCATAACTGAGTTGATTAATCCCTTTTACATACATATATTTAAAATTCTTATGCTTTTGAAAGCAAATTCTTATCCCTACTCAGGAACAGTATGATAAAGTGAATATGGAGCTAGCCTCGGAGTCAGAAAGACCTTGGCTGAAATACCTTCTTTGGTATAAAGAGGATGTGTAGGCAAGTTACAACTTCTCAGTGGCCCAGGAAATAGCTTAAGACCATAAACTGCAGAATATGTTCTCATCTGTATAGGTAAAGAGAATTTTCTCACTGGCAGTTCCAAATACCAAAGAAATCACAAGTCCAGTCCAAAAAAAATTAAAATTATGAATCTTAAAGCTATCCTTTACCCCCTCATCTCCTCCAGGATATAGGAAGCCTACCTGTCTTAAAAACAGAATGAACATACTGTCTGTGTCATAGACTTAATAATCAGTCATTAGAATTGCAAAACAATCATGACAGAAGAGTCAGGAGAAAGAATGGGGCACAAAAATGAAGACCAATATTAACAGTTTATTAAAGCCTCCATAAGGTTGAAAATCACCTCCAAACTCCTTCCATAAGACAAATATTGTCCTAATACTGAAACTCAGGGAAGGATAACAATAAGCTAATTTCATTCATTAATTTGTTTTTTTTAATTTTAATCATTTTTTTTACTAAAAATACTACAAAAATATATTAATGTATTAATTTAAATAAATATATAAAAATTGCTTAATATGATTAAGTTGGATTTATATCACATTTGCAAGGAAAATTAAACATTAGGAAATTAATTTAGATAATATTAAGAAGAAGTGTGTCTAAAAGCATACGATAATGTCAATAGGTTCAGAAAAAGGTTTGACAAAGTAGAACATTTCTTCCTAAAAACACATAAAGCATAGGCAGAAGTATGAGAGAATGCATCTTTTCAAAACTTAAAAACTATCCAATGAGGAAATACTTTCAGTATAAATACATAAATTAAACAAGAACATTCCATTTTGCCTCTTTAATTTAATTTTGTTTAAGAAAAGTTAGCAATGAAATTAGGAAAGAAAAATAAATTGAAGACAAAGAAAGATATAAAATTATCCTTAATTGCTTATGACCTGATGAAAACAATTGATAGCTGTATCAAAGTAGAGAAATTCAAAATTTGCATAAAAATCAGTATGAATACTATACAGCAATAACAAAATTCCAGAGGACTTAAGGAAAGTGGAAATCTAATTAAATATAACTACAAATTAATGCAATATCTGATAATTTATTAAGGCCCACTCAAGAATTGTAATGATAAAAATATAAAATATTCCTCAAAGAAATAGGGATAACTTAAATAACTATAAGGATATTCAGTACTTATGGCTGAGTCAGGCCAATATAATCACAATAATATTACTAAATCAACATATAGATTTAGTGGCAATCCAATTACACCATAAAATAATCAAAAAGTTATTCAGGGAAACAAAAGCTCTTGAGTCTCAATAAATATTTTTTTAAGTTGGCCCAAAGGAGAAATATGACTACCAATCTTCAAATCTTCCTATTGAACAGTAAACAATGAAAGCATTTGATGCTGGTTAAAAAAATAGAAAAATATGTTAGTAGAAAAATCTATATAAAAGAATCAGAAATAACTTATTTGAATAATTCAATATTTTCTAAATTTCAAACTTAAATTCGTTGGAGAACCCTCTATTTTAAAAGAATTGCAAGGAAAACTAGAAAGGAGATTGCAAATAATAAATTTAGACTAATATCTTAGACACCATACTTTAATAAATGGATTGTTATCTGAATGTTAACAATTTTAACATAAAAATGTTAAAAGAAAACAAAATGAGATACCATTCACAATTATGACTATGGGGAGAAATCTTAACTGAACAAGGGATAGAAGTAAACAGAAAAGATATAGTAGACATTGTAAGTATTATGAATTTTTAAAAATTTTGCACAAACAAAATTCATATAACTAGAATAAGAAGGGAAGCATTCAATTAGAAAAAAAAAATATATATATATATATATATCAATTGTATCTTATAGTCTTGTTTCTAAAGATATATAGAGAACTAATAAATGACTAAAGGTCAATATATACATGGTTAAAAAACATGAACAATTTCCAAAACAAGAATTTAACTACTAGCGAAAACATAAATCAAAGCAAATCTAAGATTTCACCTTTATCCCCAGAAAATTTCCAATAACAACAAAAGATTGGAATAGCCATTACTGAAAAGCAATTTGGAATTATACTAAGAAAATCATTAAATATCCATGCTTTTTCATCCTTATATTTCATTTCAAGGTATTTATTGCAAGAAGATCATTGATAAAAAGGAAGCGCAAATATATATTATAATATTTAAAGTAACACTTTTGTGATAGCAAAAAATTGCAAATGAATTAACTGTCCCTCAATTGAAGAACAACTAAGCAGATTTTGGTACAAGAATGGAGTGTTATTGTGTGATGGAGAAAGATAAACATAATAACTTGAAAGAAGCACAGGAAGACTGACATGAACTGCTACGCAAAGAAGAGCCAGAAAAATAATTTACAAAATCAAGTGTTGCAGTAGATCTACGCTGTCTCCTTAAGCAATAAGCTCCTCAATGACAGGCTCCATCTATTTCTTCTATCCTATCTAGGTACTTCACCACTAGTGCTACCCCCAGTCCTATACCTATGTCTTTTCTATCACACCTAGCACAATATCTCACATATAAAAGGCAATCAACAATTACTTATTGAGATGAATTGAAAGGATGATTTTTTTTCCCTTTCATTTTGTATTACATTATATCATTCCCTGGCAGCATCTCTTACAGTGCTATTCCTGGCAAAAAAAAAATGCAATATATAGATCCTATAATAGTCTAATAATGTGACTTTGACAATGATTGAATGTCCAAACTTAAAGAGTAATTGCTAATGATTTGATGCCTGCTTGGAAGAAAATCTCCGGTAAAGTGCCTGCCTGAGATTAGTAGTCAGTCTTAGTCCAATCAATTGTGACATTGCCTTGGAAAAAGTCATTAAATAGAATGTTTATCAAACATGAAGATGACATAAAGCTGAGGCTAGTTGCAAACATCCTGAGTGACAGAGACAAGGTTCAGAAAGACAAATTAGCATATGATTTTTAATAGGAAATAGTGTAAAGACATATTTGGTTTCAAAGATCAACTTCATAAATTTATGGGGATGGTGTAGTTAAATAAAAATCTGTCAGCAAAAAAGGCATCCAGGTTTTATTGAGCTGTAAGTCCAATATTAGGCAAGATTTTATGCGGGGAGAACTATGAATTGCTAACAGTTTTGAGTTGTGCTAAGTCTCTCAGTTAAGATGCAAGATACGTAGAAATATTCAAGGTATCCCCACTTTTTTAGTAGGAAAAAACTGGAAAAAAGTAGATGTCCCTTGGAAAGAGATTGACTATATAAGTTGTGTTACGTAAATAAATAAAATATTACTGGGATGTAATAAGCTATGTATATGATGCATTATCAGAAACATTAGAAGATTTGTATGAACTTATGAAAATGGAAGCAAAGGCAAATAGGAAGGAAATTGACAGCATGTAAACATTGAACTCCAGTTTGTCCCCACCAAAAAAGATGAAAAAAATTGCCCCTCCTTCCTGCTTTACAGAGGATCATGGGTGTGAAATATTGCCTATCTTTTTAGAATTTATTGATGTATTAATTAGTTTTACTGAACTTCTTTAAAAATTGTGATAAGTAACAGTAGCTCTCTATGGGATTAGGAGGGAGAAAATATAGTCAAAATTGAAGATAATGTAAAAACGAAAGATATCATTAAAAATGTACAAATAAAGCAAATTAAAGAATAGCACAAGAATGTGATGAAGCTAAAAATGAAAAAAAAAATGTGATCTCATTAAGAGAAGCAACTTGTCAAAAATTAGGAAGGTGATTGTTTTGCCATACAATGTCCTGGTCAAACCACATCTGGAGTACCGTGTTCTGTTCTGAGGACCACATTTTAAAAAGGATATTTATAAGCTGAGGACAGATCAGAGAACCAAAATGGTAATGTGTCTGGAATTCATGACAGCTGAGGGCTGACTGAAGTACTTGATGGTGCTTAGAAAAAGGGCAACTAAGGAAAGTTTTTAATTAGCTTTAGTAATTTGAAAAGCTGTCCTGTAGAAAAGGGAGGATAGGCATTTGGTCCCAGAGAATGGACCAAGGAGCAATAAATGGAGGGCTCAAGGAGGCAAATTAAATCTAGTTTAAAGGAAAAACTTGTTAACAATTAGAACTCTTCAAAAGTAAAATAGGCTTCCTCTGGAGGCAATTATTTCCCTTCACTTCAAGTCTTCAAGACAAGGCTGGATGACCGCTTGTGTTGTATGTTGAAGGAGGGATTCTTTGGGGAAAATGGGCTAGATTGTCTGATTCCTGAGGTCTTGTGTAACATTCTGCGATCCTGTGTGACATTGCTGTAATGAGAGGAATAAAAAGAAGCCCTGCCAGAAACAGAGTTCCAAATCAACAAATTCATTGAGCCTTTTATGCAAATGACTGTCTCAGCCAGTGACATGTACCACTGTATACAGGGAGCTCAAATGAAACCCTTAAACTGCGGTCTAGGCCTCTTCCTAAGCATCTCATTACTAACCAGAAGAGCTCAGCTAATGGAGTTTAAAGTGACAGAGTCTTTTATAGTGTAATAAAACCTTTTAAGATGTACTTCAGGGGCTTCTAATTCTCTCGGCAACATAGTAAATATAATGAACATAAAAATTATCCTTGCAGCTGTTGTATGTGTCAGAAACAATAACACAATCTCAGCACGGCAGAAGACCAAAATAGCATCTGGTATTTTGATTCACCCAATTTAATCACATGGAGTTTGAACATTTACCATTTTACACATTTTGTTTATTGATTTACAATATTTTTATAAGATTACAGGGAAAACCTATCTGGGAACACAAGCTTACACCAGGCCCATCTTCCTCATTTCATGCATTGCCTCTGGTACTAGAAGAACACTAATTTGTAACCTTCCAAAGTTCAAGGAGAGACTATAGTCTACAACTCAGCATGAGTCAAAGGAGTCCAGCAAAGAGTTCTCCAGGTCTGCAAGGGAATTGTGAAGTCTCAGGGAGTCTGCTTCAAGAAGGAAGGGGAAAATTTTTTTGAAAACTGTAAGTGTTTAACCATAATCTTAGAATTAAAAAAAGAAAAAACTGCAGGAAATCATAAGCACAGAGAATATGATTTCCCAATTTTTTGACTTCCTCATCTCCAGGAACCATCTTTTTTCACAGTTTCAGAATGTAATGGGATTTCTAGCACTACCTGTCTAGACAAATTAAATTTTATTTTTTTTAATAATCAGAATTTGAATCAGCTAAAATTTCTGTGAAAAGTAAAAAAGCTTTTCCCCAATAGAGAATTCACAAAGCTATTGACCAGATAATACTCCTGCAGAGAAAAGGAAAAGCTTTTCCTGCAGAATATGACCCTTGTCTGTGGGTTCCTGAGAATTATCTCAAAGAAAAAAGAATCTTAAGACACTGGATTTTGCTGATAGTGATACTGGGAAGGGGTGGAGAACACTGGGTTAATTGTTAGACTTTATCTCATGGTGTTCTGTTAAGTGCACTTTAAAAAATAGAGGGCTGGCTGAATGTAAAAATAACCCCAGTTACCTGGTGTTTGAATTTAGTTTCATACTTTGAAAATTAATACTATTTAATAAAAACAAGAAATAATATTAAATAATGATTATTACTTAATAGACAAATCTCTCATTCTAGAGATCCACAGTAGAAGTTACAGCCCATGGAGATAGCTTAGTTCATCTAGAAGTGTATAATTGTCCATTCCTCTGTCTTGAACTGCAGCAGCTTCTCTAGAGAGGTCCGGCAGTGAGATGGGTCAGGAAATAGTCCATTTCCAGGTCAGGAAGACCTGGGTCCAAATTTTTCTTCAAACACTTATTTAGTTACGTGTCCCTGGGAAAAGCACTTAACATTTCAACCTAATTTCCTTGTCTGTAAAATGGGTATAATAACAACGCCTACTTCAGAAGAAATGATCAAATGAAATGACTTACGTAAAGTGCTTTGCAAATCTTTAAGCAGATGAAAGTGCTAGCTATTATTTTTACTACTGTTATCATGTTCTGCCAAGTGGGCTTTCGGCATTGACCCTTTAATTCTGATAAATCTCCTAAAACATTTTGAGAGAAGAAAACGTAATATTATCTCTCAATCAAGAGAGGAAGCTTTAGCAGCAAAAACAATCTGATAGTGGCCATATGAACTACACCATCTCCTGGGATGTCTAACATCAGATGTCTACTATAGAAGTAGAACAAGGGTATAGTGATGAAAGGAGATTCTAGCAAAGCACAGAACCATTATATAAAGAGGAGAGTGGACTTTGCCCCTCATAGGGGCCCATTATAGGCAATATAAGTATATGTCATATGGATTATAATCAGTTTAACAAGAAGGAAAGAGTAGAGATAAGGGTGAAGATTTTCAAGAATCACAAGTTTTTCACCTGTTGGGAGCCTTGTCCAGGATAGCTCCATAAGGAAAGAAAAAAAACTACGTAGATAGATAAGACAGATGGATAGATAGATAGATAATAGATAGACAGAGTGATAGATAGATGACAGATTCTTGTGGGAAGTTACAGATACACTGTGGTGGGAGTGTAAGGCTGAGTTGGGATTGTTGTTGTCCTTCATTATTTCAAAATAACATCACGATGATAAAACGAAGTTTCAGTGTATCCACCCGTGGCTGATCAGATCAATATGAGCACAGACAATCCCTGTGAACATTTGGGGTGGTTACTCTACATTTGCACGTCCTGTCTTTATTTTGTGCTGTTTCAGTTCTCCTTTGCTCGCAGAGCACAGCACCCTTTCTGGTGTGGGCGCGCCATGCTGATCAGTCCTGTGCCGGTGTCTCCCATGTGGCATAGTCATAGCCAAAGTTCTTGAGAGAGACCTTGAGAGGAAGGAATTCTTCTTTAATAAGTCATGAATTCTTTTCCCTTGTTGAAATGAATAGTACTCTTGAGTCTAGATGAAAATAGTCTAAATAAATTTAGATGTAGTAGTTTATGGAATGTTACCCTAATAAAGGGGTCAAGAGATGATGCCTTATTTTCTAATAAGCCTTGAGTTCCTCTATCTTATGAAAGATGCTACCCAGGATGCTACTATAAATCAAGAACCATAAAAGTCACTGGAAAGAAGAATTGGCCCATAAGATGAGGTACTGCTTGACATTTTTAGAAAATCCCAAGTTCTTTACCTGTGTGTGTGTGGGGGGGGTCCTATTGATAACAGCATTATACATCTTGATAACAATTCTTTATGTCCTGCCTTATACTGACATTCTTAAATTTCACTTGAGTGGAGGCAGATGACACAGAAAGATTTATAAGATTTCTCTAAAGTATAGCAAGCAAAGTTTATCTTAGAAAGAAATCCCAGCTAAAAGAGATTCGTAATCATATCCATTTTATACATATATGTATATATATGTGTGTATATATATACACACATAGTATATATATGTATATATGTTCATGTGTGTGTGTGCATGTGTGTATGTGTATATAGATATATCTGCTTCATCTCCCCTACAAGCTTCTGGGGATTGAAAGCTATGATTTGTTTTGTCTTTGCATCCCTAACATCATATCAATGTCTTCTGGATAATAGGTGTTTAATTTATTTCTTGAATTAGGCTGAATCATATGAATATAGTTTCTGTAATGAGGGACCCTAATAATTCTGTGTGGTCAATAATTGCTCTTTTTCATTCAAAGCAATATCATAAAAAACTAAGGAAAAGAAATCAAAAGAAAAACCTAATGGCTGTGGAAAGGCTAGAGTCTATTTCTCATAAAGGAATCTTCCAAATTAACTATCACCATAGTAATCCAATTGTGGTGGGGATGGAGGAGAGTAAGAAGAACTGAACAAAGGATTCAGATTTCTTCAAAAGCTCACTTCGTTTTATTAATTGATTTTTTCAAGATGGAATGCAATTATATTAAGGGAAATGAGTCTACCAGACCCTGAGACTCTTTTGTACTGTTATAGTAAACACTGCTTTTTTCTATGAATTTTAAGACTTTTGAGATAAGTTTTAATTTGAGAAAATGTACCTACTTAACTATAGGAGAATCACAAAAGGAAATATTGTCATTTGTGATGAAGAGTTAGCGTTGACTATGACCTCAAAAACCTAAATTATTCCCTTAGGGAATATGATAACAGTTTTTTTCCATTAAATAGTGCTATTGTATTGTTAGTCACAGACTTAGAGTTTCTCTACAAGCATTGAGATGATAGATATGTATTAAAATCAGAAACAGAGTCTTTTATTAAAATGTTTCTATATTCTGATGGCTTTATGATCTTACAGTTGCACATCATCCCCCCAATAATACAGTCTATAACTCACCTGTGACTTCTTCTTCTGTGTTTATAAAATAGCTCTGTATTAAATAGTAAAGTGAAAAAATGATCAGCTTATATGCTGTAGGGAAGTTAGTGAAAATGGTGTAGCAATTGAAAGTAAGATTTTTTTTTAAAACATATTCTAGCTCAATTAGGAAGTATGTGTCTGCATAATATTTCCCAGTAGTTAATATGCCACCTCATAATGAACTTCTTGGGGCACCTCTTATGAACCCCAGAGACTCTAACATTACTTCAACCTGGGCACAACCAAGCTTTGTGTGAAACTAACTTTATTAGGCAGCACAGAACTACAGATCTTAAAACTGGAAGGGACCTCAAGAGATCATCCAATTGAGCCCCTTAGGCAGATGCAGTATTATTATTCACATTTTACAAACGAGAAAAATGAAGCCCAACAACCTTGCCCAAGGCAACAGTTAGTATATAGCAGAAAAGGAACAGGAGCACATGTCTCTGGTGAAACTTGTCAATTAGCACAACTGCTACACTTAACCTTTGTAAGTATCAGCCTGTTCACACTGAAGCAAGAACTAATGAAGGGAGCACATTCTCTGTTTGTTCCCTACCTGAGTCAAACCGAAAGAGGACATTCTAAGGCATGAAAATGGCTGACAAGATCCCCAGTTTCTGAAACTTTTTTCCCATTCAAAATGAACTAGTATATGCCTATTGCCTATCAGAAATGTGGGAATCTCTTCTGATGCTAAACAGGGCCATTCCCATGAATCCATTCCTGTCACTTCCTTCTCCTAAAGGAAAGGTCAGGGGTACTGACAGGTTCTTTGTTTGTTGTGTAACAACTGTCTTGTATGTAATCTACAGTTTGGATAACTTACCATTTTGGCTTTCTCTTTTCAGAAACTGCTATATGCATACGTGTGTGTTCATCCTTTGTTGCCAAAGAAGACCATGCCATCAGAGAAATAATGGCATGACTTGCACTTAACTTTGTTTTTGAGTGAGGGAGGGCTGTGCAGGTCACCAGTCATACTTCTCCTCCAGAGTCATCTGAATCCAGTGACCAGATATTCATCAAAATGACTGGAGATGACGCAGGATGAGGCAATTGGGGTTAAGTGACTTGCCCAAGGTCACACAGCTAGGGAGTGTCAAGTGTGTGAGGTAAGATTTGAATTCAGGTCATCCTGACTCCTACACTGGTGCTCTATCCACTGCACCACCTAGCTGTCCCATATGCATATGAACACATGAATATACATACATATCAGACATTCAATCAATTATGCACCATTTATTAAGCATTGGTGACAGGAATTCTGCTGAGAGGGTAGGGGTAAAAATACAAAAGGGAAATAGAATCTCTGCCTCCTAGTAACATATAATTGGAAGGGAAAGCAATAGCATATTTAAAAATAAGTAAATAGGAATTAGCAATTGATTATGTATAGGAGAATAAAAGTTGGGGAAAGAATGGCTGCTATGTTATGAATCTTGACGACTAAAAGAAGAGTAATTCCTTCAAAACAAATAGGGAAGTTATGCAGAGGCATACCTATAGTAGGAAAGATAACAAGTTTGGTTTGGGTCAGTTTGAATTTGAGATGCCCAGAGGGTATCCAAGTAGAGATGGAAAAGTAGAAAAGGAGCTAAACATTGAGATGCATTCTAGATTTAGAGATTTCGGAACCAAGTGTAGAGCTGATAATTGAATCAAATATTTCTGATAAGATCATTGAAAGTGTAAAGATTCAAGAGGAGAAGTCTGAGGACAACCTTGGAATGCATTCATATATAATAGATAGGACATAAATGATAATCTAGCAAAGGAAAATGGGAAGAATCTGTTAGACATGTATAAGAGTAATGTTACAAAAATTCAAAGAGGGGAGACTAATTAAAAGATGATTAACAATCAGTAAGCCAAAAAGTATTTCTAAAATGTTTACTGTATGTTAGACTCTGTGCTAAATGGTAGGGACATAAGGAAATGCTGAATTGCTAAGGAGTTCACATTTTAATGGTGGAGATAAGGTATAAATAACAATGTCAATATAAGATATACAAAGAAGATGAAATGTAAAAGAAAGGCATTAAAGTTGGGCAAACCAGGAATAATCAAATGATGCAGAAAGATAAAAAATGATGAAGATGGAGAAAATGCCATTGAACTAAGTAATACTAGTCATTAGTGACCTGTGTGTAGTTTTAGTTGAATGATGAAGCCACAAGTCAGACTACAAGGGGTGAAGAAATAATTAGGAGGTGAGAAAATAGAGATGTGAAGCATAGACAACAATTTTCCAGGATTTTGGCCATGAAAGGGCAGAAAGTCATATGGCAATATCTTAATGGGATGCTAGGGCCTAGTGATGTTTTTAAGAATAGAGAAGAGATGTGTGTGTTTGTAGAAAGCAAGAAAAAAATAACCTATAAAGAGATATTAAAGATTAGAGAAAGGATGATTGCAAGAAGAATCTATGGAAGAGAGGTAGGGGTGTGGGATCCAGACATGCAGAGGAAGAGGCCTTGAGGAAGCCAAGGGTCATAACCAACCATTTCTTAGATATATTTATCTAAGCAAGGAGCAGGGAGAAGAGATATCCAAGCTGTGGCAAAATTCAGGGATATGGACAGTGATGCAGGCACTGCCTTCACTCAACTTTTCCACCACCTCCTCAATTCAGTTTTAGTCAATTATTGCCCTTTTGGAGTCATGAATCTCTGGAGAGGCTCAAGATCCGAAGCACTTAAGGGGAAGGAAAATGAGATTGTGCTCAGTGGGAATATGGAAGGTAATTATTTTCTATTGCTTTGCTATCTGTTTTGTCCTGAAGAAATGGTATACAATATGTTTCTAAACTTAATAGTTGACTTGGTTTTCTACCAGGTATTGAGCAACATGAGCTTATATCTAAAGTTCCCACATTTATATTTTTTAGGAAAAAATGAAGAACAGTATTGTTTTAGTAAAATGAACCCCACTTCCACTCATCTAAACTGTTTGATATATTAAGGAATTATTAGAATTTAAGGGTACTTGTCAACAATGTTTGCTTTAGATCTTGAGCAACTAAAGAATGGGAACTTCCATCTGTCCAATTCATTTCATATGTCATTTAATGTTATATTACAATGATCAGATGTTTAAAAATGCTCTCCCATATTAGTCCAAATATTTTATTTTAACCTTTTCACCTCTGACTCTCCAAATTTTACCACTATGCTTTATCTGCTTTCCTAACCTGGAAGCTTCCTCCATCACCTCTGCAGTCCCTTTCCTGGGTCATAAGTACCTTCCTGGTCAAGTAGCATTACTCTCCTGGCTTGGCTTCTAATTTTTAGATTTCAATACTATGCCCCCGAGTTAGTACCTTCCATACTTCCCACAATCCAAACCCTTTGACTTCCTCTTTGCCTCCCTTTTAAATATTGGTGCCCCCCACCCCCCAAGCTTTAGAATGTAAGTCTCAGGGAAGCTAGGTGGCACAGTGGAGGAAGAACCTGCCCCAGAGTCAGGAACACCTGAGTTCAAATACGACCTCAGACACTTACTAGTTATGTGACATGGGCAAATCAATTAACTCCATGGCCTCAAAAATAAATAAATAAAGTCCCTTGAGGCCAATGACTCTTTTTTCTTTTATTTATATCTCCAACTCAACACAGTATCTACCACGAAGTAAATATTTAATAAATACTTGTAATTAGTATTTTTTGGTGAATGGGCAAACCTGGTCTCTGCTCTGGACCTGTGGAAGAAAATATCTTAATTTACAAGCCTATTATATTTTACCAAAAACTAGTTTTATAAACCTATCAGGAACACGTGGAGATACCTTGCTATTTTGACTTTCCCAAAAAAGTGGAATTCTCTGACTTCATAAAATCCAGTCTAGTGTTATAATAATGTTGGTGGTGACTTTCTAAAACCCTTTGCTTTCATATCTATGAAGTGAATAAAAAATCAGAGAGTACTTGGGCTCATATAGTGGAAAAAGATAAAGTCTGATATGTAAATAGGGTATAAGTTTCAATTATACATACCTAAGAAGGATTTTTAAAAGGTACTTCCCTCCAGAAACAGCCTAAGTATTTAACAAGCACTGTTTGGGATTTTTGGACCCTGAAGCACCTATGCTATTTTATTTTAACCTTAACTTTCCATATTGCCCACTTAGATTTTGTTGTTCTTTGGTTGGTTGGTTGTTTTGTGCAGTAGGGAAAGAATACATTTTGGGTCAATAAGAAATTACTCTTTTTATTAGTGTCTTTATTTTTCACCATAGAGAATTTTGTGCTTCAAATGGAATTGAATACCTCAAAGCTGAGCAGTAGGCTACATACAAACATACAGATGTTCATTCATTGGAATGGTCAAATCAGTCATGTCACTGACCAAGGAAATATTTTAGCTGGTTTAGTTCACGTTAAACAATCAAACCAGTCATATATTTTACTGCTGTGACTAAGGCAAAACTTGAATAAACGCAGCCTCCTCTTCCCTAGTGGAAAGAAATCTACCTTTCAGATATAAGTTTTAATTTTCCAGGAGAGAAGCATAAAAGATGATTTAAAAAGACACATTGTCCTTTCTCCTCTTTTCCCTAGCCCTCTTTATTTTGACTATTAATCCAAATATAGTTCTTGAGATACCTAAGTTACCAATTTAGATTAGATCTCAATTATTCCTCTCTATAGTATCCACTCTCATTTCTTACTCTCCCTTTTAATCAACAAGTCATTGACATTGATAAAAAGCTTCGTTTTGGAAGTGGATAGTCCCAGCAGGTTTTCTACAGTCTACAACTTCCATGCATTTGCACTCTCTTTCATGTGAGGAATGTTTTATCCCCTCAGTTCTACCTTTTAGTTTCCTTGACATCCCTTAAAGATTCAGACTAAATGCAACTTACTCCAAGAGGACTTGTCTACTCTTGTCATTTACTAATGCCTTTCTGTCTGAGTTCCTTCCATCTATTTTGTACATATCTTACTTCTAACTAGTTTTTTTACCATGTTATCTCCTCCAATATAATGATGATGATGATGATGATGATGATAAATATTTATACAGCTGTTATTATTTACCAGGAATTGTGGTAAGTACTTTGCAGTTATTTCATCTGATCTTCCCTACAACTCTGGATATTATTAAACCCCCTTTACAGGTGAAGAAACTGGGACAAATATAAGTTAAATGATTTGTCCAAGGTCACACTATGGCTGAGGTCAAATTTGAACTCAGGTCTGTACCAGGGGAAGCATTCTAACCACTGAATAAGAATGTGAATGCAAGCTCTTCAATAACTGCTTTGTATCCACAGAACTTAGCACAATTCCTGGAACAAAATCAGCTCTTACAAATATTTGTTGACTGAATAATCAATACTCCCCTGCTCACCAGCCAAACAATGTAACAAAGTTAAAAAACATTTCCCTCTTTCATACACACACACACACACACACACACACACACACACACACACACACACACGCACACACAGATCCAAGAGAGTAAGGGCTGACATTAGCATCAAATACTTTATGGGGCATCTTTGGCACCTGGAAATAAGGGTTCTTTGGATTCCATGATCCTAGAGCCACTTAATGACTGTTTCTGTACCTCAGCTACATAATAGAATGAAGGAAATTTGAAATTCTCAATTTATTGAGTATAGTTATTTATTGGACATCATTTTAAAAGTACTCCAGTGTTTAATTTGTTAATTTATTTCTAGGAACACATCATATTTAATCAATTTAATGATTAGCCCTACCAATATATTTGTCTAATTGGTGGCTGGACTTTTTAGCCCCTAAGAACAACAACAAAGGTATAGTATGTTGTCCCAGGGTCTTCCTACCCTTCAAGAATCCCTTCATAATGCCTACCCAAAATCTCTGCTGTTGTCATTTCAGCCTATTCTTTCCTCTTTTTCATAGTGCAAAGAACAGCTGCTGTCACTCATACTAAATCCCTTTACAGATCTGAAAATTGTAATTAACTCTCCCTAAGCCTTCTTTCCTCAAGTCTATATAAACCCAATTATTTTTGCCTTTCCTCAGAGGTTCCATCCCTGAACTTTTAATCATTTTTATTGTTTTCCTCTGGACCCTCTCCAAGTTGCCCATATCAACTGTAAGACCCTGAACTGAATGCAATGTTTGGTCAATGTCTTGGCTAATGCAACAGGGAGCATTACTTCACTATCCCCCATGGGCAGCACTCCAGGATCATGCTGCCTTTTATCAGCTAAATCTTAAGCCTAGAGCAGAGGGATGTAAACAGCAATGATCTTCAGCATGTTCCAGTGTAGATGACTCTTTTCCTTTTTGAGGTCATGGACACCTTTGTCAATCAGTTAAGTCTATAGAAACCCTCTTAGAAAAGTGTTTTTAAATGGATAAAATAGAATATATTGAATTATAAAGAAAATAACTTATATTGAAGTATAGTTACCAATTTTTTTTAAACAAACAAGTTCAGAGACCCCAGGTTAAGAATGCCTACTTTAGACACTCACATTTGAGCCAGATAATTGAATCCAGATCCTCCTAAAGTGCTCTATATCAAATAATTCAATTATGAATTCTTGGTGTCAAAAGAGAATATATGTTCCTTAGTTAAATTCTTCATACATCTCCTTTTCCCACACACACACATAAACATAGACACACCTCCCTTCCCAGTATCCTTTGTGAGTAGTCTTGTCAAAACTCTGCTTGGGGATGTTTAATGACAGAGAACTCACTGCCTAACAAAGCAACCTATTCCATGGTTGAGCAATTCTACTCCTTAGAAAGTTCTTTATGCTGAGTCAAAACCTACCAGTAATTTCTACCTATTGCACAGAGTTCTATCTGGGGCCAAACAGAATAGACTGAATTCTTCTCCAAAAGACAGTTCTTCAAATAGCTAAATACAGCCATCAATACTGGCCCCACTTCCCACATCTTTTCTTTCCTAGGTAAAGATGAATGAATGAATGAAGTCAACACAACAACAACACTATTTCCTTTCAATATTTTTTTATAGCATAGGATAGAGGATTTTCATCCACTCTGGCTCCAGGTCTAAGTAAAGTGCTATGAGAAAACTGAGTTAGGAGGTAATACTTTCAAGATCATTTTCCAGAAGGGTATAGCTGACAAAGAAAAAGAGAATGTCTCATTTGTGCCTTTCTGGGAAAGAGGAGAGCTCCCTAGCCACCTTGAGCAAGTATTCCATCATGTAATGAGCACTGTTACCAATTTCCTATAGCTCCACAGAAGTTGTCTTTCCCCTGCACTAGTATCCCCCTCCTCTTTTCCATCTACACACAACAGCGTGGCTCCCTGGGACAACTTTACCCTGAAGCCAAACCCTTGTAGACAATGATGACCTACCTGAACTCATTCTTCAAGGATCAGTATACCCATATCCCAATCACATCTCCATCCCATTTAATTCTAAACCTC
Source organism: Potorous gilbertii (assembly GCA_028658325.1). Taxonomy (NCBI): domain Eukaryota; kingdom Metazoa; phylum Chordata; class Mammalia; order Diprotodontia; family Potoroidae; genus Potorous; species Potorous gilbertii. Next base: position 130,674,328 of record CM053771.1, on the reverse strand, counting down.
CAGGTACCGTTGTACAAACCCTGCTCTCAATCTCCCATTCCCTCTCTTATTCCCATCCACTTAACCCATCCTTCCAAAATATCCTCTAAAACTATTCTAGCCTTTCTGTTGTACTGTGTGGAATTCCTGCTTCTTTGATAATAAACTTTCTTTTGCTTTCTTGTTTCCTCCATTTACTTGCATTTACCTGACTCCCTCCTTAAAATACACACTCTCTGATCACTCTTTCCAGGACTTTCACTCATCCACTCCCATGATGGGAAGTGAGAATATTCCTTGTTCCTCATTGCCTCTACCAGGGTTACCTTTTACCATTACTCCACAATAACTTCTCCTCCTTGGAGTTTCATTTAGTCCATATGTATCACCCAATAAAAATTTTGGTGGCTATTGCCTTTCAGACTTTAAAATATTCTTTTTTTCTTCCACAACAACTTAAGTGTCTAGTTCACAGAAGTCTTTCTCTCCTCCCCAGCTCCTGTTCTTATACTAGGGCACTTCAACATACATATTGATACTCCTTCAAGTCCCCTAAGATCCAAATTCCTCAACTTACATATTCCCCATAACCTAGTCATCCACCTCACCTCAGATAAACAAAGAGATGGTCATACATTTAATCTTATCATCCCCACAAATATTCTACTTTAATGTTCATGAACTCTGAAATTCCTTTATCTGTTGTCATTCCATCTCTTTTTCCCAACTTCAGGTCTTTTTTTTTTTTTTTGAGACCAGTTAACATTACTTTAGGCAGACTAGAAGTGCAACAGTCACTTTTGGATGCCAATCCAGTATTACTTAGCAGGGAACCTTTAATCTGCTCAATTTTTCCAATATGAGCCCATTCACCCCTTCCTTCCCGGGTAGCCTGGTGGCCTTTGCTCCCTTGGGTGTGGGAGGGGGTTGAGGCTCCATATTGATGCTGTACTTACTGAAAATACATGACATATTTTAGTTTTACACTTTTAGCTAAAAATTCCTAAACCCAAGCAATCCACCAGCCTCACTACAGGATTATATCACCATATCCAGCAAGGCATAAATTTAGAGCTGGAAAAGAGCCTGAATCCTATCAAGGATAATTCCCTTATTTTACAGATGAAGAAATAAAGATACACAGAAGTCAAATGATTTACCTGAGGTCCCATAGCTAGCAAATTTCTATGAAAAGATTTGAATCCAGGTTTCCCTGCCTCCTACTCTAGAGCTCGATCCAGAAGGCCAGTCTTGATCTAGAACATGAGTCAGCTGATTTTCAGCCCAATAAACATTACACTATACCATACTGCAATTCTGCCTCACATTTAAAGTTATGTGCAAACAAACCACCTTGAAAATATTAAAGAATTATATAAATATGGAATAGGATGAAAAAAGTGGTGATGACGATGCGACCGTATACCAGCAGAGAAGAATAATAATCACTGTATTCAAGTCAGAAAACTAGGGAATGTCCAAATTCTTCTTCACACTAGTATTATAACTCTAGAAGAGTCATCGAACCTCAGATTTCTCATCCACAAAATGGTGATGACAGTTGTAATTCTTGTATTGCAGGCTTATCATGAAGAAAGTATTTTGCAAACTTTAAAGTGATATGAATATGTGAATTTGATCTTCGTGTTTTTATTCCTTGCGAGAACTCAAGCAAGTCATTTTTCTTCCTGGGGCTATAGTCTCCTCATTTGTAAAATGAGGGGGTTAGACTAGCTCATCTCCACCACCTCTTCTGGCTCTGAAACCTATGATCATTTTTTCTCATCTGTCACATAAGCATAAAGACATTCAGATGCATTTTTTTTTCTTTTTCACAATTGGTTGTTCCATCACAGATAAATGACAGGGCACTTTTTCTGCTGAGCTGCATCCTTTACATTTGCCCACTCTTCCCTCTTGTCATATTGAATTTAAATCCAGCTTCCCACATATTAAAAATACATCTCTAATTTTGCTTCTCAGGTATTTGTAATGAGTACTCTTTCTATTCCCCCAAGTCACTAAGATTTTGTGAAAGACCTTCTTTCAACAATCACTGAATTTCACATAAAATAACATAGATCTTCCTCCAAACACTTAAGGTGTCAATGCTATTCATAAATAATACCAGTTCCTAATAAAATATGACTTCAGAAGTCTCCAAGTAGTAGAATAACCTCACTGAAGGGATAAGGTCAGCATCATAGTGGCTACACCAAATTGCTTCTCTGCATCGAATCCTTGAACATAACCTGTAATCACCTTTGAAGCTCTTTGACTTTGTACATCCCAAAACTGAAATGTGACTGCCTTCCTTCTAGTTAGTCCATTATCCAACTCACATCACGAAAAAGTTGAGGGGAGGTGGGGATCCAAATCTGATCATAAAATACTGGTATAGGAGAGGTAAATATAGAGTGTGAAGACATAGGTTCAGGTGCTGCATCTTCCTCTTAATAGCTGGGTGTCCAAAATATTGGAGGGGATGTGGGGAAATTGGAACACTAATGCATTGTTGATGAAATTGTGAACTGAAAAAAAAAGATTCTGGAGAGCAATTTGTAACTGCCCAGAGGACTACAAAATTGTGCATACCCTTTGACCCAGCAATACCACTACCTGGTCTGTATCCCAAAGAGATCATTCAAAAAGAAAAAGGATCTTCATGTACAAAAATATTTATAGTATTTCTTCTTGTGGTGGCAAAGAATTGAAAATTGAGGGGATGCCCATCAGTTCGGGAATGGCTAAAAATGTTGTGTTACGTGATAATGATGGAACACAATTACGCGCTAAGAAATGATGAGCAGGAGGCTGTCATTAAAAGACTAGAAATATGAATTTCTGCAAAGTGAAGTGTGTAGAGCCAGGAGAACACTGAATACAGGAATAGTAGCACTGTGTAATGATCAAGTGCCCTTGACTTAGTTATTCTCACCCATTCAAAGATCAAAGACAGTGTTTAAGGACTTATGACAAAAAATGCTACTCCATCAGAAAGAACTGACGGAGCCTGGATTCAGATCAAAGCATACTTTTTTTTTACTTTCTTTTTTTTTCTTCTTTTTATGATCTTTTTCTTTCACAACCTGACTAACAAGGAAACGTTTTGTGTGACTACACATGTATGGCATATGAAGTTGCTTTCTACCTCAGGGAGGAGAGTGAAGGAAAGAATTTGGAGTTCAATTTAGAAAAAAAAAGAACATTAAAATTTCATTTTAAATGTAATTTGAAAACATGAACTGTTATGAAAAATAGTTGGCTGTCCAGTTAGTAAATTGTTTCATTTCTCTGAATTATTGTGAAAAATGGGGATAATGTTTCTGCTTTCTACCTCTCACAGACATTGCAACGTGAGGGCTAAATGTTTGCTGTAATAAAAGTTAAACTTAACAGACTTAGTTCAATTTAAAACATATTTTAAAGTATTCATACTACATACAAGGTATTATGGCAGACCCACAGAAAAATAAAAATAGAATATTCTCAAACTCTCAAGGAAATTAATTCTCTGGGCGTCAATGAACACACACACAGAAAAGCAAATACAAATCAAATTGAAAGGGTTTACTGTGACCCTGGGGACTAAGTCAAGATATGATTCAAATCTGTGTTTACCTCGAAGGGGAATAGAATGGTACTTTTCCAGGAAAATGCTCCATACAAAATATGGTGATCATGTTAGGAAAGTCTTTCTATTTTCCCTACCACAAAACAAAAATGGATATGACACAAAAGATTCACTATAGACCATGAGCACATATAGAAACATAAAATATTCAAATATTCCAGTATATTAATTTGACTATTCTCCAATTCTGCAAAGATCCCTTGTAGGACAGTTGAACAATTTTTTTTCTTTAACATTCACCTTGGAACCCCACCATGCTACAATTCATGATGATATGCTCGACAGCTAGTAAGATCCATAGCTCCTTGCCACTCATGACATGGAGTTATGCCTTTACCTGTGGGGTAAGTTTGCATGGATGTTCTTTTTCTGGGAAGATGGTAGCCTATTCACAAACTTTGAAGTCTATAAAATTAGGGACTCTGAAATTCAGGATACTTTAGGATAACACACCAACTCAAATCCAAAGGCTTTTAGAAAAGTCTATTCTCAAGATTGCTAATATTTGACCATGGATCAAAAAACAAATTAAAAAACAGAAGAAGGCATCCAGGAAAATTAAGCACAGAAATTCCCTTCTCAGGCTCACCTAAGAAAGTGTAGGATGTCCATTCTGTTCTTATTCTGCAAGAGACCATTTTCTACTACCAAAAATTGGGGTGAAGGTGGACAGAACTACTTTATCTAACACTTTCTACTCCCACAGACCATAGAGAAGATGGTTCCTCCAGTCATCCCACCCCCTCTCCCACTCCTGTTCTTTAGTCACCACCTTCTTGGAGAGAACCCCAGTGAATGAGAATCAATAATTGGAACAATTCTTTGTGTCCTTTCAGCAGAAGACTAGCATGCATATCTACCCTCAAGGGAGATTCCAAAACTATTCATTCTCTGTGATCTCAAGAAAAAGCTATTAGAGTACTATCAAATTTATTAAAGGCCCTCCTCATCAACTCATCACTGAAGTAATTTGGGAACTGATACCACTAGTAATTTGAATCATCAAGAAAGGGCCTATGTAGGAGGTGAGCCTTAAATAGAATTACAAATTTCAAGGGGTGCCAGTAAGAGGGGAGAATATTCCAGTCAGAGCTAGATTAGAAGAATTTATTAAGTGCCTACAATGTGACAGGCATGGTGTTAAGTGCTGAGGGTATTAGGAAAGGAATAAGATAGTCTCTATCCTCAAGGAGTTTATAATTTAACAAAGGAACATAAAAAGAAACTGAAAAGGGGTTATCTCAAAAAGAATAGTGAGATCCTGTAGAGAGGAGCTCTTTCCAATGTGCAACCTCTACCCTCTCCAATCAGAGCCAGGGAGGGACCCCAGAATCTGAAGATGCTGAGGAGATGTGAGTTTGAGAGTTGATTTCATTTTGTAGAATGATATTTCTAGAGACCATGAAATTCAGATGACCTAGATGAGAAATGATAACATGAATTTCCTGGGTGCTTTCCTCAAACAGGAGATTTTGGAGAAGCTCTCATATGCCCACCCTCATACTCTCCAGTCAAAGGAAGAGAGGAACCACATAGACAGGAGGAATGTCATGAAAAATGTCCTATGGAAATCATGGAGTAATGAGAAAGAGTCTGGTTGGAATTTAAAGTGTAGGAGTAATATCAAATAAGTCTGGAAAGGTAGAATACTGCAGGGGTTTAAATGCCAACCAGAGTAATTATTCTTGTATCTTAGAAGCAATATGGAACCATCGAATAGGATATGGTCAGACTTATGCGTTAGAAGGGTTATTTTGGTTGTATGGTAAATAGAAACAGAAAAACTGGAAGAAGGGTATCAATAAAATAAATATGAGTATTATAGAATAATTTTACACACACACACACACACACACACACACGCATCCACCTATTTGTATCAAACAGTAGCCATTTCTTGGGGAGAGGGAAGAAAAAAATAAATTTACATGATAATTTTGTTATATATTTGAAAGAAATAGCAAGTTATGCATAGATGTGCAGTTTCATATGCAATTATCTTTCACATCGTACTATGTTATGAAAATCTTTGTTTTAGTCTGTAAATTAATATGATAGCAAGCAAAATAGGATCTTTTGTTATTTTTATTTTAGTATAATCAAGTGCCTCTGATTGAATCTTACCTTTATCAACCAAAAGTCTTTACTAGGAATAAAATACAGAAACAAGAGTTTCTTTAACTAGAAACAGTATACGTATTTTTAATTATTTTAATGTGATTAAAGATCTTCCCCACTCATTAGTGGGCCTGCCCATTAAGGGGAATTTGATTAGGGAAGATTTGTGGGAAGACTCAAGTCTTTTGTTAATGAAGCACTGGTTCTCAAGGGTTGCGATGCCCTCTGACTCTAAAAAAGGTATAAATATTCTGAGTTGAGGTTTTACTTTGGGGCTTACTGACTGGAAGTGTTTGTCTGGGCAGATGAGGACTCTGGGAAACCTCGAGGAGCCCCCTTGCTTTCAGATGTCACCAGACAGGGGTGCTTGCCTCTCTGGTAACTGTGGTCAGACAGTTGAACCTGTCTGTTGATGATAAGGCAGAGGAAGCCATGCCTGTTGATCTTTGATTTCTCTGTGTTTTCTTTGAAGTTCAGGGTGTTGACTCCCCTGAACTAGGTGAATGATATATGTACTTAGTTAAAGGAATGATACATGTGCTTGATTAAAGTGATTGTTAGCCCCTCAATACTTGTCTTTCCTTTTATGAATGCAGATCTAAGAACCTGTGATAGTAAGTCTCCCTATGTATGTTGGAGTGCTTACTGTTACAATAAAAAAATAAAAATTGAGAAAATAAAGAGGTCATTCTAATATTACAAATGAAAGGTGATGAAGCCTTGAACTAGGGTGGTGATATTAGAGAGAAGATGCAAAAGATGGAAAACAAGTAGCATAGGAGTAGAAAGAGTCAAGTCTGACTCAAAGGTAGAAGATCTCATTGCTCATCAGCAGGGGAAATTGAGGCCATAGGGTGTAGCCAATAGAGCATTAAGTTTGGAATCAGGAAGAAGATAGCTCAAATCCTACCTCAGAGACTTACGATGTGACCCTGGACAAATGATTTAATGTCTTTGAGTCTCAGTTGTCTCCTCTATAATAAGGTGCTTTTTCATCTTTAAATCAGTGATCTTACAAAATAGTAGGAGGGATAGGTTTAGATTAGAAGATTTTGAGTTACATTTTTATTCTGGAGAGCCTATAAGATATCCAGGAGGAGGTTCCCAGTAGGAAGTTTTCATATTCATATAGTTAGAGCTGGAAGAAAGCTCTGTGATCCTTTGGTCCAAACGTTTCTTTTTATCAGGGAGTAAAGTGAGGTCACAGAGGTAGTACAGTTAGTAGGCAGAGTGGCAAATCACACACTTGAAGCCAGGTCCTCTAATTCATAAATAAGGTAGCATCTGAGATAAGCTGCCAGTACAGGTAGGCAACATCTAATAAGTGCTTGCCATGAACCAGGCACTGTACTGTGTGCTATGGAAACATACCAAGCAAAAAAAGATAGAAATCCCTTCCCTCAAGTAACTTACATTTTAACAAGGGAAAATAAAACATAAAATGGAGCTCAAAAGTGAGGTGATGGGGGAATATCATATTAATACAGGAGAATGGTATCAGAGTCTATAGAGTTCAAAGTATGATCAGGAAGGGAATAAAGCATGGCCAACCTGAACCCATCCCCAAAATGGAGGCTTTCAAAAGGAACTCACAATTGGAAGAGGGAGAACATCCCAAAACTGTTCTGACTGGGTCCACTACAAATTTATGTTACATAACCTTAACTGGGCCCTCACTGCTGCTATGCAATTCTACCATATAGTTCCCTTTCCAGTTCATTATTCCACACTACTTAGCAAATTTTCTAAACTTTTTCATTTCTCCACAAACCTCCCTTGACTCCCTCTCCCCAACCTTTCCTAGCTATAAACCTCACCTCATATTATAAAGCAGAAAAAATGAGTCAATTTGCTATATTCTCTTCCTCTTCTCTTATCACTCAGATGCATTCTGCAACGTTATCCTGCTTTATCCCTGTTTCACATGATAAACTAGGCTTCCTTCTTACCAAGACTAACCCCTCTGCCTGTTCAAGGGATCCCATTCCACCTCATCTCCTTCAGAAGATTCCCCCAGGATTCATCTCTATTCTTTCATTCATTTGAATCTTTCTCTTTTTACTAGTGTATTTGGAATCACCTAGAAACATGCTGAGGTTTCTCCTACACCGAACAAAAATCCTCTTTTGATCATTCCATCCTTTCTACCATCCTTCTGTCCTTTGTAGTTAAATTCCTTTCAAAAGGCTATGTACAAGAGATGCCCATACTTTCTTTCCCCTTACTCTCTGTAGGCCCTTATAACCTGGCTTTTGACCATCTCATTCCACTGAAACTGCTCTCCTCAAAGTTATTAATGATCTCTTCATTGCCAGATAAATTGGCCTAACTCATTCTCCTTGATCCCTTAAATCCTTGATCACTCTTCTTCGATATTCTCTTCTTTCTAGGTTTTCAGGACATCATTTCTTCCTGTTTCTCCTCCTACCTATCTGACTACTCCTTGTCTGTCTCCTTTTCCACATCATACCCTCTAACCATGGGTATCACTCAGGTTTCTGTCTTGGGCCTTACTATCTTCTTCTATACTTCTGTTATGTACTCAGTGATGTCATCAACGCTCAGGGACTTAATTATCATATCTATACTCACAATTCTCAAATGTACTTGCTCAGTCATTTCAGTCATGTCTGATTTTTCATTACCCCATTTGGAGTTTTTTTGGCAAAGATACTGGAATAGTTTGCCATTTACTTCTCTAGCTTATTTTATAGATGAGGAAACTAAGGCAAGTACATGATTTACCCAGGGTCACACAGTAAGTGTCTGAGGCCATCTAGGAAGATGAGTCTTCTTGAATTCAGAGTGTTATTTTCACTGTACCACCTAGTTGCTCACTCAAATATATCTCTTCTGTCCCAAACTCTGCTGATATCCAGTCTCATGCATTCGACAACCTTTCAAAAATCTTGAATTAGATGTCTAGTAGTCATTTTAAATTCAGCATGTACAAAACAGAACTCATTATCTTTCTGCCTAAACACTCTCCTCCACTTCTTACCTTCCTTAGTATTGTACAGGGTAATATTATCCACACTTATAACCTCAGACTCATAACCTAGAAGTCATCCTGAACTCTTCAATAGTTCTCATTCCTTACATCTAATCTGGCACCAAGACCTATCTATTCCACCTTTGCAGGATTTCTCAAATATGTCCCCTTCTCTCCTCCGACATCAGCCCCGTTCTGGTGCTGGCCCTCCTTGCCTCATGCCGGGGCTATTACAATAACCTTCTGCCAGCCTCTAGTCTCTCAGACACCCCAATCCATTCCCCACTCATCCACCAAAATGATTTTCCTAAAGCACAGATCCCAGTATGTTGCCCTCCCTTACTCACTCTAGTAGCCTCCTCTCACCTTCAGGATTAAATACAAACAATTCTATTTTGTGCTCAAAGTCTTTCATAATGAATCCCTTTTTACCTTTTTTAATGTTACATCTTACTGCTCAACACATACTCTAATCTAGTGACAATGTCTTCCTGGATGTCCCGTGAAAAAGACACTACATCTATCAGCTGTAGACATTTTTTGTGTCTCTCCACCATGCCTGGAATGTTCTGCCTCCTCCACTACGACTACTAATTTTTCTTATTCCTTTAAGTATCAATTAAAATCTAACCTTCTACAGAAGACTTCCCCAGTACCTCTTTATTACAGAACCTTTCTTCAGTTAATTATTTCCTATTTATTCTTATACAACTAGTTTTGTACATATATTTGCTAGAACTTTATCTCCCCCATTAGACTATAAGCTCCTTGGATGTACTGACTATATTTTGCCTTTTTTTGTATTCCAAGCACATAGCTCAGTGTGTTTCACATAATAGTATATAATAAATTTTGATTGATTGATTGGGAGAAAAGGAATGGTATGCTAGAGAGATATTCCATGGCAAGAAGGGTCCAGGAAATAGGAGAGGTTCCAGATTGAGAAGTCAATTGGGTAGTTATAGCCAAGTCCACAGAGTCAGAAGCTACAAATTATCTAAGGGAGCTTCAAACTCCAAGAATGCCCAATATTTTCTCTCTTGGTACCTCAGTGAGACTTAGATATGGGGACCTGGGAATCATTTACATAGGAGTAATCATTGGGAGTTAATGAAATCATTGAATAAATAAAGACAAAAGATGAGAGGGTCTAGGCTAGAACTCATGCTTAGGGAACAGAATATGATGATCCCACAAAAGAGCCAGTAAAAGAATGGTCAGAACAGTAAGTAAAGAACCAACCACAGTCTCAGAAACAAAGAGAAGAGAGTGCACACAGTAAAAGAGAGTTCTTGAGAATAGTCACAAGAGGTCAAGTAGTGAACAGACTAAGAAAAGGCTACTGAAACTAATGGTTAAAAAAATAGGCTCCCTGAGATGAATACATTGGCAAATGTAGCTGATACAAAAGTTGTAAATATCAATAAACATTTATTTATAGAAGTCACTGGTGGTCTTGAAGAGAACAACTTCAAGTAAGTATCAGAGTCAGAAACTGAATGAGAGCAGTTAAACAGTAGTCTAGCAATGATACTGAGGAAAAGAAATATGCCCAATTTTCATTCTGGCCTTGTAAATAGAGGCACGAGAGGAGGTGCATATAGCAACAGCCGGCAGCCAGAGGAGAAGCTTTTGAGGAGAAGATGGCTTTCAAGAATGAGGGGAAAAAAGGGAGAGATTTTGAAAGCAAGAGCTTTAATAAAAAAAGACGTTCAAATCATAGCACAGGACTCCAGAGGGCATAGTATAAGGGAAGGAGAACAATAGGCAACAACTAAGCCATCAAGTCACATTTTAAAACCTAAGTTAAAACCTTGAACAAAACCTTATAATCTCTCAAGTAGGTAACATATAATGTTTAAGGACAGTTATCTACACAAATAAATAATACTGATGAACATTCACATGAGATTAATCAAATCACCTCTTTGTTAATTTTATTCTTTCAAATTATAATTACTGAGGTTTAAAAAACAACAAAGAAATACTGTAGAAGGCAATTGTGAACATCAAAAAAGCAAATTTTCCTATTCAATTAAACTTGGATAATTACATATTTAGGGCCTACCACATTTCAAGCAAATTGCCTTGCTGTCAGTATTTAAATCTGTGCAGTCTCTAATCCACAGGTCCGTGGATTGGACTAAATAGAAAAGAAAATAGAAAAGAAAAATAAAATAATAAATGAATGAATGAAAAAGCATTTCATTTAGAGGAATTATAAAACATCTCCAAGGAAAGGTGTTTCAGTCCTTAACAGCAGTTATGAGACAGAGAGAGTTTCCTGGGCAGAACATGAAAGCAAAAGCAATTTTACTTATAGTAAGTACATTTTCACTCACACAAAGATCACCCAATGATTCAAAAAAAAAAGCACCACTAGGGGCAAGAACATAATACAATAGGAACAATCAAGGAGAGGATACAAGCTGTCTGATATATGTGACCAAAGGCCCTCTTTGGATCATGGCGAGAAGATAACAGTGTTCAGAGAAATCACTCTTGGCCTCCACCAAACCCATTCCGCCAAGTTGTCTATCCCAACTGCTGGTTGTTATAGAATATCTAGGTCATAATTGCTTTCTCACTGAGGCAGTTTACTGAAACAGCTAGAAGTCATAGGATTAAAAGGGAGGCCCTGATTTCTCACTCAGTCCAACATGTTTGTTTTCCTAACACTGACACACTTACAGCCTGTGTGAGCTCTTGAAAGTTACTGCCTCTCTCTAATCCTACTATCTTCATTCTGTGAAGTGATAAATTGGACTAGATGGCCTCTACAATCTCTTCCAGTTCTAAATGATTCCTATGATATATAAGTTGGGGGATACTTTGTTGTTGTGTTGATATTCAATCATTTCAATTGTGTCTGACTCTTCACGACCCCATTTGAAGTTTTCTTGGCAAAGATACTGCAGTAGTTTGCCATTTCCATATCCAGCTCATTTCATACATGAGGAAACTGAGGCGAACATGATTAAGTGACTTGCCCAGGATTGCACATCCAGTAAGTGTCTGAGGTCAGAGCTGAACTCAGGAAGGCCCAGCACTCTATCCACTAGGCTACCTAGCTGCCCAAGGAGAGATAATAGACATCAGCTAATAAAAGATATCTTAGATGACTTTTTTAATGGAGTATAAAAATTTCCATAAGAGATAAGGGAAAGTGATTTTTTTTCAACAAGATGGGGCATGATCAGTCTATCAGAGAAAAGGAAACCTACTTCAAATAAATCTTATCATTCTCATAGATGTCTATAGGCTCAAGGGTTTTTGTTTTTGGTTTGTTTTGGGTTTTTTTGGATTTTCATGAAATAAAATGCCAAGAGCATGCCTCTTTTTGGTGTGGAAGTGACTTTACATTCTTAAAGGCAATGCTGATAGAGCAAACTAATTCTGGCATGCACTACTTGTCATGTTCCATAGAGATCTTATCCACTCTTCTAACCAATATAGCAGAGAGTCATAAGTTTTGGAGCAGTGGAATCAGAAACCTTTGCAGATGCAAAGTCCTGATGGTCCAGATCAAAGTTCGGGTGGAAGAAAGGACAATTGGCATTGGAAGTTTGTAGGAATCCTAGAGAACCCGTATAGCCAGAACCCTGAGAGTTACTGATAAATAAGGAGAAGTACTAAGTCTTGGCTCCTGAACGTTGTTCCTGGAGCTTCAGGGTGACTTGTTTATTCTATCATCCCTATTCTTTCACTTACATTTCATCTTTCTGTATTTACTGGCTACTTCCCTGCTTCACTCAAACTTATGTCTATCTCCTCCATACTGGAAATTAAAAAAAAACCCTCATGTTTGATCCATTCATACACACTATCATTCTATATCTTTCCTCTTTTTTGTTGCTAAAATCCTTAAGAAGGCTGTCTATTATAACTGACCCCACTCTCTTTCACTTTCTTCTTACCGCTAATAGTTTGTGTGTAGGTGTGGAGGATGTGGGGCTGTAGGTGTGCGTATAAAATGTTTGAATTAAGAGGCCCCTTCTCAGAATAATGTTTTCCTTTAACGTTAGTCAAAATAAGGATGCATATTTTCCCTCAATCTGAGTTCGGAGACCCTTTGAAATCTAAACATAGATGACCACAAGTTAAGAATCCTTGCTCTAGAACTAACTAAACACATGCCCTTAATTACTCCTCTGGCAGCTGTAGTATGGACAAGAACAATCCATTGTGTGGTTATTGCCACAGTCAGAAAGATCTCATGGAAAAGGAAGGTTATTAATTATTACTTGGCAATTCCCTGTACTCCCAGAGGCTACCATGATCTCTCAAGGGGAAATAATCAAGTAAGAAAGCCCTGAGAGCAATCAAAATCTCAAGGAATAGCTTAGATATACTAGCCATTTAAGAGTCCTCTGCTCTTCATAGACTGGCGTCCTCACTGTCCTGTGTTGGTTATTTATCTCTTGAATTTCACTCATGCTATTCCACTAGCCTAGAAATTTTCTCCCTTCTTGTTATTCAGATACAACTTTTTTTTTTAAGAAGTTCAATCAGTATTCTGTCCTCCTCCATTTCAACTCCATCAATCCTTAGAGGTGATTGCTGTTTTCTCAGTCCCTAGATCTTAAGTCCTTACCCTATCATTTAACACATAATAATGCATAGTCATTAATTGTTGTGTAATTATTTCCTAGATTAACTTATCTCTCAAATCAGAAAGTCAGTTTTTTAAAGGTAGAAGGGTGATAGCTTGTTCATTCATCCTTACTTCCCAGGCCTAACTATGCGCTGACATTTTAGCAGGAATCCGCATTACATATCAATTTTGTGGACTCCCAATGGTCTTTTGTATAAGCTAAACTTCAAAGGTGGTGAACTTCCTCCCATTCATCTTCTGCAGAAAAGAGTGTTATCTCAAGACTAGTCTTATCTCTACCTGATTATCAGTGAGATGATAGAATACTGAGGAACAGGTTCGGTTTGGCATTCTTATTTAATATAAAAAGGTTATACTTAGGGTGAGATTTTCATCCATGTATTCCCTAGTAGCTTACACAAAATAGTTATTTAATATAGCTAGGGTTTTTTAGGGTGGGGTAAATAAAATTTAAGGAGAAACACTGGAAGAACTTTTCCATCCCTATAGTCACTCTTCTCCTGCCCTCGAGGCACTTAAAAAATAACTCGGGGCAAATATGTTCATTAATGTCTATTATTAGAGTGTCTATATCTAGTCTATCACTTTGAAATGAAATTATGTTACAAGGCAGTGTCTGAGTCTCTTTCGTGTACCTCTGTCACAGGGGGAAAATTAATAAGTATATTAAAAGGAAGAAAAATGATAAATTAAGCAAAACTAGAGAAAGGAAAACCAAATGGGAAGGTATGAGGGTTTGAGAGTAAAGAGAAAAAACTGGTGGTATTGAGGTTGCCTTAAAATAGATTAATCTGATAAACAGAAAAGTTAAAGTATTATCTTTACAGAAGAAATGGATGAAAAATTCAGATGGTGAGGGGAGTCTGAGATAAATGGAAGAAAAGTCAAATCTAAGTTTCATAGCTTTAAATGTAAATAGATTAAATAATGAAATAAATTAATTGTATTTGTGACATGTTATATAGCTCCTTGACTGATATATATATGTATATATATATATATATACATATATATATATATATATATATTTTAAATAGCTCACATGTACATACTGCTGTTTTTAGAGAGAGTATCTCTTTAATGAGTCACAACTATGCAAAGGAGATTTTGCTATTATCCCCATTTTACAGATGAGGAAGTCGAGGCTCAGGGAAATTGTTTGCTCAAAGATAATTGTACAAAACACTTAGATGAACACAACAGAGATATTTTTAGAAATATTAAATGGTTAGAAATATGTTTGGGGTTTTTTTTGTCCATTGATAAGCATTGTTTTTGCATTTAATTTTATTTATTTATGTTACATTTCATTTATAATGTAAGATTTATGTTACATGTTATATTTCATTCATAATGTAACATTTATGTTACATATGTTACATTTCAAGTTCCAAATCATCTTTTTCCCTCCCTTCCCACCCTGTGCTGGAGAAAGCCACTATTTGACACAGACATAGAAATGTATGTGAGTGCACATGTGTGTATATACACATATATACATACACACACTTATATGTGAGTATACATGTAAAATTATACAGTGCATACTTCTCTTTAACAGTTCTTTCTCTGGAAGTAGATAGCATCTTCCTTTGTAGGTCTTTTGTCTCTGATTTAAGTATTTATAATACTCAAAATAACTTAATCATTCACAGTTATTCTTCAAAGAATATTGCCATTACTGCATGTAATGTTTTTTTGGTTCTACTCATGTCATTCTCCATAAAAATTTTTCCATGTCTTTTCTAAAATCAATGTGCTCATCGTTTCTTACAGCACAGCAGTGTTCCATGACAATCATATACTGTTTGTTTTGCTTTGATATGATTTCTTCTTGTTAGTCTGTTGTACTTACCATGCGCTTAGATGTCTATGCACATAGGGTACCAAAGATGCACAAGTCGCAATATCTTTGCTTCAAAAATCATCCACTCTAGTAGAAGAGACAAAATACACTTGAAGAAAGGCACACAGCAACAGACACACAAGTTACAAATGAAAATATTACAAAGAAAGGGTATCCTCAGAGATAAAGGAGCAATGAAAAGGGAGAGAATCCCTTTGATATATTAAAGTAAAAGTAGATTTGTGGGTAGATTGTGGGTGAGATACAGACAAGTAACACAAGCACTCAAAGATCCTAAGTCAGGAAGTTTATTATTTTGCAGTCATATAAGCAGAGGCTACTCAGCCCTTCAGACCCCTGGTAAAGCATGGATGGTGGTTCGGGAATATCAATTAAATGACAAACATTTATTAAGCATCTACCTTGTGCCAGTCACTGTGCCAAGTTCTAAAGATACAGAAGGAGGTAAAAGATAATCCTTACCCCCAAGGATTTTAAACTGTTCTATATTAGAAATTGTGGTGTGTATCTGCAGTGTTGGATATCTCTTAGCAATATGGAGTTAGGACTTGCTTGTGTAGAAATGCTATAAAAAAGGAGAAAGAGGGTTTTAAAATTTTTTTTAATTTATTAAAAACTAAAGAAATATGAGTATGAGTAAACATTGTCATATTAGATGTTTAATAAACACCTGTGGAGGGATCTGAGGAGTTGGGCTATCTGCTGTCTTTTAATAACTTGTAATCATGTGCACCTTAAGTAAGTCATTTCTTTTAAAAAGAGATTTAGTTAGACTACAGATAGCCTGGGTCCTCTCTGCATTCTAACACATACACACATACGCACACACACACGCGCGCGCGCGCACACACACACACACTCATACACACATGTCCTGAAACAAGAAATAATAATCTACTTATAGACTTTCTCAGACTATTGAGAACATTATAAGCAATGCTGGGCTTGGAGAACTAGCACATTTGGCTACCTTTCCATATGGACTTCTGGCTACTGCTCATTACCCTTTGAGAAGACATTGATAGAAGGAGAGAAGCATAAGGTGGTTCAATTGTTATTGTGCACTATGCTTCTAATATATTATTTTATTCCCTTCTCTCCTTTTTGAGATTATTACTGTTAAGATGATTTCTATAGGACAATTTTGATTTAATGGCAAGTGCTAAGGGATAGTTACTGTCTGACTTTCATTATTCTACACTATTTCAGAGCCATTCCCTTGACCACACTGCAGCCAAGGAAAGTTTTTGTCAGTGACACATGGCTGATGGTACCTGAGACAAATATAATGTAAATCCAAGCTGGGCAATGCAGAAAAAGAAAAATATACTGAAAAACATCAGTATAGAAAAAGCACAAAAATACACTTCAAGAGGAGAGATGAGAAGCAATAGGAGTAAAGCGATTAAGATTGGTAGCTTTCTATTGATGCCTCCCATTCATTTTAGGGAAAGACCCAAACCAGCCCAATTTCATTCTCTGGGCTTTGTCACCACATCTCTATGTGAGGATGTTTCTCCCTCCCCTCCTTTTCAGCTGGTTTTTTTTTTTTTGTCTTCCCCTATTCAAATGTAAGTTTCCTGAGAGCAGCTCTTTCTTTTTTCTTATATTTTATTCCTAGTACTTAGCATAGTACCTAGGATATAGAAAACAGTTAATAAATATTGATTGGCTTCACTTCACTTCACTTCATTTCCCCATGAAGACTCTCTTAAGTCTCTATGAATTAATCGCCACCATATTCTGATTTGGGTGATCTTTAGTGGGACAGGTTAGAAATGAATAAAGTGTCACCGTGCTTCATATGTGAAATACCTCAGAAATGGCCACGCGGCCTCCATGAACACAGGATTAGATATTGCAATATTTTTTTTTTCTGTTTGAGCTAGTTGGACTGTCTATCACATTGGAACCTGGTGTATAGAGCAGCATGCATTGACTACATTCACAAAAGAATGAGTACTCCTACGGAAAAGATTCACAGATAAATGTCTGTCTGTGAATAGAAGGGAAATAATGCGTTTACTTGTACAATTAGATTATGAAGATTAGTGCTACTTAGCTCTAGACTAAGTCAAGCTATAGGTCATCAGAGAAAGTGGTTCCGAGGTGCCTCCTATTTGGATTCTTACATGTAACTTTCAAGGATAAAAGTACCCTAAAAACTCAAAACAAGGACATACAGCTTTATTAAGTCATACCCAGTTCTGAGACATCCACTTTCAAGAGAAGATACTCCACTTTCTTGTCCTTTCTAAACAAAAGGAAATGAGATGAGTTAGCACTTATGAAATTTAACTGCAGCTGGTATGATGTATGTGTTTGTAAATGTCTGTGAACACTTGAAAATATGATTGTTTCTCCATCATGGTAGTTCTGAATAGGGATGAATGCCCTGGCTCAGCAAATTAGACCAAGATAGTATCACAGGATCAAAGATTTAGACGACCTTAGATTTTGATATAAAGGATCTTAAAAGTCATCTATTCAAAAATAATAGATCTGTAAATCCTAACTAAGATTCTGACTTCTATAGAAAGCCTTCCCAGTCCCTCAATTCTGGTACCTTTCTTCTGTTCATTATTTCCTATTTATTCCATGCATGGCTTACTTTGTATATATTTGTTTGTATATTGTTTCCTCCATTAAATTGAAGCTCCTTCAGGGCAATGACTGTCTTTTGCCTCTTTTTACAGCCCGAACACTTAGCACTGTGCCTGCCACATAGTAGATGCTTAATAAATTGATCTAAAAGAGCTGAAATGGTCTTCAGAGACCATTTAGTATACACACCTCCTTTTACAAGTGAGAAAACTGAGGCCTCTGAAATTTGAATTACTTGCCTAAGATCACATAGCTAGTAAATGTCAGAGTTAGGATCTGATTCCAATTTCCCTGAGAGCATATCCAGCATTCTTTGCTCTACACCATACTGCTTCAATGGTAGATTAAAGTGATAAAAGTGTGTTTGTTTTGCGTTCAATATCTCCAAGCCTTTCATTATAATTCTCAGCAACTGATAAGCCTCAAGGCTGAGAAACTTTTTTTTTTGTCAATAAGCATATATTAAGCACCTTAAGTGCGGATGTGCAGGGGGATACACAAAGAGGCAATAAGAACTCACAATCTTAGGACAAAATTGATCCACCCTGGCAATAGTAGGATGCAAACCCAGGACGCTGGAGCCTAAATCCAGTGCCTTAGGGATTTTCTATTTGGGGATCAGGATATGTTTATTTCTGGGGCAGGACTCTTTTTTTTAAATTAAAAGTCAGGATTTATTTAATTTCAGACAGAACATATGATTCCATTATTAATGATTTTTGTGGTCTCTTATAATACCTTATTGCCTACTTTTTTAAAGGCAATATATTCTTTTTGAGAAGATGGGGTAAGGGAAGGGAGGTCAGATTGGTGATATGGGTAATTAGAATGCTCAGTGTATTGGGGAGGGGGAGAGGGGACAAATGGGGAGAAAATTTGAAACCCAAAATTTTGTGAAATTGAATGTAAAAAGTTAAATAAATAAATTTATTTAATAAAAAAAAAGACTGAGAAACTTAACTATAGGAGTAAGATACAGTACCTGAGGATTCAATTCAGTTGAAGAAGTATTGAGTACCTAATGCCCCTCCCCACCTTCAATGAATATCTATATAAATATTTGCATAACAAATCAGCACTAGTGCACTACCTTCATTTAGTTTCTCACCCCAGTCTATTTACTTTGAATAGTGAGAAAGTCAAAATACTTAATACTAGGATCATCCCACAACAAAATTATAAAAGAGACAAAAATGTATCAGCACTTTCCACTTTCTAAATCTTTTTTTTTTTAGACCTCATTGTCATTTCCCTTCAGCTTCAACTACTTTATCCTCATGCCATTTTTTCATTCCTCTTGCCTATGGAAAACTGTCCCCAAGGAAATATTATATCTTAAGGAGAATTTAAGTCTACCAGGGGCCATATACATACTAAGTTTCCCATAATGCATTGGAAGGCAGGATACCAACTTCAAGGAATTTAGGACATAACTGAACAGATGAGAGAGAAATCCCTTGGGGAAAGAAGTACTTTCTGGAATTTGTAAAATGCTTTCCTTCCTTTCCTCTATCCCTCCTCTCCTCCTGTCCACATAGGGACAAATTATACCCTTACCTGCAGGAGCGCTACCCAGAGGAATATAACTTTTAATCTCTAAAACCTTGAAAGATACCAGGGGGCTTGGGTGCTATATTACTATTTTTAAAAACCATGCCTTGAACCCAAATCACTCTGGTTCTCACTGATTGACTAGCAATTGACTCCAGTCTAAGTCTCAGTAGGTCATTATTTGGGTTTTGATGGCTCAGAGTGACTTTGCATATGCCTGTCTCACCTAAATCCCATTCACTTGAAAGTCATCATATCTTCTTGATGTCACTGGGTAAACAAGAATCTGTGAGTATTAATAGCTGCCCAACTGGGGCTCCAACTGGCCAGTTCCTGCACTATTGCTCACCCTTCCTTTCTTCTTTGCTTTTTTTTCTTCTTTTCTCCCTTCTCTCCTTCTCTCTCATCTCTCCCTCCTTTCCCTCTATCCAAATAAGGAATCATACCTTCACCTATAGGTGCTCTGTCTAAAGGAATATAAATTTTGATCACTGAAACCTCAAAAGATATCTGGGGGTTTATGGACTAGATTTCTATTTTTAAGAACCATGCATTAAACCTAAATCACTCTTGGTGTCACTGATTGGCCAACAAGAGATCATTGCTCGGGTTTTCATGGCTGTTTTGGCCAGAAACCCTAAGGGTCTTCTCCTCCCAGATTGATTTTTTTTTTAAATCAGATAACAGAGGTCCTTTTCTGCCTCATTCTTACCTGGTTTTAATCACTGGATGAACATTGCCTCAGACATACTGAGACTCAGAAAAGACAAGCTATAAAAGGCAAACGTCTGCCATTGCATCCAGGGGAATCTCTAGTCACCCTATCTTGCCACTAAACCCAGATGGCTCCAGAAAAAGAGTGAGGCTGGTGAATTTGCACATCCCTGACTTACTGTCATGCCAATGTAATAATCACAGTACCCCTGGTGGCCATGGACATCCTGGTGTAATTCTGAATTGCAAAATACCCCAGACTCTCCACATGGAAGACAGAACCAAAGCATTTATTCAAACACTAAAAAGTCAAATCCATCATAGTAACAAAAATCTATACACAATAACAATGTAGAAGACACCAGCCCCAAGCCTTCCCCGTGCTGGGCTTCTCACAAGCCAGCTCCATTAAACAAATCACAAGCAGACCTGCCTAAACAAAATCACAAACAAGCTCTTTCACTCATGTTAGCTAGCTGCTTGCTTGCCTACACCCTTCCTAGTCCTGACTGCTCTCATGATCAATTTCCTCTCGCCTGTGCTCTAGCTCCACCTCTTTCTGCTCCACTCATTCAGCAAACTCCTTCCACCGCAGGCTCCATGTGACTCAGGCCCCATGTGACCCAGGCAGGTCACATGGGCCTATTAATGAATATAAAAGCTCTCCCAATTGCACTCACTTAACTCCAATTCACTTGCAAGTCATGGTATCATGTTCTTGATTTCACTGGTTCTCTTTTGAGAATGAAGGGCAAACAACAACAAAAAATAACAGGGAGCATTCTCTACTCCAACTCTGCATAAGACTGGCCCTAATTACTGCTATCATTGAGCCACTTAACTCATTGAATTTGTCCTATAAACTATATCAAAATGTCACTGTCTACTTGCTTGAAATCAGGTAAGTAACACAAGTATCTACTAAAGCAGACAGAAAATAGCACTGTCAACACCAAAGGGATGGTTGCTATCTCTTTCTCTATCCTCAACAATTTGTCTTTTCAATGAGTTAGTAGGTTCTGCATATTCACCACTGTCTTTTGTAAGCTTCTTTCTCCTTCCATTCTGACCTATTTGGGCTGGAAATCCATCTAGTGAAGTGTGTTTGACTGATAAGATTATGGATAACAACATTCATGTCAGAGTCAATGCTTTGCTCTTTATGATACACAGGATATACCCAGACAGTCTAAAGAGAAGATTTATAATGTAGTTGCAGAATATCATTCAAATGTCTTGGCCCATTAAGTTACTATTGATGCTTAACTAATGTGCTCTTTCCTTGAAATGACTATCTTTTCAAAACATTAGATTGGGACAGGCCAAGGAGATGAAGATATAATGGGTAAGTTTGCTTGAGATTTCTATTCCAAAGGGAGGAATTCAGAAGTCAGCTAGGATCAGATATGAAGTACTAGATTTTTAAAAATCAATATAGAAAAATACTTTCCCTTATTTATCTATAGCAAATAAAACATTTGCTCAGATATTGCTGCATAAAATACCAGGAACGGAAGGCTTCAGGATTTCATCCTTAACCCTCTCCTGTTTAATGGTTTTATCCATTTATGGAAGAGATAGATAGCCAATTTTTCTAAAGTGAAGCTGAGAGAGCTGTGTGGGGGAAACTACTAAAATACATGATCAGGATCCAAAAATGTCCTGAGAGTTTTTAGTGGTATTAGGCCTTTTTTTTGTAGTATACATACCTAATCCTTTAAATGTCTTTAATTTTATCAATGTGGGAATACTTTCTAGCAGCACAATCTAAATTCTTATATAATTTAATAGGTAATTTTTGATAATTATTTTGCCAAAAACTTCACTACTCAGGGTTACATTAGTGATATCCTTCTTAGATCTTAACCAAGATCATCTTTTGGATAACCGGCATAAAAATCTATCATTGTCTTTCTATTATGGTAGGACCTGCCAAAACTTTCATTCCACTGTTATATCTTTCAAACACCCAGGGTAACTTCCACACCATGTTGAGACATAAGAAAGTAATTTTAGGGGAGATTAAAGTTGTACGTCAGGTACTGTTTCCATTGCTGCTGTGTGTCTATTTCTAAAAATCTTTACCAGAACTTTCAATCAGAAGCAAAAAAATGCAGAAGAATATTTAATAAATATAAATTCCTAAATCTATGTTCAAAAACTTAATAGGAAGTAGAAAGATACATGACTAGACAACAATTTATGGGGAATTTTATTGTACTGCAATCATACTATTTAGTGTATGTCAACTTTATATACGTCCCAAAAGACTATGTATTCTGTATTAGAAATGACTTGGAAACAGGTAATAGTCTCCTCAAAATATCTGAAGAACTCTTATATAGAAGGGAAATTAAACTAGAGGCCAAAAAAAAAGAGAATGGAGATTGCAAGCTCCCCGGTGAATGGACTTCATGTATTGTTCATGGTACATATTAAATAATCACTTATTAAATTAAAATGAATTAAATTCAGACTACCAATCTTGGCCTGTATCTGCAAGGACCTCAACATACACAGGAGGGCCTGCTATACAGATTTTTAGATCTGCTTTTCTAAAGGAAAGGCAACTTTTGAAGGGTCAACAATCACTTTAATCAAACACATATATCATTCACTTAGTTCAGGGGAAAGAGTCAGCACCCTGAGCTTCAGGGAAAATATACAGAGAAACAAAGATCAACAGACAGGGCTTCCAAGTGTCTGATTGTAAGTAATACCTACATCACAGATCAATAGACAGATCCAACTGTCTGATCATACATACCTAGTTAAAAGAGAGAGAAGCATCAATATCTGGGTTTTCAAAAGGGGGGGCGGTGTTCCTTAGAGGCTACCCAGAGTTTCATCTGGCTAAACACTTTCAATGAGTAAGCCCCAAAGTAAAACTTCACCTCAGGGCATTTATACAGTTTTCAGAGCCAGGAGGCATCACAACCCTTGAGAATCAGTGCCTCATTAGAAAGTAATAAAAGGTGTGGGTCTCCTCTAATCAACTTTCCTCAATAAGCAGTCCTATCCATGGGTAGGGAAGATAAAGATCTTAGCATAACACAGCCTAGCTTATTTTGCTTTGTTTTTGAGAGCACAAGTAAGGAAATTAACCAGGGTCAGCTGCAGAGACAAATGTGGATGTAATTTGGAGATAGAGAGAGAGAAGGAAGGCGACTAGAACATTCTCACAATGAGAGGATATCAAAAGATTCAATGTGCTGCCTCAGAAAGTAGTGAATTCCTAACCACCAGAAGGCTTTATATAGAGGCTGGATGACCCTTTTGAGGGATGCCATGGAGATGATTCTTGCTTGTGGATAGTTAGCCAGGCTATTTCCTGAGGTTCTTTTATTTTAAACATTCTTTGATTCTAGGATTCAAAATACTGTGCAGCATTATGAAAGTATGGATCATTCACTGAAGCATAGAAAAAAATTACTGTATTCTCTTCATATTATCATTTCAAGATAGAAAATAATTTCTACTTCTTTTTCTATATTACATGTCTTTGTCCTCTGTATCAAAAGCTTCTGGTTTTGCAATCAAGGATGCTGTGATTAAAATGACTTTCTTTTCAAATGGATGTGGCTGAAAAAAAAATAGTCCATTACTAAATAATCCTTTAAAGGAAGATCATCAGTAATAACATCACCCTGATCAATTATTGTAAGTGTCAATGTGTGAGAACTGTGCAGAGTAATTCAAGTTGACATAACTATAGTATTTTCTGAGCCAAAAATTGAAGACACATGGTCCAGTGAAAGATATCCATTTTGAAAGATTTCTTAATTTCTAAAATGGGAATATATAGGTATTCTTTTCTTCTTGACATTGATTGCCTTGGAAAATAAAAGTTGCATTGCCACCATAGATTTAAGCTTTGGATTCTTGGTTTTCTTCACCTACAAAGACGAGAATAAAAGAAGCCTCACACACTCTAAGGGATGCCTTAAAATGCTGTGGGTGCAGCCATTGCCCCACAATTTTCACTGCCTTGTCCAGTTTGGTCACTTATTACCTCTGTGCTATTATGGCAGTTTAAAAAAAATCTTTCTCTGAGTCAACTAAAAAAAAGTAGCTAGTCTAAAAAGATTACCAGTATCACAGAATCCTTTGCTACTCTCTATTAATTTGCTTTTCCCCTTTACTTTTATAGAATTAGCAATTGGTTGCATTCATCCCCAGTTGCTTTGTCTAAACTATTATCATGCTTGCATATTTGCTCCCTGAGTGACTGTATTTGTACACTAGGTATAATTTTTACTGATTCCATATGCTTTCATTTGTCCAAGCCTCTGACCCATGGAACTCTACAAGGAAAGCAAAAATCATTAATCCTAAAGAATAGTTAATGATCCTACTTTTGATCTTACACATTTAATATGCTAGACACAATAGATATTTCTTGAGAAATCCATCCCTTTTCTAATAGCCTCTTGGAACCCTCTTGATCCAGTCTGGTGTTGTCTTGAGGCAGATTTCCAAGGGAAGCTGAATATTGTACAAAGCAGTCAACCTAAATCACCTCTTCCCTCCACATCTTGTCTCACTCAAATGCCAGAGATATCTCATTCAAGGCCTCCCTGCATATTCTAAATACCAAATATAATCTATTTTGCAAGTAGAATGAGGACTGCCTATTTTATGATTATAATATATTATACATTAACATATAGGTACATGTATATATGCTTGTAGACATTCTAATGGGAGAAGTCAACAAATAAAAGAGATAGAAATGACAGGGGAATATATATGTTATCTCTTCATCTAGATAATTAGCTCCCCAAGGGCAGAGTCCATGTTTTGTATTTTTTTGTGTCCTCACTGGTAACTAGTGCCTTACACAGAACAGGTACTCAAGAAATACTTACTGAATAAATTACACATTAAAAGCAGGCCAATCTACTGGAAAACAAGGTCCTAAAAGAAAGACAGCAGTGAACAATGTACAGAAAGTCATCCTCAAATTCAAGAAACTCTGGATTCAAGTCTCACTTCTGACACCTACTGGCTTTGTGACACTGGGCATGTTCCTTGAGCTCTCAGTTCCCCCCAGGCACCTCCCCAACACTAAGTGCAGAGCAGATTGCCAAATGAATTGAATGAAGGAGTTTACTTTCTTTGAGATTCCTACACCAATAAAGACACATTAGGCCATTTCCAAACTGCACAACCACTCCAGTCATCTGTCTTGTCCCCCTTCCACTGGAAATGGGCCCACACCCTAGGAGTTTAGGCTAAGTGAGCTTTTGCTTTATCTTACTTGGATCCAGGCTACTCTGCTGCTTCCCAGTCATTTCAAAACCATGCTCCTTGGCATATTCCCTGTCATTTCTATGTCTACATCTTGAAGCAAGTCATTGTTTTGTTTGCCTGTATTCATATCCCCAGTGCTTAGCACAGATCTAAGAACATACTAAAAGCTTCATAAATTTTTTTTTATTCATTTCCTAAAAAAAGATGGGGAAGAAGTACGCACATATTCATAGGTTCTTTTATTTGATATCTACAACATCATGGGTAATCAATAAACATAACCACTAGCATGTCCTGTGAAATCAACAAAAACATATCCTGCTTATTTGCCAAATGTGTTATTCAATCCATTACCAAATCTTATTATTGCTTTCTTCTACTCACGTAGTTTGGGCCATCATACTGTCCTTGCTCTGACATATTCAAATAGTCTCCTAATTGCTTGCCTCATGTCTCTCCTCACTCCAATTCATCCTCCAAACATCTGCCAAAATAGTTTCCCTGAAGCACAGGTCTCATCATGTCATTCCTCATCTCAACAAAATCCAGTAGTTCCCTACTACAAACTCTAATATTAAAAAAAAAACAAAAACCCTACCTTTTGTCATTTAAAACTATTTGTAAGCTGGTTCTTTCCTCCCTTTGCAACCTTATTGAACATAGCACCCTTCCACTACATTTTGGAGTCCATCCATATCAGACTTCTTACCATTCATCACGCGTGAATTCTCACATATCACACTATCTTCCATCTTCATGCTTTGTACTGCCTGGCTCCAGGCCTGGAATGCTCCCTCTTCTCACCTCCACTTCTTAAAAATTCCTTACTTTCTTCACAACTTATCTCCAAAAAAAAAAAAAAATAGTAAGAGGGGAAGATGCATACTTCTAAGATTGCCTCTATTTCTTCCCTGCCAATTTCAGATACTGTATTTTTATCATGGTCATAATTTATACCTTCATATTCAATGAGCAATTGTCATTCCCTAAAGTAACATTTAATTTCCTATCAGATTCTGTAAGGTTCATTTCATAAACAAAGACACTGGTCCATTTCAAAAAAGAAACTATCTCTTTGATCTAATCCCTGGGTTACCTTTATTCTGAGATGTTTACCATGATGGACTGCAATAAATTCCTGGCAAGCTTCCAACGAATCTGAACCACCTGGCCACAGATAATCTTGGAATCACATTGTTGGACTTCCCTCAAGACATTTGGTTCCCTTCAACTAATTGCACAGCAACACATAAAAGAAAGAAAGGAATGGAGATAAAGCCTATATACAATCAGCAATTTAAATTGTCTACAATATCACTAACTTCACAAAATTTCCCTACTCCTCTCCATATTTCATAATATCAAACCATTTCTTTTCTTTGCTCAACTAGTTCTTTTGTTCCCAAAGTCACCAAGGTAAGGAAATTGACTCTTGTCCATATAATAAATAAGTAAATTCTCCTACTTTAAGAAAACACAACATATTAAACATGGAGCTTTAAAAATAGTCCAATAAACAAGGAAGTAAATTTTACATTAAAGAAGAGTTTTTATATTTACAAAAGAATAAATCAGTTTTTTTGAAAAAGTAAGCTCCCATAGAACTCTACAAATACTAGATCTGTTCCACTTCAATTTATATACAGCTCTTCAAAAATGCATCTATTCACTAAAGTAAGGTTCACCTGTACAAAGATATTTCCCACACTTCTGAGTATACTCTTGGGAAAACAATGTGAGAAGAAAATAGAAATAAAGTCAAAGGTTACTCTGTATGCTTCAGGATGGCCTTGGTTTCACTGATCCCTGAAAAAGTCATCCAAGTCTCATTTACTTGGCTCATAAACCTAGACATGTATGTGTTCAGTTACCATTGCCTCAACATGGGAGTGAAAGGTATTGGATTTTGCTCAAAATAGGTCCTCGTATGAGGACTACTCTGCAACTCAGACAAAGTTACCTCGATATCTTTGGACCTCACCTAAGTCATCTCAGTGTTTTCTCTCATTTCTATGATAGGGATAAACTAGCCATCATACTTTATGTCATTAGCCTCCCCTATTCAAAGGTCAGCATTTTCGGTTCAGCAATTCTGCAAGTTGTAAAAAGTACCATCCGTCAGAACTCACATAATCTCATCCCCCTCAGGTGTATGGAAAGGCTGGGCTCAAATATTCTGTGCAGGTTGGAATGTGCACTCAGGCAGTGACATGGAAATCAGTAAAGCAGACACTAATGATCTAGTTCCATTAACAACTGCTCATTTGGGTGGTAAGTGACCTGAGACGAAGAAGAAATGCAATTTAGACTGCCAATACAGTAAAAAATGATTGCCATTACTGTTCTATAGAGGTTATAATCAATGGTACTTTTTATTGGCTCAATTGAACTACATTGTAGCTGATTAAATCCCTACTTTGAAGACATGAAGTAAAATAAAAGAGTTTAGGAACTTTCATAGCTTTTAGGAAATCACCTCATGTACAATTTCTTTTTCCTTAATGCCTTATTAATGTTGGGGAGTCACCTCATTCATGTGATAAATGTGCCTTTTCTCCAGTGGAATATTGTTGACCTCTTCACTAGGGTAATAGTCAAAAATTCTCACATATCCAGACTAGGAAGCAGCTAGTTCTCTGTAGATTCTTTCTTAAACATCTCTCTCTGGCGGCTGACATTAGCATATATATATATATATATAATGGGTTTACATTTTTTAAGTCAACTTGAACCAACATTAAATTGACAATAGAATACACTAACAATAAGCAAATCATTTTCAATGTAGCTATTATAGTTCTTTAACACTGTATTTCTACCTTCTAAGAGTGAAAAATGTCTAAGTCAATATTCAGATAATTAATGTGACTCTCCTTCAAACTTCAACATGGTTGGATTAAAGCTTACATATTTACTCTTGCTAACAAGTTATATATGCACTAAAAATGATCTATAGGTTGATTTCACTGAATGGAAATTCATTTTGGTTCTTAGTTCTTCTAAGTACCTCTTCACCTTTCACAGCAATTGAGGAAAGTGTCTCTAGGGACTGGTTTCCTCAAAAAGAACTGGAGCTAAGTAAACTATGAGGTAACTTTCTTCAAGGCTCTTCCACCTTCATTAAGTTTCTTTATTCTTTGCAGATTGCAAGGTCTGGGCTCTGTGGGGATGACTGAAAATACTGAAGAGTTTTGTCTACTTCTCTTAGCAACAAGTTATAGTTATAGCCTGGAGTCCTGTCTCTCTACAACTGCCTGGGACATTGTACTCTCACTATGAATGCTTAATGATAGTTGACTGATTTGTTATATAATATAAATCATGATATACATGCGCATGTGTGCATTGTATGTGTGTGCATAATTCCAGGAGGTGAGCCTTATCAACAATACCTATATTCACAATAGACACTTATCCCTCTAGGAATTTGGGATATTATGGAACAAAAGTCAATGTAATCATTTCATAAACATTTATTAAACCCTTCCCTTCCCTTCCCTTTCTTTCCCTTCCCTTCCCTTCCCTTCCCTCAAAACCTTAAACCTACTGCACTCTGAAGCTCAGTCACCACTGGGGCCCTCCCTAAATGCTCTGCTACATCACTCAAGGCTTAAGAGTGTTATTAATAGAAACTGTTGCTGTTTCCCTCTCAGCCTGAAGTCTTTCGTTTTCTTAGCCTCATTAAAGGTGACATACCCTGGCTACTTGTTAAACAGGCCGATTCAATGAATACACATTACCTCAGCTTAAGTGAGTAACTGCATAGACCTTGGCCTGAAGGGGCCAATGTCTCCCAGTGCATTGCGGGTTATCTCCAGTCATTCTGATGAATATCTGGTCACTGGATTCCGATGGCTCTGGAGGACAAGTGAGGCTGGTGACCTGCATAGCCCTCAGTCACTCAAAACAAAGTCAAGTGAAAGTCATGTCGTCATTTCTTTGATGGCATGGTCTTCTATGGTATTGAAGGATGAACACAACAACCACATTCTAGATACTGTGTGAAGGGCTAGAGATATGAGGTTTATCACATTTTCATGACAAATAAATGTTATCCTTCTGAAATGCAATGGATAATTATATTATGTAATTGCTGATAATGACAATCTCTAAACTCTGTCATCAATATCTCACACGTGTGCACACACGTACATGCAAATAGGTGTGTATATATAAAATTTTTGACCTCT
Organism: Potorous gilbertii; assembly: GCA_028658325.1. Lineage (NCBI taxonomy): Eukaryota > Metazoa > Chordata > Mammalia > Diprotodontia > Potoroidae > Potorous > Potorous gilbertii. The sequence continues at coordinate 130,644,811 of CM053771.1, read as the reverse complement.
TGAACTTCTCTGAACTGGGAAGAGAAGTAGTGAGAGTACTAGGAAGCATCTTGTTCCCTCCTGCCTTACCAAATTCATAAGGAGACAGATTTACATAATGAACTTGACACAGCCAGGGCAGGTTGTCTGTATGGGTGTAGAAAGCAACTACTGAACAGCTGCACCAATTCTATCACTGGGACAGCTATATTCCCTAGCAGAAATTATATCATGTTTTGTTTGAAGGTGTACAATTGCACTGCTTTATCAACAGCCCCACTGGGGTTACTGACAGTCAAGATTTCCCTCCTTACTTAGAGCAAGGTATATGACCAGATCAAGGGAAGACTATGGGGTTGAAGAGAACCAATACAAATTTGGTCATCTGCTGAGAAAGTAGCAGAGGTGCCCAGGTCTCTCTCGTTTCTTCAAGGCTATAGAAAGTACATCACAGAATGAAGCGTGATAGCCCTTTTCAAGAATTCCTGCACTATGTCTCTCTCTCTCTCTCTCTCATTGAGCCCCAAATGACTTTTATTAAGCACTGTATAAATACAGTAGGCACACTGTGCTTGGTGCTGAGATATAGAGACAAAAATAAATGGTCTCTGCCCTTAGGAAGCTTACATTTTCTTAGGAGGACATAAAGCTTATAAATAAATAAGTTAATAAATGAATTAATAAATATGCATTCATATATTTTATTTATACTGTATCTAAAGTGTAAGTGGATAAATAAATAAACAAATACAAAATATCTACAAATTAGATGCAAAGTGATTTTTATTAGTTTATTCATTTAGTAAATATTAAATGGGGACCTATGATGGACAAGACACTGTCTGTACTCCGGGATATCAGAAATATGTGTGTGTGTGTGTATGTGTGTGTGTGTGTGTGTGTGTATATTACTTTAAGGAGATTAAATGTAGTAGATTTAGAGAGAACAGGTACAAAGTAATATAGCACTTAAGAGAGTTAATGATTCTTCATTTATATTTGTTAGAGTGTTCTATCTGTTGGAGTTACTTTATATTGCTTTTTATTTATTGAAATCTCTTTATATGTTGTAATCCTCTAATACAATGCAAGATCCTTGGGGGCAAGGATTATTTTGCTGTTTGTTTTTTATTTTGTATCTCCAATACTCTTATCTACATAGTAGATGCTTAATGAATGTTTGTTGAAATGAACTCAAATGAATTAAATCGAGTGTCCACTTACAGATGAGGATGCTGAGGCTCAGAAAGAATATATTTTCCCATAATTACACAGTCCATTTATGGTAGAAGTGTGATTCAAATTCAGTCCACTTTCCTTTCGACTACAACCCAGCAGTCTCTCCTTACCCTCAAAGACAGCCCTCGAAAGTAAAACTTAAGCTTAAAAGTTGATAGATTCTTGACCCAGAGATTTTGGGAGCTAAAAATAAATGCTTGGTTTAATCACTGTTTGCCAACATTAATCATGCCAGAAGTTGCTCTGTCCTTCAGTGACTTTTAAAGTGCTATGCGAGAAGAGGCCTAGAACTATTGAGGAGTTTCCTACTGGGTACTGACCTGCTTCTCCTTTTAAGAAAAAGCAAATTCAAGGTTCATCTCCTATTCTTCCAATTTGAAGAGATTAAAATTGGGGACTTTTCCTCCTGCTAAAATTGTAACTTAAGACAATTTGTTGTAATATCTTTATGCGCAGATGAATAAAATGAACCCAAATTAACTGTGTCATTAATCTTAAGACGAAATACCTGAACAGTAAATGTTATTTTCTCTTTGGACAACCATTCTGAATATTTATTCTATTTAGTTAGTCAAGAAAGAGAAACAGGCCAAGCATACTTGTCAGCCTATACTCAACAAAGCAGTTTTTCTCCAAAGGGAGTCAGGTCTGCATTTTATTGTTTTGTCAGTTTCTTTGGATTTAAAATAAAAAAAAATGTTGCTCTACTCAGGGCTATGTTTAGCTCACTCAAATGATTTATTCTCTTCCTCCTTAGGAAATAGTACACATCAGGCAGTTCCCAGTGGGATCTTAAAGAAATGTGGAAATGTTTATTTAATTTCATTTTTCATCTCTTCACCTTGAAAGTTCAAAATCTTTTGCATCTCAGCCTCTGGGCTAATTGGGTTGTGAATGACATTCCGCTCCTATTTATTTCATTGGCATATGAAATAAATGTCACAAGGCAGGATTTATTTTAAAACCAAGGGCATCCATTTCCTGATGGTTGGAAATATTGTATTGATATAATTTGTATTATATGTATTTTCCATTTTTCATAAAATGGTAGTTTTATGCACTGAAGACTTTCATCTACTTACTGAATATTTGTAATGCCTTATCATTTAATCACTTAGCCAATTAGTGATACTGTGTATAAAACCAGGCCCCTGACAATACTTTCTTCTAATATAGTAGGAGACCAAATAACATAATATTCTCTCTCTCTCTCTCTCTCTCTCTATCTATCTATCTATCTATCTATATCTATATATGTCTGTCTCTTGTTCACACATTTACACTTTATATTAAAATATAATAGGTATATTTATATGTAAATATATACATATATTTGTACATACATATGTATGTGCATAGGTCTGATTTAACTTCAAATGATCTGTGATTTTCAGTCTACCAGCAACCATCACAACACTTTATACCTAAGTAGTGTGGGTTCCTGATTTGTTGGGTCAAATAAAAGACTAAGCCACAGCCAGCTCTTGAGAAGAGAACATCTCTTTCTTGAGATAAGCATATTGACAGACATCAAGCACATGGCCCATCATCAGATCAGCACCCAAAGCCTTTCCAGTTGTGAAGGGAAACACAGCTTTGGATCTGCTACTGGTACATAATCTAAGAAGCTACACTTGCCTCCATATGGTGATGAAACACCAGAATGAGATTTTGGAGATGAATATTCATCCACCATTCATTTTAAAATAGATTTTATTGATATATTATGTTTTCCTATCACCTATATTTCCTGTGTAATCTTTTCCCTTTTCCCCTCTACCAAGAGCCATTTCTTATACCATTTTTTTAAAGAAGGAAAAAAGTAAGCAAATCCAACCAATTCATAAAAATCTTATATTATAGCAATGACTCACATCTATGGACAGCCCAAATCTGAAAAGAAGTAGGGGAAGTTGTCTTCTAAAAATCTCCTTTGGGGCCACACTTTATTTTAAAAAAATGTTTTCTGTTTATGATTCTCCATTTTACATTGTTGTAGTCATTGTGTAAAGCGTTTTTCTAGCTCTTATTCTTTCACTTTATATGAGTGCTTGTAAGTCTTTACAGGTTTCTTTGTATTCATTATATTCATCAATTGTTATAGTACATTCTATAATTTTCCTATACCACAATTTCTTTAGTTATTCCCACACCAATGAACATCTTCTTGTTCTTGTTCCTAGTTTTTGGGAGCACATATACAAAAAAACAAACAAAACCTGTGGATATAAACATTTTGGTGTATGTGTGGCCTTTATTTTTGTCAATAACCTCCCTAGGGATTATGTCTAGTAAATGGAATCTTTTTGTCAAAAGGTATGGATATTTTGGTGACTTAATTTGCATAATGCCAATTTACTTTCCAGAAGTTATGTAATTTTCAACTCTACCCAGAATGCAAGAAGATACCTATTTCTATACAACTTCTCCATCATTTACTATTCCCATCTTTTGATATCTTTGAGAATTTTCTGAGTATGATGTGAAAACTCAGGTATATTTCATGTGGTTGTAAAAAATTTACAATTTTTACTTGGAAAACTGTTAGTAGCTTTGACTCTTTATCTGCTAGGTAATGGCTTTTGGTCTTATTAGAACAATCATTTCTGGAAAAGATATAAAATTTTTAGGACTTCTATTTTGACTTTTTTATTTGGTTTCTCTCTATCTACATTTGCTATATTTTATGTTATTTAGCTTGATCTTATGCTATCATGAAATCTATCTCTCTCTGTCTCTATTTCTGTCTTTCTCTTTGTCACATACACACATGTGCATACACACACTCGTGCGCACGCGCGCACACATACACATGTACACACGCACACATTCTATAGAAACTTCAGTCCACAGAGCAATTTTGAGACTGCGACTTTAAAAATGCATCTTCAGGTACCTCTTGACCACATCAACCAGGTAGAGCTAAGAGAAATTTTTAACTAAGTACTTTTCAAAAGAGCTAGAGCAAGGCTCTTGTAATTTCCTATCTCCTTCCACCTTCCCAAAGTCCTTTCCTCTAAGACCCCCTTCATGCATACTCAACCTCTCCTACCTATTCATAGCTATTAGCCACGAGCCTAAAATTTTTCATCATACCTGTGATTTCATTAGTGCAGGAAACTCATAATTATTTCCAAGAAGAAAGTTTTTCATTCAATAAAGACTGACACCTCCTTTACTGTCAGAAGCAGGGTTTGAACAAAATCTTTTTTGATTCTCTATATAGAACTATATTGACTACACTACTTCATCTTTCTCCCTTTTTCTTTTCTCCCCCTTTCCTGTGCATCTAGATCATAACATAATGCCTTTAGGATAGAGTGGCTTGGGATATATGGATATAAGTTTATTTGTGTGTTATGTTGTCTTGAAAGACCTAACTCCATGATCCATATATATGATTGAGTCTATTTATCTCCTGTTCTCTTGAATGATGGCAGTCCTCCTTTCCATAGGAATAAGCATATGATTCCATAATTCTTTCTCAATGACATTATAAACCTTGTTTAATTAATACAATGTATCACAAACATTAGGCTAAAACTACAGACCATAAATATCAGCTTACACTTCAGCACAGCAGAGAGGCAGAGGCAAGATGGTGCAATAAATTCAAGGACTTACATGAACTCTTCCCCAAACCCTTCCAAATACCATTAAATAATGACTCTATATGAATTCTAGAGCAGCAGAACCCACAAAAGATGTAGTGCAAGGCAACTCAGAAGGTTGGAAGGAAAGGTCTATTGCTCCAGGGTAGGGGAGGAGAATGTTCCAGCACAGTTAGCACCAGGGAAGTCTGGCCCCAGCGAACCAGGAGCAGGCCTGAGCATGATTGAATCAGTGGAAGCAGTGTCATTTTCCAGACCTCTCAGACCATAAACAGAAAGGTGATCAGAAAATGGGTCAGAAGGAGGATTACAGCAGTCCCTTTGTTGGCAAAGGGCAAGACTCTGTTGCAATGCATGTACCTGAATTTGGGTCACAGTTCTTTGTCTTAGTCCCAGTGTGAGGAGGAGCACTGGCAATCTAATGCTTGACATTAGTGCTAGTACTAGCAACTAGAGCTTGCAGCTTCAGGATATCAGGAACCCTGGTCACAATTTCAGAACTGAAAAAAGTGCTTTTGGTCACTCACAAATAAGTTCACAGTACAGGAGAGAAGTAAACACACCTCTCCCTAGATCATACCACTTTGAAATAGCCCCAAATTTACAGGCTCCCAGAATTACCTCTGAAAATAGCTGCACAAAAAACCTGATGTGTGGGACACAGTTTCTTCCACTTAGTAAACAGAGTTCTACTTTAGCACAGAGTTAAAAGTCAAGAAATAGGTTGGAAAAAGAGAAGATAACAAAAAATTCTGACCATAGAAAGTTATTATGGTGACAGGAAAAATCAAAACACACACTCAGAAAACAAAAAAGTCAAATTTCTGCATCCAAAGCCTCTAAGAAAAATATGAATTGGTTTTAGTGCATGGAAGAGATAAAAAAGAATTTTTAAAATCAAGCAAGATATAGGAAAATGGGAGAAGAAATGAGAGTGATACAAGAAAATAATGAAAAAAGAGTCAATAGCTTGGTAAAGGAGGCACAAAAAATACTGAAGAAAATAACACTTCAAAAAAAGGAAGAGGCTAAATGATAAAAGAGGCACAAAAATCCAAAGAGAAGAATGCTTTGAAAAGAAGAATTGGGGGAGTCAAAATGGCAGAATAAGCCATTGTAGCTTTCCCAGAAAAAATACTGGAACAGCAAAGCCAGAAAAAAGATGGGATAGAAAGGTCTTTTAATCTGAAAGACTTGGAGAATTAGCAGGAAAGATCTGTCTCACTGTGGTAAAATGGGAGTGCAATCCAGGACAGGAAGCATCCCAGCAAGCCAGCAGTAAGCATGACCTCAGCAAACCAGTGAGAAATTCTGAGCCTCAGGGTGGTAGATCAGGCAAATGAAAACACCAGGACCCTCTGCCCACACACACACACACACACACACACACACACACACAATGGCTTAGGATACCACAAGAACCAGTAGACTCCAACTCCAAGAACCACCACCTGCTTCAGTGTAGCTGAGGGCAAAGAGGCATCTTTCAAGGACTAGACCTTCACATGCTTTGGTGCAACCCCTGGGAAACACACATACACACACACACACACACACACACACACAAAATACAAGGTATCAGCATAAACCAGACAGTACCATTAGGACTCCCTCTCATCATCAGGTAAACTGTCAGATCCCTATGACCTCCAAAAGCACCAGTTACCCCCCACAACCCACCTCCTTATCACAGCACCAGACATAAGTCCCCCCAGTAGGCCTCAGGGCAACATCAGTCCAGCATCCACTAAACAGTTAGGGCCTGCAGCCACTGGCACAAGAACCTTGAGACAGAGTTCATTCTACCCTGGGAGTAGAGATCAAATTTAAAAGACAAGAAAAAGGTAAGAAAAGAAAGATGAGTGAAGAGCAGCATAAAAAGAATATGATCATAAAAGGTTTTTATGGTTACAAAGTACAAACACAGAAGAGGACAAAAATGTGAAAACATCTGTGGGCAAAAATCCAAAGAACAACAGGAAATGGTCTCAAGCCCAGAAAGAACTCATTGAAAGGCTCAAAAATGAGCTTTAAAATTATAAGAGAAAAAGAAGAAAAACTGGGAAAAGAAATGAGTGATATAAGAGAATTATGAAATGAGACTCAACTTTTTGTCAAATAGCTTAAGAAGTAAAATAGGTCAAATGGAAAAGGAAATGCAAAATCCAATGAAGAAAATAACTCCTTAAAGAATACAATTGGTCAAATGGAAAAGAAAGTACAAAAGATAGTTGAGTAAAACAACATGTTAAAAATTAGAATTGGATAAATGGAAGCTAATGTCTTGATGTCTATTAGACATCAAGAATCAAACAAACAAAATCAAAAGAATTAAAAAATGGAAGAAAATATAAAATGCCTCAGGGGAAAAACAACTGACTGATAAAACAGATCCAGGACAGATAATATCAGAATCATTGGACTACCTAAAAGCCATAATCAAAAGCAGGACCTGGACAGCATCTTTCAAGAAATTATCAAGGAAACCTGCCCTGATATCCTAGACAAATGAAAGAATCCATTGATTACCACAGGAAAGAGATCCCCCAAAAAACTCCCAAAGGAACATTATAGCAAAATTTAAGAACTATCAGATTAAAAGAAAGTACTTCAAATGGTCAGAAAGAAACAATTCAAATATCAGGGAGTCACAATCAGGATTACATAGGATTTATCAGTTACAACATTAAAGGATCAGAGGTCATGGAGAATATTTCAGAAGGCAAAGGAGCTAGGATTACAACCAAGAATCACTTACCCAGCAAAACTAAGCATAATATTTCAATGGTGACGATGGTCATTCAAGGAAATAGAAGGATTTCAAGCTTTCTTAAAGAGATCAGAACTAAACAAAAAATTTGACCTCCATAATTAAGACCCAAGAGAAGCATAAATAGGTAAAAAAGGGGAAAAATACATAAGGTAATCAATATAGCTAAACTATTTATAACCCTACATGGGAACATGATACTTGTAATTCTTAAGAACTATATCACTAATAGTACAGCTAGAGGGAATATATGGTATGAGTATGAGTATGTGTATAAGACAAATTTAAGGAAATTACATGAAAATATTAAGGAATGAAAAGGAAGAATACAGTGGTTTCAGAAGCCAGAGAAGTGGAATGGGGCAAATTGTTTTCACATGAAGAGTCATGAAAGACTCATTATAGTGGAGGGAAGATGGGATGATGATGGGTGGTGAACACCACTTGAACCTTACTCTTCTCAGTATTGGTTCAAAGAGAGAATAACACACACAATCAGTTGAATATAGAAATCTACCTTATATAATTGTGCTTGTCCTTCTTTCTTGAAGAGGACCATGGCATCAAGTTGATGACATGACTTGCAGTTCACTTTGCTTTGGGTAAGGGAGGGCTGTGCAAGGTCACCAACCTCACTTTCTTCTCCAGAGCCATCTGGGTCCAGTGGCCCGATATTCATCAGGATGATTGGAGATGGTCTAGGATGCAATGTGAGACTCTACCCCTTTTAAGCTAACGTCTTATCACATTCTCACTTTGAGTGAGATATACCCATTCAATGGATAGTCTTCTTTAAGTAGTTACTTTAAGTAGCTAAAGGGGTAGTCCCTTTAATCAAAAAATACAAAAGAAAAAAATCAAACTGGGAGGCAAACAGTGAGTTGGGTCATAGGATTATCTCAATAGATGCTGAAAAGACTTTTGACAAAACATAGCACCCATTCCTATTAAAACCACACTAGAGAGAACAGGAATAAAGGGAGAATTCCTTAAAATCATAAGCTGTATCTATCTAAAACCGTCAGAAAACATTTTATGTAATGTGGATAACCTAGAAGCTTGCCCAATAAGATCAGAGATGAAGCAAGAATGTCCATGAACACCACTATTATTCAATATAATACTAGAAATGCTAGCTATAGAAATAAGAGAAGAAAAGAGTAATTGAATGAATTGGAATAGGCAATGAGGAAACAAAACTATTTCTCTTTGCAAATGATATGACTTAGAGAACTTACAGAGAATATTTAGAGAACCCTAGAGCATGAATTTAAAAATTATTTGAAATAATTAACAAAATTAGCAAAGTTGCAGTATATAAGATAGATCAACATAATATAGGATAAATACGACCATATAATCCACATAAATCATATAAATCTATATATTTCCAACAAAGTCCAGCACCCAGAGATAAAAAAATTCCATTTAAGATAACTTTACGTACTATAAAATACTTGGGAATCTTCCTGCCAAGAGAAATCCATGAACTATATGAACACAATCACAAAACACTTTTCACAGTAATAAATCACATCTAAATGATTAGAAAACTGTCAACTGCTCATGAGTTAGCTGAGTCAATATAAAAAATAACAATTCTTATTACTTACTTACTTACTTATTCAACTTACTTATTCAGTGCCACAAAAGTCAAACTACCAAAAATTATTTTATAGAGCTAGAAAAAAATAACAAAATTCACTGCAAGAACAAAAGGTCAATAATATCAAGGGAATTAATTTTCAAAAACCAAAGTATATAGCAGTACTGTATCTAAAACCATATTATAAACAGTAGTCATCAAAACTATCTAGTACTGACTAAGAAATAGGGTGGTGGAATAGATTAGATACACAAGACACAGTAGTCAACGAACACAGTGACCTAGTGTTTGATAAACCCAAAGATCCCAGCTTTGGGGATAAGAACTCACTATTTGACAAAAATTGCTGGGAAAACTGGGTAACAAGAGGGCATAAACTATGTATAGACCAACATCTCACACATTATAAAAAAGATAAGGTCAAAATGGGTGCATGATTTAGAAATAAAGGGTGAAACCACAAGCAAATTAGAAGAGCAAGGAATATGCTACCTGTCAGATCTATAGGGAGGAGAAGAATTTGTGACCAAACAAGATAGAGCACATTACAAAATGTAGAACAAATAATTTTGATTGTATTAATTAAAAAGGTTTTGTACAAAGAAAAACTATGCAACCATGATTAGAAGGAAAGCAGAAAGCTGGGGAACAATATTTACAGTAAAAGTTCCCGATAAAGGCTTCATCTAAAAATATACAGAAAACTAAGTAAAATTTATACTAATACCAGTCATTCACCAATTGATAAATGATCAAAATGACAGTTTTCAGGTGAAGAGAGCAAAGCTATCTATAGGCATATGAAGAAGTGCTCTTCTACTCTACAGATCAGAGAAATGCAAATTAAAACAACTCTGAGATACCATCTCATGTCTATCAAATTAGCTAATATGACAAAAAAGGGAAACGATAAATGTTGGAGACGATGGGAAAAAAAATTAGAAGACTGATACACTCTTGGTGGAGGTGCAAACTGATCCAACCATTCTGGAGAGCAATTTGGAGCTATACCCATAGGGCAACCCAGTTGTGCTTACCCTTTGATCCAAAAATACAACTACTAGGTCTTTATCCCAAAGAGAGCAAAAAAAAGGGAAAAGGATGTACCTATGCAAAAGTATTTATAGCAACCTTTTTTGGGGTGGCAAAATATTGGAAATTGAGGGGATACACATCAATTGGTAAATGGCTGAACAAACTGTGGTATCTAAATGTAATGTGATACTATTGTACAATTATAAATGATAAAGAGGAAGATTTCAGAAAATCCTGGATAGACTTATATGAACCTTGTCAAAGTAGAATGAATATAATCAGGAAAATACTGTACACAGTATCAACAACATTGTGTGATGGTCAGCTACGAATGATTCAGCTCTTCTTAGCAACACAATGATACAAAAAAAATACAAAAAACCCCCAAAGGAAAATGCTATCCACATCCAGATAGAGAACTGATGGATTCTGATTATAGATTGAAGCATGTTTTTTCACTTACTTTCTATTTCTCATGGGTTTTTTTTCCTTTTGATATATTTCTTCTTTCACAACTCTGACTAATATGGAAAAATTTTACATGATAGCACATGTATAAACTATATCAAAATGCCTAGAATTTTCAGAAGAGAGGAGGGGAGGGAGAATAATTTGGAACTAAAAAAAAATCTCACCAAAAAAATGAATGCTAAAGGTTTTTCTTGATGGAGGAAAATAAACAATTAAACTTTAAAAACAAAATAAAAAGGAGTTACCCTCTAAAAGCCCTGACGAAAGCAAAACTAGACAAATTGAAAAAGACACACAAAAATTGAAAAGAAGAACTCCTTAGAAAGTAGAATTTGATAAGGGGAAAAGTAGGTAGAAAATTTGACTGAAGAAAATAATTCCTTAAAAGTTACATTTGGGAAATTGGAAGCCAATGACTTTATGAGAAATCAAGAAATAATTAAACAAAATGAAAAGAATGAAAAAACAGAAGAAAATGTGAAATATATCTTTGGAAAAAACAACTGGCCTTGAAAATAGATCCATGAGAGATAATTAAAGAAATATTGGACCTCCTGAAATGATCAAAAGAAAAAACCTAGACATTGTATTTCAAGAATTTATCAAAGAACGCTGCCCTGATGTGGTAGAACCAGAAGGTAAAATGAAAATTAAAGGATTGTACTGATTGTCTCCTGAAAGAGATCCCAATACAAAAACTCTCAGGAATATTAGAACCAAATTCCTGACCTCCCAGATCAAGGAATGATAATTATAAGCAACCAGAAAGAAACTCAAGTATTGTAGAGCCACAGTCAGATAAGACAAGATTTAGCAGCTTTTACATTAAAGGATTGGAGGACTCTCATAAGTATGTTCCAGAGGACAAAAGGGCTAGGATTGCCACCAAGAATCACCTATCTAGCAAAACTGAGTATACCCTTCAGGGGAAAATAAAACATATTCAAGGACAAAGAGAACTTTCAAGCTTAACTGATGAAAAGACCAGAATTGAATAGAAAATTTAACTTTCAAAAATAGAACATGCAGAAGAAGCATAAAAATGTAAACAGGAAAGAAAAATCACAAGGGATCTGCTTATATTCCTAAATGGGAAAATGAAATTTATAACTCCTAAAAACTTTCTAAGTATTAGGGTAGTTGGAAGGAGAATACACATAGACAGAAAGAAGAGATGTAAGTTCAATAATTTCATAAGATAGGATTATCTTTAAAAGAAAAAAAGAACTAAGGAATGAGAAAAAAGAATACACTGGGAGAAGGGGAAAGGGAGAGGTAGAATGGAATAAATTATCTGATGTAAAAGAGGCCTGAAAGAGATTTTACAGTGGAAGGAGAAATGAGAGATGCAGGTAGGCGAACATCTGAAACTTACTCTCATCAGAATTTGTTCTAAGAGGAAATAATATACACTTAGGTGGAGGTAGAAACTTATCTTACCCTACAGGAAAGTAGTAAGAACTGATAATAAGAAAAGGAGGGAGTTGATAGAAGGGAGGGTAGTTTGTTGGAAGTAAAAGTCAGGTAAAGTCAGAAGCAAAACACTTTTGAGAATGGAGAAGATAAAAAGAAAGAATAGAATAAATGGGGGGGGGGAATAGGATGGAGTGAAACACATAGTTGGAGACCATTACTGTGAAAAAAAACTATATAGTGAGTTTCCCTGATAAAGACTTAATTACTCAAACATAGAAAACAGAGTCAAATTTACAGAAATGAGAGCCATTCCTGAATTGATAAATGATCAAAGGATATGAACAAGCTGTTTTCAAAGTATTCAAAGCTATTTTTTGTCATATTTTTAAAAATTCTCTAAATCACTACTGATGAGAGAAATTAGACAACTCAGAATGAAACTACAATTAAAACAATTCTAAACTACTACATCAAACCTTTTGGAATGTCTAATATGAAAAAAAGGAAAATGACAAGTGTTAGAGGGGATATAAGAAAATCAAAACACTAATGTACTACTAGTGTCATTCTGAAAAGCAATTTGGAACTATACCCAAAGGGCTATAAAACCATGGATACCCTGACCAAGTAATACCACTACTAAGTCTGTATCCCTAAGAGATTAACAAAAGGAAAAAGACTTATGTGTACAAAAATGTTTTTAGCAGCTCTCTTAGTGGTGGCAAAAAATTGGACATTGAGGTGACGTTCATCGATTAGGGAATGACTGAAAAAGTTGTATGTGACTATTATAGAATACTACTGTGCTTTAAGAAATTATGAGCAGGATGCTCTCCAAAAAACATGGAAAATCTCACATGAACTGAGGGAAAGTGAAATGAGCAGAACCAGGAGAACACTGTACAAGTAGCAGCCATATTGTATGATGATCTACTATAAATAGCTTCGCTATTATCAGCAATACAATGATCAAAGGACAATTCAGGATTTATGATGAAAGTGCTGTCCATCTCCAGAGAAAGAACTGGTAGAACCTGAATGCAGGCTTTTTTATTTATTTTTCTCGGGCTTTGTTTTGGTCTGTGTTTTCTTTCACAGAATGACTTACATGGAAATGCGTTTTACTTGACTACACATGTATAACTTATGTCAATTGCTTGTCTTGTCAATGAGGTGGGCAGAGAGATGAGAGGAGAAGAGAATGTGAAACTCAAAATAAAAAAAGAAAGTTTAAGTTGTTTTATATATTATTGAGGGAAAATAAACTATTAAGATAAAAAAATTCAATATCGCATACAATTAAACTTATATGAACTACAATGTAAGCACTAGCCTAATCCTCAGCACATCAAAAGCACCATGCATACTGGATTCCTGTTAAGTAAGAACCCTAAGCCATACAACAATAATTACATAAAAATAACCAACTTAGCTAACCCTCCTGTTTTCTTTCCCTGCAGGAACCTCCTTTTCCTTCAGGAACAAACATGAGCTTGACACATTCTGAAACTTCAGAGAAAGCCTCCTCTCTAGCCCGAGAAAATGCCTTATGCTCCAGAGATATACTATAAGAAAAGGCAATGTCCAGATAAAGATTTAAGTGAAACAAGGGATAAGTCCGACAAGAAGTATCTAACTGAGAAGTCTTTCTAAATGTGGTGTGTTTAAAAAAAGAAAGAAGATAAATCATTGACAAGATGTGGGTGTTTATCCCAGGCCACTGTCTGAGTTAAAGAGAAGATAAAATGTTTATATTGTCCCCTTTTGAATGACTGAATTGTTTTTATTAAAATAATTAACGGACTGAATTGACCACTATCAATCCGTGATTTTAGTACTATGTAAAAACATTTGGTAATATATAAACACATCAGGATATGAAATGAAAAGATGAGAAATGAGTTAAGAATAGGTTTTCTTACCTAGAGCTGGTTGGCTGGGGGTCATTCATGGGTACTAACGATGAAATAATAAACGAGAAATTGAGAAAAAACAACTAGAAGACTCCCAAGACAAATAATAGAGACCACAACTATGTTTCTACTAAGTCAAACAAGAAGTCATTTGGCCAATATGTTGAGTCAGTACATTTAAAGTAGGTAGGGAGAAACTATTTCTGATAACAATCTTCCCTGAACAAACTAGCCAATTCCTTCATAACGGTTAATTTGACAATTCCATAGACTCTGATATGAAGAGCGATAATGGAAGATTTTGAAAACAGAAATGTAATGAAAATACCTATGGTGGTAGAAGTAGATATTTCTCTGCTGATTTCCTTTACACACATTTCTATATTGTCCTTTATGAAAGTAAATCAATTAAAATCTACTACAAAATCTGATTGTTGAGTGAAATATGTATAGTCTGTGAAACATACAGAAGTATAATGAGTTAAAAACAACATCTATAAGCTGTGATCACTTAGATTGCACTCTAATTATATTTATGTAGTTTATCATTCAACTCCTGGGAAAGAAATAAGGCAAAAAGATCACTTTGGGATAAGGTGATCATAAATGTCTGTTTCTGCTAAAACACACCAAGAAACATAAATGACTAAGATTCAGGCACAGATAGTGACTGGAGACATATGTTAGGAGACAGTCTTTATGAGTGTGTGTATATGTAATGGGATTGTTAATCATATATTTTATATTCTGCAGCTTCTATATAGACTGCGAATTTTGTCAATACTGGCATATGTAAATATGGTCGGTGATTTACACATGGATATTGGAGTATAAGGATACTTAGCTAATGTCCATGGTGTCTTCATGTAATGGCAATCAAATTAAGATCTTTTGCTGTTTTTGTTTTACTAAAAGTGCCTCTGATTGACTAATTTGATTGGGGATGGTCTTTCCCACCCATTATGAGCCTAGCCATTGTGGGAAGCTTGATCAGGGGATTTGCTTTATAGGAGGGTTCCGAGTACCTTATGCTTTTTCTAATGAGGCACTGGGTCAGAGAGTTATGCCCTCTGGCTCTAAAAAGTATATAAATTTTCTGAGGGTGAGGTTTACTTTGGGGGCTTAGTTTTTGTTAGAAGGTCTGTGTGCCAGATGAGACTGCTAAGCATCTCCTCCCTTCCCCTCGCCCCACCCGGTTTTTTGAAAACCCAGATGTTGGTGCTTCTCTCTCAGTAAAGATGTATGTATGTTAGTGGTCAGGCAGTTTGGAAGCACTGTCTGTTGGTTTTGGATTTCTCTGAAATTTTGACTTTGATTTTCTCTGATACCTGTGCTTGATTGAAGATATTGTTAACGCTCAAAAGTTGCCTTTCCTTTTATAAATGAAGATCTAAGAACCTCTGATAATAGGTCTTCCTGTGTATGTTAGGGTGCTTACAGTTACACTGCAAAAACTTTTGCTTTGATGGACTTGAATTAAACGTGTGCTTATATAATAAGAGATTAGAGTTGAAGTTAGTAAAATATAAGACAATATTTACCATAACTCTTCACAAGGAGGACATACATAACCCAGAATTAATGTCATGATTATTTTCATCAATATTCCTTCAAATAACACTGATCACTATCTACACATTTTTATTACTATTTAGGCTGGCAGAATGATGTCTACCACAGACATTAGAATTTAATTATAGTATGAAAATTCAAGGTTTTCCTTTTTAACATAGAATATAATATAATGGGTGTTAGCACATTGAGAAATTAGTTTTAGGACCAAAATCATAGGCACTTTTTATTTTACCATGGAAAGTTAAATATAAAGTCTTCTGTTACTTAAAGTTCTTCCTAACCTGGCCTCCTCCTGCATGCCCATCTACACTGTCTGTCTTGATATTTCTCACCCACAACACCCCATCTCCAATATCTGTGCCTTGGCTTTGGCTGGCTAATTTTCTGGAATGCTCTCCTTCCTTACCTCTGCCTCTTAGTTTCCTTGATTTCCTTCAAAGCTCAGCTCAAAATCCAGTTTTTTCAGGCCATATTCAATCTTTTCCCCTCTTCAGAGGCACTATTCCCTTCCCTTCAAAGATTACCTTCCCTTCCTGCTGTGTAAATCTTGTATGTATCTAATGATTTCTATGTTGCCTTCTCATAGACAATGTTTTTGTTATTCTTTATATTCTCTCAGAGTTTAGCACAGTACCTGCATATAAGTGGTTAAAATGCTTTTTGACTGAACGACTTGTCCTTTTTGTTCCTCAATTTTCTTCTATTGCAAATTGGGAATTTTTAACTTTTCTTCACTATCACATATAGTGAAAATAAATATGATATTAAATGTGAAGCATATTAGCCAATTCTAAAGAAAACAGCTATATATATTCATGTGAATATTGCATCATAATTATAGATTTGAACTTCTATTGAGACCACACTGTTTTCAGGGATCAAAGACAAACAGAAGGAAATCATAAAATCATATTGCAGAGGGAACAGAACACATATGCCTGTGATACGCACATACCTTCACCAGATGAACATATCTTTAAATAAATGTCACAGAGGAAAATAATAAAGAGCAGCCTCCTGTAGCATAGCAACAGGTAAGAGAATTTTGATGAGGCCAGTTCTAAATCTATTGAAAAAATGAAAAGATCAGAAAAACAAAGTACTTGAACTAAAAAGAACTTATGACTGGAATTTTAAAACTTCTTCTAGTCAATAAAATCTACATTAAGTAACTAAATTATAATTTGATTCAATGGAGTTTTCACCAAGCTACTGGTTTGTTCAAGCCACTGTGCATAATGCTATGGAGCATAGAAATATGCAAAATATACAGATGTGGTCCTAAAGTGATTTATAATTTTAGACATACTCTGGACATACTCTCATGGAGTGAGACCAGTTACATCTCCCCTTCAGGGTGCTAGGCATAAACCTAAGTTTATTGGGATTGGGATGATTCTTCTCTAGTGCTATTGGCTCAACTATGCATTTGGCTTCATTCTCCTCATCATTACACATAAGTGATTAGTATCCATCCAGCTTTATTTAACCAATTTACAGCAATGAGATTTTACAAAGGGTTATTGATTACTGAAGGAGAGTAAAATCAAAAATTGACAATATCCCCCCTTGACACCTGAAGGTACACTTACCCCTGTACTTTGGTCTGTGAGGAGAATGAACCCAGACTTTCTACATATCATTCAGCCCACCAAGTTCACTTCCAAATGTTCCATAGCCTATGAATAGATGAATATGAATCTTGGCTAGTGGTCAGGTGGGTCAAACAAATGGCTAAGGACTTTATTCCTAGTTTTCTGGCTTCTGCCAAATCCTCACATGTCTTCCAGCTCCCAAGATTCTACTGGCTCACTCTTCTGACATTCATAGCCATCGACAATCTCCTTCTCCTAAAACCAGGAAAGAACAAACAAGGCCATGTACTTCTAGGGCCTTTCAGCCCTGGTAAAGAGATAATGACCTTATATCCTCCCTTGAAACACGTGGACAGGAAGGAATATCATCCCTTGATTTGGCCAATTAGTTCTTTTTAAATACAATTCAGTTCTGCGCACACAATGAATAAACAGTTTCTTTATCATATTGGAACCAATAGCAGAATGGCAGCACATGCTCCAAATCAAGGAACAGGGACACTTCCATTATCCACCATCAAGTATTCTCAGAAGCAGACTGCCCAGTCTATTCCACATCATAATTGTAGATCGAGCTGTGATGCTTCTTACTACCATTACATAGCATATTTTGGAAGATAACTTGTATCTAAGCAGCAATATTACAAAGCAGCATGCAAAAGGTGTCATAAGAAAGTCATAGACAAAGGAGTTTGATGTTTCAGATGGGGCTGAATAAGAAATGAAAAGGAAGACTTACTTGTATCTTAAGTTTGGGGGAGTAGAAAAAGGGGGCCTTGAAGCATCTATGGAAGTTTGGCAGGTAGAAACGAAATCAAGGTAGGAGTAAAGGGAAATTTCAGGTATAGCATAAGTTAAGGGGCAAAGGAGAGGGGGAGTGCAAGGCATGTTCCTACTATTCTTACTATATCATCTTAGCAAATGTTTTTTCCTTTAGTTAATTGTATTTACTGGCTGATTATTCACCAGTGAGGACTTGTCAGTTATAGCTTTAAGAATGCCAAGAGAATAGCTTGAGAATAGTCATATATACTCCCACGGACCCAATCTGTAAATGTTGGCAGTGATGAATTAAGAGGTAGCCCATAAAGGGTGCTATTTTCCCCTTGACCTGGGAACTCTGGAATTTCGCTGCAATATTCCTAGGAGTTTTTCTTTTAGTGTCTCTTTCCAGAGGCAATTGGTAGATTTTTTCCATTTCTATTTTATGCTCTGGTTCTAGAATATAAGGGCAGTTTTCCTTGATAATTTCTTGAAAGATGATGTCTAAGCTCTTTTCTCAATCATGGCTTTCAGGTAGCACAATAACTTTAAATTCTCCCTCCTGGATCTATTTTCCAGGTTAGTGGTTTTTCCAATGAGATATTTCACAGCCTTCTATTTTTTTCATTCTTTTTGTTCTGTTTTATAATTTCTTGATTTATCATAAAGTCATTATCTTCATTCTAATTTTGAAAGAATTATTTTCTTCAGTGAGTTTTTTGATCTCCTTTTCCATTTGGCCAGAACTGCTTTTTAAAGAATTCTTCACCTCATTGTCTTTTTGGACATTTTTAGCCATTTGGATTGGTCTATTTTTTTAAAGTATTATTTACTTTAGTACCTCTGGGGTCTCCTTTAGCAAGTTGTTGCTCGATTTTCTTGATTTTCTTGCATCATTCTCACTTTTCTTGCCAGTTTTTCCACTACTTCTCTTACTTGATTTTCAAAATCCTTTTTTGTGCTTCTCCATGGCCTACAACAAATTTATATTCCTCTTGGAGGTTTTTGATATAGGAGCTTCGATTCTGCAGTTCTCCTCTGGTTGTATGCCCTGTTCTTCCTTGTCACTAAAGTAAGATTCTATAGTCTGAGTTCCTTTATGATGTCTACTCATCTTCCCAGTCAAACACTTGATTTTCTAACTCTTTGTCAAGGTAGAACTCTGCTTCCAGTGGAGGTGGGGGTGGGGATAGGAGGTGGTTGGTGTTGGTGGGTATAGTGTCCCAGGCTTCAGAGATTTTGTATCAGTAACTCAATCCCCAACTTTCTGTGGGCCCAGAGCTCTGGAAGCAGCCTCTGCCACTGATGTTGCTGGCTACCACCACCACCCTGGGATTGGGGCTGAACCAAGCCAGTCTATGCCCTCCATAAGGTCCACAGAGACCTTGCACTGATCCCCGAAGGAATCCATGGGCTGAGAAGTCTGGGAACCATCCCATCCATCAATGACTCAGCCCCACAAGACTTACCCTGCCTGGCCCTTGCCAATGTAGCCCCTGTCAGACTGTGCACTGCTCCCTGTCTAGCAGGAAAGACCACTCCCATAGACCCTTCAGGTTGTCTTGAGCTGGGATTTGTTTTACTCTGTCATTTTATGGATTCTGTAGCTCTAGAATTTGTTTAGAGTCATTTTTACAGGTATTTGGAGGGCTTTGGGGGAGAGGTCAAGGAAGTCCCTGCTTTTAATCTGCCATCTTGGTTTTGCCCCTGGTTGTTAAATATTCAATGTTGCAATGGTAATTTAAATGGGAAAATCTTTCCCATTTATTAATTGGCCCATATGACCTGCTTAAATCACATGGAAACCTAAATCACATATGGTGGGAGGAGCTTGCTGAACTGATGGAATAGCAAGGGTGGAGCAGAACTGGAAAGAAATTGGTCAGGCTAGTCAAAGCTGGGAAGGATATAGGCAAGCAGACAACTAGACTCATGCGTGAAGGCTCAAGCAGAGTGGTAGGGGATGGGAGGTGGAAGAATGTAGGGGGGGTGGAGTTTTGAAAATGCCTTTGTCCCCTTCATTGCTAATGTGTATTGACTTCTTGGCCACCATGACCAATTTGACTTTTTAGTTTGGGGATTTGGTTTTCTGGTGTCTGAATAAATGTTTTTCTTCTATTTTCTATATGCTAAGTCTGGTTATACTTTGAGATTGAGAACCATGCTAGCATATTCATAGTCACCAACAGTACTGTGAATATTGCCTTGGAGAAACAAATGTGAGCATTTATATCTTGGAAATTGATGATTGACTGAAACCAGGGTTGTATTATGTTGATCACCAGGACTTAAGATATTAAAGGAGAAAATGTTAATAATTTATAAATTTTAAAGAGTGTCATATCCTTTTAGGGCACAAGTTGTGAAACATTTACCAACACAGTACCCCACTTATCTGTAAATTATACTTATCAAAAGCAGCAAATGAAAACTAAATTTGCTAGCATACTGGAACAGAAGTACAGTTTAATGAAATTATAAAAGACAATAAAAAATAGTATTTTAGAATGGGTTTGCAGGGTCTTCCTATTTTTCCCCACCCCTAATTCTAGGACTTTCAAGTCAATTAAGTTTAATGAGAATACATTTACAACCTGTGTGCCAGGCACCTTGCTAGCATCAATAAGAGGTATGTTGCTTGAGATGAAATGAAAATTTCATATTTTGCTTGTTGTATATCTTCCTGCAATTGATTCCATAAGTAAGCTTTATTTGTAATACGTTTTTTTAAAGTTGATAGCTTTCAGACATTGGAACAATCTTTCAAGGAAAATGGAAGAAGACTCATTTAAAAATGAACTGACTAAAGCACTGAAATGACCATGTGACTTAAGAGCCTTTTCCATTCTGCTAATGTATTATCCGATGAGATAATGCTGATACCTCTTGAACAGACACAGAACTAATCTAAGCTAAAGTGCAATCTATTCAAGTAATAACTGTGATGAATTATAAGTAATTTGTACTTCACATATTCTTTCAGTTCTTGATCTCTAAGCACTTTAAAAACATCATTATAATTATCTGATCCCAATATAGATTAAAAATGATGATATACGAAATATAATGTTATTATTTAATACCAGCTATTAGACATAAAAGTACTAACAATGATACAGTGGAAATAGCTAGAGATTTATGGTCTCATAATGTTGGCTCAAAACATAGCTTTGACTGTATGAACCTTTGTTGGCCAGGATATGTCTCTGCTTTTTAGTATACTGTCCAGATTTGTCATAACTTCCCTTCCAAGGAGCAAGTATCTTTTAATTTCATGGCTGCAGTCATTTTGTACAATGATCTTTGAATATAAAATCTGACACTGCTTCTATTTCTTCTCCCTCTATTTGTCAAGAAGTGGTAAGACTAGTTGCCATGATCTTAGCTGCTGGGTTTTTTTTCGTGTTAAACTTCAAGCCAAGTTGTACACTCTTCTCTTTCACCCTCTTCAAGAGGCTTAACTCTTTTTGACTTTTTGCCATCAGACTGGTATAGTCTACATATCTAAGAGTGTCGATATTTCTCCAGCCAACCGTAATTCTCACTTTTGATTCATCCATCCTGGCATTTTGCATAATGTATTCTGCTTACAAGTTAAATAAATAAGGTAATCTAGAGGACTTCTAAGGTCCCTTCTAGCTCTAAATCAATAATAATATTATTATGGCCACTCTGGGATCATTTCCCCATCTTTCATTAACACTGGAAAGTTGGAAAACTAGAGGGATGATGTCTGCCTTGAATTCTAGGGGTATTCTACATGCGACTGCTCCTAACTTGGTAGCTCACAAGCCCCTATCAGTGATTTTGCTATTGAAAATCAGTCAATAGATTCATATAACTCTCTTAGAAAAAGTATTTCTCAAATGACACAGTAAAAACAATATTAACAAAGCATCCCCCCATCCAAAAGAAAATACTATACCTAAAGGGGCAACTAGGTGGTGCAATGGGTATTTCATCAATGCAGGAATCAGGAGGACCTGAGTTCAAATCTCGCCTCAGACACTAGACGCTCACTAGCTGTGTGACATTGGGCAAGTCACTTAACCCCAATTGCCTCATCCTGGGTCATCTCTAGTCATCCTGATGAAAACTAGTCACTGGATTCAGATGGCTCTAGAGGAGAAGTGAGGCTGGTGACCTGCACAGTCGTCCCTCACTAAAAACAAAGTCAAGTGCAAGTCACGTCTTCATTTCTCTGATGGCATGGTCTTCTTCAGCAACAAAGGATGAACACACTATATTGAAAAGACATGGAGAGTTTAAAGTCCCAGGAGAAATGCTCATAAACTTAAAGGTAATGAGAAACACTGGTAGGGAATATATATGGTTATGGCAACTCACAACTCTAGAACTGCAGAGTCTCATTGTACTAACATAACAGAAGAACGGGAAGTGATGGAAAATTTATTGACCTGCTAGATTGTTTGCTGCCCCCAGGGTACAGCTTACTGGTAAATCTGGTTATAGGTTGGTCCAGGTAGGTCACTAGATTTAGAAACACATATCCTCCTGGACCAGTCTGGATATGTCAGTCGGCAACTGTCACTACCAAACTAATGACTAGGCTACTGCGGCAAGAAGGGGCAATGAAGTATATTCATTTTCTGGGCTCTACAAAGGGGAGAGTATCCCTATTGGGCTCACAATCTGATGGATAGCCATAGAGTCCATCATTTACAGTCTCTAGCACATCTGGGTATTACGGTGCTTTTTAAGTGCTAGTGTTAATGTGTTTTTTCAAAATAGGAAACAACACAGCCTAGGATTGGAAGAATTTGACTGCCTCAGGACCTTGGATTTGAGGTTTATTATCTACAGGAAGGGTGGGGTAGAGGTCTAAACTCTCCTGTTCAAAAATTCTTCATGACTTAAAACAAGGTTCCTTCACTGAGGGATTTCAACCTTACTTATTGATAAGAGCAAGTCATATTCCTAGATTTCTTCTATTTTCTTATGAAAATGAATGAATAACAACAAATTATGTAGGCAACTTGTGTCCCAGCATATTCTTTCTCTTTGCCATTTTTTTCACATACAGTTGAGGGTGTGTGTGTGTGTGTGTCTGTGTATAATGAGTTTTTAATAATGCCAATTGTCCCACTATCCTTTCTATATAAATTCAGAGCTTGGGAAAGTAACCTAAATCTTTTAAAACATTATGGAGTAATCTTTTGTAATTTTATTTTTATTAGCTCTTTTAAAATTATTTACTACTTTCTTTTATTTATTATTGACTATTCTATTTTCTTGAGAACTATCCCATATTTATATCAACTAACTACAATTTTTCTTGGGGATAAACAAATTTCATGAGGGGCCCTTGGGTGGAAAATGACTTGTCACAATGATATTGATTTTATTAAGCATTCAATAGATCATACGAAGGTTCACAAGAAGAATAACCGACTCTATAGCTATACATGCAGCCGGCTTATATGTTATGACTCAGTTGACAAGTCATTTAAGTCAATTGGTCAGCACCATTAAACTGCTAGAATTTAATTGGCTAACTTAATTGTTAGTTACTTGTCTCAATTATCTATGGATAATTTCATGAATGAGAAATTAATGATTACATAAATGATTGTTTTTAGTAATAAGAAGAATGAGATTAAGTCATATTTAATTCAGTTGAACCAATAATTATATGGATGTTCTAGTTTCAACGAAAAAAATGTTGACTGCTAAACCACGTTGTTGAAACTGTTATGATCAGAAATTTTGAAATCCAGAGATTATCCAACCCAAGAATTTTAAATCAAACAAGCATCTATTTATCTTCCATGTATCAAGCAATGAGTAAGGCAACAGGGACATGAAAACAAAAATTAAACAGTACTAACACTCCAAGAACTTCTATTTTGGGGCGGGGGGATGACATGTATATAGATTAGTAAACACAAAATGCATACAAAGTATACCTAAAGAAATTTTGGTGTGACCACTAACAACTGGAGAGAATCAGAAACAGAAGGTGGCTAGGGATTTTAAGAAGTATGGAGGAGGGAGAGGAGTATTTGAGTCACAAGAACAGTCTCTGTCAAGGCTCAGAGATGGGCAATGAAATGGCATGTACATGGAGTGGCCAGGAGGCCACTTTGGCTAGAAGTAAGCAAGTTCAATGGAGAGTAATACTTAAAGAGCCTAGAAAGACAGATTGGAGCCACTTGTCAAATGTGATGTGGTACTGAGTCTGTATTGAAATCCAGCCTCAGACACTCCCTAGCTAAGTACCCTTAAGCAAGT
The DNA here is from genome assembly GCA_028658325.1 of Potorous gilbertii. Lineage (NCBI taxonomy): Eukaryota > Metazoa > Chordata > Mammalia > Diprotodontia > Potoroidae > Potorous > Potorous gilbertii. The sequence continues at coordinate 130,620,587 of CM053771.1, read as the reverse complement.
CACTTAACCTCTGTCTATTTCCTCTACTGAAAAATGGTGGTAATAACAGTACCTACCTTTCAAGGTTGTTGTGAGAATCAAATGAGATAATGTTCATAAAATACAGAATAGTGAATGGCACATTGTAGGCACTTAATAATATTCACTACTGTTTCCTAAATATATAGATGTCAAAAGTGTACATGGAAATTATAATAGAACCAACTGGAGCTTATGGCATCATCAAGAGAAAATGTGTAGGAAGTAAGGAAAGGAGGGTCCTGGACACAGTCCAAGATTATACTCGCACAAAGCAAGTCAGTCATTGATCAAAAACCAGCAAAAGAATTATGACTTCTATTATTAGTCAAGTCATTTCGTGGTAATGAGTTGTCACACCGGTAGGATAATAACCAGGAGAGAGCAATATCACAAAAACTTATGGAAGAGAGACTGCCTAGGACCAAGGGGAGGTCAATGTCATCAAGGGATTAAGAGAAGTCCAAAAAAAGGACTGAAAAAATGTAGTTAGACTTTGAAATGAAGAGATTGCTGGAAACCTTGGAAAGAGTAGTTTCATTCAAATATTGATAGCTGAAGTCAGATTGTTGGAATGGAGAAAAGAATTAAAGAGGAGGAAGTTAAAACAATGAATGCAGACTGCTTTCTAAAAAGTAATTTGAGGGGTGGTGCCAAGATGGTGGAGTAGAAAGATGAACATACAGTAGCTCTTAGCCCACAGCCCATAAAATACCTGTAAAGAAGAACTCTCAACAAATTCTAGAGCAGCAGAAAGTGGAGGAGATTTCTAGCCCATAGTGATCTGAAAGACCAATGGGAAAGATCTGTCACACCAGACAGGGAGCACAGCCCAGCCCAACCTTGGCCACATGGCACCAAGAGGGGCAGATTCAAGCAGGCTGGAGGGACAGAATCTCCAGCAGCAATGCAGATCCCTGAACACACAGGTTCCAAAGGTCAGTGAGAGGATCTTTTTGGATGGCAGAGAAGGGAGCAGGGTGTCCTCATAACTTGGGCCTCTTCAGGTGGCAGCAGTAGAGGCAGTAGCAGACAGGGCTCCTAAAGTAGGCAGTAGCTACACCATTGTGGAAGGTCTCATGGTAAACCCCTTGAGGGAGTTGAGCTCTGTGTAGTGGCTCTGCCTCTACCTGAGCAGCTGATCTTAATCTCACACTGAATAGAAACCCTCCCCCCACCTAAAGCCCCTGAGGGTTGGGAGCAGCTCATTTGAATCTCAGCCCCTAGTGCTGGCTTGGTAGAATTGGAGGTGAGGTGGTGGTGGAGAGGAAACTCAGAAGTCAAGTAACTGGCTGGGAAAATGCCCTAAAAAGGGAAAAAAATAAGACCACAGAAGGTTACTTTATTAGGGAACAGGTGTCTCCCCCCATCCTTCTGGATGAGGAAGAACAAGGCATACGGTCAGAGGAAATTAAGGCCTCTGCCTCTGTCAAGGCCTCCAAAGGGAATTGAGCCCAGGCAATAGGAGACCTTAAAAAACAAATTAGCAGCTTACTAAAGGAGAACCAAAAAAATGCTGAGGAAAATAACAGCTTTAAAAAGAGGCTAACTCAATTGGAAAAAGAGGTCCAAAAAGCCAATGAGGAGAAGGAGGTTTTAAAAAGCAGAATTAGCCAAATGGAGGAGAAGTTTCAAAGGCTCACTGAACAAAATAATTCATTGAAAGAGAAAACTGAGTTCAGGGAAATGAATGACTATGAGTTAAACCAAGCACTTAGTAAACAAAACCAAAAATTTGAAAAAATAGAAGATAATGTGAAATATCTCACTGGAAAAACAACTGACCTGGAAAGTGGATCCAGAAGAAACAATTTAAAAATTATAGGTATCTTCCATGAAATTATCAAGGAAAACTGCTTTGATGTTCTAGAATCAGAGGGCAAAATAAATATTGAAAGAATCCACTGATCACCTCCTGAAAGAGACCCAAACAGAGAAACTCTTAGGAATATTGTGGCCAAATTTCAGAGTTCCCAGATTAAGGAGAAAATACTGCAAGTAGATAGAAAGAAACAATTTGAGTATTGTGGGAATACAATCAGGATAACACAGGATCTGGCAGCTTCAGCATTAAGGGATTGAAGGGCTTAGATGGGATATTTCAGAGGTCAAAGGAACTGGAATTGAAACCAAGAATCACCTACCCAGCAAGTCTGAGTATAATACTTCAAGGGAATAAATGGTCATTCAATGATACAGAGGACTTTCAATCATTCATATTGAAGAAAAGATTAGATCTGTATAGAAAATTTGACTTCCCAAGACAAGAATCAAGAGAAGCATGAAAAGGTAAACAGGAAAGAAAAATCATAAAAGACTCTCCAAAGCTGAACTGTTTACATTATTACATGGAAAGAAAATATTTATAACTCTTGAATCTTTTCTCAGTATGTGGGTAGATGGAGGGATTGTACATACACACACACACACATACACATATATAGATAGAGAGTACAGGGTGTGTTGAATCACGAGATGATATCCACACAAAAAATAAAATAAAATAAGATAAAAATTAAGGGGTGAAGGAGGAAAATACCAGGAAGAGAAAGGGAGAAATGGAACAAGGCAGGCTATAACTCATAAAAGAGTAATAAAAATCTTGTTCAATGGAAAAGAAAAGAGAGAAGGGGAGAGGGGAAAAAAATGAAGCTAATCTCTCCACATGTGGGTGAAGGAGGGAATAACATTCTCACTAAATTTGATATGAAAATTTATATCACACCACAGGAAAGTAGGAGAGGAGGTGACAAGTGGGGTGAGGGGAATGTTAGAAGGGAGGGCAAATGGAAGAAGGGAGTCACTAGAAATAAACACTTTCGAGAAGGGACAGGGTCAATTGGGAGGAAAAAATAAGGGGGGATAGAGAGGACAGAGGACAATATAATTAGTATTACACAACATGATTATTATGGAAGTCTTTTGCAAAACAACACATATTTTTCTGTATTGAATTGCTTGCCCTCTCAGTGGGGCTGGGGAGGCAGGGGGGAGGGAGAGAAGTTAGAATTCAAAGTATTAGCAACGGATATTGAGAATTTTTATTGCATATACCCAGGAAATAAGAAATACAGGGAATGGGGTATAGAAATTTATAGAAATTTTAAAAGAGAGAAGATGGGGATAAGGGAAGGGTGGGGTGTGATAGAAGGAAGGGTACACTGAGGGAAGGAGTAATCAGAATTCAAGGTATTAGGAAGTAGGGGGAGGGGAGTGACAGGGAGAAAAATGGGACATGTTACAAAGTGAGGTAAAAGCAACTAGTATTAAACCAATTGACCGAATTAATTGCTGTGAATAAATCAATGACATTTTCAGTTTGGGGAAAAGAATTTTAGTTCTAATTTCCTACAGGAAGGTAACCTCGGGTAAAATTTGGCATTGATGGAAAAGTTAAGGTTTTAAAAGTAAATTTTATTTTATGATTGCTCTTTAATCAGGAACTAGACCATGTATAGAAAGGCATGTAAGTCACTTAAGACTTGCCTCAAAAGATGTTCCTTAGCCAAAGTGAAATTATAATCGTATTTGAAACCTGGTTATTGCAACTTGCCATAGGACTATTAAGTGACTGTTCTTCTGAGTCTAACTCCAGGTATGGATAGCAAGAAAGGAGGTCTGAGCCTCCAATCCATGATACCAGTAAACTGGTGAGATGCTGGTATGAACTGCAAAAGGTGATCTCATGGGAAGGGTAGGAGAGTGGCTGTTCAGCCTGAGATGAGGTAGGATTCTCCTGACTCAATTTCTCCACTGACACCTGGCAGACTTTAAGCCTGACTGCATGCAAGTGGACAATCTAATCCTGCCTGGAACTGACATAAAGTTGGGGAGATAATGTATCCCTGCAATGTCCCTACTCTTGGTGGCAATTTCCTATAGTGAAAAGGTTTGTAAGCTTAACACCAGATCTATTAAACTATAGATTCTTTGTAGGGGAACATCCGAGGTTAAGTCTAAAATTAAGCTATTAGGCATAGGACTTTAGACCAACAACAATAAGTTAGAATTCTTTAATTCTTAGTAATACTGTGGAGACAATGAGGTCAAGAGCTTGTGAGGTTAGCAACATAAATATTATCTGTGTCTCAATTGGTTAATGTTTTAAAAAAATTTTTTTGGTCCATACTGTAAATGCTTTAAAAAGAAGTATCACCTGACCAAAAGTCTGAATTGTTTCATCTGTTATTCGGACTGTGGAAGGTGTTGAGTAAATGCTTCTTTAAAGATAGAAGAGATCTAGGTGTGATAGGAAAGGAAAGGAGAAAAGAGGATTTGGGGTCAAGGATAAAAGTAGAGGTTGACCTTGTAGTCATTTCCTTAGAAACAGGAGAAATGAAGAAGATAACAGAATATGAAGTTGAGTGTATTCAAGATGTAGTATTGCTGGGAAGATGGAGTTCCTAATTGATCTCTCTTTTCTCAGTATTGGGTTGTCCTTGCTGAGGAAGGGACATTGTCTCACTCCTTAAAACATTTGGTCTGACAAGGAAAATACATTTAACATGAACAAAGAAGGTTCTAAGGAAGATGAAATAATACTCTTCATGTGTTTTATTTTAAGGTTTTTTTAAGTCTTTAGTTAATAATAGATAATATTTTAGGTTAATAAAATAATTATATATAAGAGAATCTGTTAGGATAAGCCTTTCATGCTTTGTTCCATGCGTGTCTTCCCTTCCCTATCCTCTCACTTTAGTTCAATGGTAAAAGCAATGGATTTGGAATCAGGAAGATCTCAGTTTTAATCCTATCTGAGACACTAGTTGTATCCCACAGGACACATCATATGACTTTCTTAATTTCAGTTTCTTCATCTGTACATCAGGAATGAAAATAACAACTGTCTCACAGGGTTACTGGGAGGACTTAAAGAAATGCTTTGGGCAATATCCTTTGCAGACATTAAAGCACCATATAAATATCAGCTGTGATGAGGAGAAGGAAGAGAAAATGAGAATTACAAGGAGAATGTATCCCTTATTCCAAAAGTCATAGATGCTCTGAGGACCTAAAATATGTGACAATACATACTACCAGGTCAATTGTCCATGTCCTTATAACACACATTTTCTAATTTTTTAATTTTCTGAATTTCTAATAATTGTGGTGTCTCATTGAATCACTGAGTTCTGACTGAGACATTCCATTTTAGGGGGAAGTTGCTGCTTGTATCATGTATACTACTATCTCTTCTATGCTATTTGTTCCATTATTTTTCCTCAAGAGCTTGACTTTTATTTTTTAATCTCATTTCATTCTGTCCATTCACCTTGGGTATCTTTGTGGACAAGTTAATGCTTTGTTTTGTTTTTAATTCCTCTGAGGCTCTGCTTATACTTACTGTCCAGTTACTCCAGTCTAGGTTTACCTTTGGGGCTTCTCTTAACCCATATTAAGTCTTCATTATATAATAAGTTATATTTGTTTTTCTATTGACTCATGTCTACAGTCTCTATTATGAGAATGACCATGGTATCAAGGTCAATTACCATACTGATAGTATGGTACTGATAGTAAGTTCTTCAATTTGAAAAGGCTACAAGCCAAGCTCAAAGTAGAGGGAGTGTTGGTGCATGATTTTCTGTTTGTAGATGATTGTGCACTCAATGCATCCTCTGAAGCTGAGATGTAACAAAGTATGGATCAATTCTATGCTGCCTGTGCTAATTTTGACCTAATAATTAACACCAAGAAAATGCACGTGCTCCATCAGCCATCACCACACCATCCATGGAACCATCGGTTACAATAAATGGAGAAGTTTTGAATGCTGTGGATAAGTTCACTTACCTTGGTAGTGTACTTTCAAGGGGTGTACATGTTGACAAGGAGGTTGATGCATGCATTGCCAGAGCTAGCCCAGTGTTTGGGAGGCTTCAAAGAAAAGTTTGAGAGAGAAGAGATATTAGACTGACTACCAAACTGAAGGTCTACAGATCCATTGTGCTGACCTCATTGTGGTATGCCTGTGAAACATGGACAGTCAATCAGTGCCATGCCAGGAAACTGAATCGCTTCCATTTGAACTGTCTTAGGAAGATTCTGAGGATCACCTGATAGGATAAGGCACCAGACATTGAAGTCCTTGTTCAAGTTGAACTGCCAAGTATTCAAACTATGCTTCAGAGAGTACAACTCCAGTGGGCTGGCCACATTGTTCGAATGCAAAACGTACACTTGACAGAAAGACTATTTTAGGGAGAACTTGCAGGCCATAACATGGTGGTCAGAAGAAGTGATACAAGGACACTCTCAAGGCCTCTCACAATAACTTTGGATTTGATTGTTCAACATGGGAGAGAATGGGATAGAACCACTCGGCATGGCATGCCCACATCAGAAAGGGTGCTGTGCTCTTTGAGCAAAGCAGAATTGAAACAGCACAAAGTAAACGTAGGATGCACAAATTTGGGATATCCACCCCAAATATTCACATGGACTACCTGTGCCCAGCCTGTGCTAGTGCATTCCAATCTTGTATTGTTCTGATCAGTCACGGTCAGACACAATGAAATTTCACTTTATCATGGTGATATCATTTTGGTCCTACTCAAAGATGAAGGACAAGAATCAACAATCTCTATTACTATATTAGGACTTTTTCTAGGACTAGTTTTCTGCTTCTTTCTTTACCCTTATATAAAGTGTCTAGGCCTTGATCTTGAAGTCTGAAATTGCACAAGTTCTAGATGGGATGCTTGGTTCCTATTTCTACTCCATGGAATCTAATGAAACTCTGGTTTGAAAATGGGAGCAGAGTCCAGATTCTACCCTCTGCCTCAGTGTTTCTGTTCTGTATCTTGTTCCTCAAGCTGGCATTAACTTCAAGTGGGTTTTGATCTATTCTGTAGCCTTGACAAACCCTGATGGGATATCAGAGACTATACAGGGCATGGTTGTAGGCAATAAGAAAGGAATGTGGGCTGTCCAGGTGTATCTGCCCCCTCTTGGTTTCCTTAGACATTCATACCTTCCAAGAGCTGGCTTTGTCCTGTGCTAAGGATCAGAGAGGATCTTAGGGACCAGACTCAGTTTCAGGACTCTTAAGTGGTTGCAAGGCATGCACATACTATCCAATCCCTCTATCCTTGGGCAGTGATCTACAAGGAAATGGCTTCGTTCCCTACTGCGACTGATATTTCAGCACCAATATCCTGCTGTCTTCAAGTCCAATTTACCAGAGATGGACTGCTTTTAGATTTCCTATAATCCCCAGCATGCTGGCAGACCTCATGTCTACTTCTGCATTTCTAGACTATATAGAAGATCTTACTGGCATTTTCCTTGATTTTATTGATTTTCCTCTTTCTGTTACTCTTGTTAAGTATGAGCTGGATTTAGCTTTAACTTTTCATATTGCCATCTTAACCAAAAACTAGTGGTCCATTTTAATCCAAAGTAAATCAATAACTAATTCAGAAAAGTATCAGTTTCTTCAATTTCTACTTGCTTTGTAATAGAAAATAAATATAACATTTAAAAGTTTATCTATGTTGCTTACAACAATGCTGAGAAGTAAGTGCTCTTATTATCCCCAATTTACAGATGAGGAAATTACTCAGATTAAATGACAAGGTCACCTAGCTAGTAAATGTATGAGGGCAGATATAAACTCAGGTCTTTCCGACTCCAGATACAAACTCTATCCACTGCACCACTTAACTGCAATTCAGGTTAGCTGCCTATAGGAGTTCATTTGTAGAGGCTTCTCTGATTCCATTTGGTCATGTCTCTTGAGTTAAAAAGCAAAGCAAGACAAAACAAAAGCAAAGTTACTGGGATTCCATCATCCCATATATAGGACTACACTCTAAAAAGACAAAAAATAAATAAATTGTGATGTGAATCACCACCAAATGTGAGAGCTGACCATTATTTCTCCACAATCTATTTCCACTTGCTTTTCTTCTATGACAAAGAATTAAATCAGTTCAATCTATCACTGACAAGAATGCTCCATTTGAAAGTACTAAGATGACTGACATAAAAATTAGAGGTCCACATAAGGCTTATTCACTAGAAATAGAACTATTCAACACTGGTGTTGCTATTACCTAAAACACTAGAGCTCAATTTAGGCCACCCTTAAACTGGGTTGTATAAACAAGGTGGGGCAAAGGGGAGAAATCAAGCATGGTCCCAAGTCAACATGATGCTCCGCTCTCTGATACAGACATAAAATTGATCAGATAGCATTACATCATCACTTTCTTTCACTCTGATTTCAAGAGCAAAGGGACCAACCACATTTTTTTCTCTTTTCTGCCAAAGGTTTTTAAATAATGAAACAAGTAACCAGTATGATATCATATACCTCTAATCCCAGCTATAAGGGAGGTTGGATCTAGCAGACCTTTTGACCTCAGGAGTTCTGAGTTTCCATGAGCTATGAACAGCAGGTGTCTACATTAAGTTCCGAATTAATATGATGAGCCCCAGGGAATGGAATACCAACAAAATGCCTGAGGAGCAGATAAACTTATATAGTTGTAAGAGCTCCCATGCCTAGAAATAGTAGTATCGGACCCATGAGTAGTCCTTCCTCTTGCATCCTGGATAAGATAGAGAGACCCAATTTTTAAAATTAATAATCACAGATATAATAATAATCCAGCCTACCCTGTCATAGAAAGTCATTTTAAAAACAATCTTTCCTTAAACTGTCTTGAACCTCAAGAAAATATTTTTCAGATCAAACTTTGCTTTTAAACTCCTTATTTCTGGGCTACAGTGTAAATATAATTCAACATTTTAAAAAAGAAGATTCTTATAAAATATAGAACTGTAGGTAACTCTGAAGTTTTACCTAATAGTAAATTCATTGGTTGGAAGGAGTCAAAAAAGAATAGGCATTTGATGTTGGATTGGCAGACAAATTCAAGATGAATTGCCCTTTGGCTTATTGGTGAAGTGTCTGTAAAGAAAATCATTGCAGCAACTTGTTTGTAATTATGGGAAACATAGGAGATAAAATTAAGATATAGTATACTCTTGTTTGAATGGTGAGATTTTGTCACTATTTGTCCTGTATGGTCCTCAATCACTAGTTGGTGCTTTTTCAGCTTCTGGACCAGTAGAGTGATGATGAAATGATTCATTCTAATATGATTTTAAGAGAGTTATTCCAAATAAAAATAAAATTCAAATCCAACTTTAAAAATTCCAAATAAAATCAGTAAATTAAGAAGAATTACTCAGAAATTAAGTAATTTTATCACGTTCATACAAACAGTAAATGTCAGAAGCCGGATTCATACTCAGGTTTTCCTGACACCGTGATCAGCTTTGACTACGCCATACTGTTGCTTCAAGGGAACAAGTATTTATTAAATACCTCCTATGTGCCAGGAACTGAACTAAACATGTTACAAATATTCTATTAGATCCTTACGGGTTGTAAGTGGATGAATGCTAAGCATCTATTCTTTGATCCAGTAACTCTGGACTCCCAGCAGTTCCATGAACAAACTTTGACTCTGAGCATGTTTTCTTGTTGTTGTTGTTGTTTGGTTGATTGTGTGTTTGTTTTTGTTTTAATGTTGTCCCATGCCTGGAATGTTCTCCCTACTCAATTCTGATAATTGACATTCCTGGCTTCTTTAAGTTCTAACTAATATCTTACCTTCTATAGGAAGCCTTGCCTAACCCCTCTAAATTCCAGTGCCTCCCCTTTTAACTATTTTCTGTTTATCCTGTATATAGCTCCCTTTGTATGTTTTGTTTACATGTTGTTCCTCTTATTAGATTTTAATCAACTTGAGTATAAGAACTATCTTTTGCCTCTTTTTGTATCCCCAAAACTTAGCACAGTTCATGGCACATAGTAGGCAGTTAATAAATCTTGATTGATTAATTTTACAGTTGAGAAAACTAAGGCAGATATTAAGTTCCAACCAGGTTAATTCATAGAGATGCTAAATATCTGAGGTTGGATTTGAATTCAGGTCTTCCTGACTTTGGACCAAGGGCTCTAGTCACTGCACAGCCTACCTGCCTATAAATAGAGATAGAGATGTAATTAAACTAGAGGAAAAATATTTACACATTTTATTTCCATTCCAACAGCCATTAATTCCAATTCTCTGATTTGAAGGTTACTAGTTAAACTCTCCCAAATCTTAAGAATGAAGTTCTGTTTATATTTACATAATATGATTGGAAGAATTAGTCTTTCTCCATGCCCTGCCCCTTTCTGTTAAGCATTCCACTTCACCATCAGGAGCTTAAATGCATTCATCTGTAAGGGGGAAACAATACTTACATTATGTTCTTCTCACAAGGTTATTACAAGAATAAGATTAGATAATGTATGTGAAAGTGCTTATTACCTATAAAGTGTAAGCCATTGTTATGTCTCTTATTTCCTAGCGAGTCCAAGAGAAGAACTGTAACATCCTGTAGAAGCAGAAGGAGAAATTTTCTAGAATTCCTTCCTTACAATAAGAGCAATCATCTCTGTGCTTAATCAAATGTCACTTCTCTATAGACATAGTCAGATTGAATTGGCAATATTTATTGCCAATTATTAATGTAACATTACATATTACATATATTTTTTAACTTTATCATGTGTACTTGCATTCTTTTTTATTATGGCTTATATGTATGTATATGCATTTACGTATATTTATGTTTGTTTGTGTGTATATGTCTTATTCTATTATAAGCTCCATGAGGGTGGGACCACATCTTATTTATGTTCTTTCTCTCCCCAGAACCTAGCAGATGGCCTTCATATAATAGACCATAGTATTACTCCCGTATATATACTACTTCATGAACTTAATGAATATTTTTTAATAAATTGATTTTTTCTGAATGAGCTGAACTAATTAGCAACTGGACAACTTTAATAAAATGCTTATGTTAGTTACATATGATAGAATTCTTGTTCTATAGAAGGCACAAGTAATTACATGAATGAAATAAAAGAGTCGGCAAAAATTAGCAGGGTATGAATAAAATAACATCCCAACTGTGTTATTTCTCACATTTTCTTCAGTGTCTAAGAGATTAAAAGAAATCATGAGAGGAATTTCAAACCAAAGTCAGATTTACCATGTTAAATTATCTAGACAAGAAAGAAATGACCTTGCCATCATCAGCAAAACATTTAATCCAGGAAGAAAGTGGGGTTTCAAATCCTTACTTTTGTGATGGAGAAAACAAAGACTGCCATCTCTTGAAACTAAATTCTAAACAGGGTGCCTGTTAGAGGTTCTGTTGCCTCTTTGGTATGTGCTATTTTGCATTAGAGCCTCCCTCGTCAGATGGGCATGCTCAGGTTTTACATGTCATGTCTGCCAGGCTAAAAAGACTCTTGTCCTCCAGGCTGGAAGATTTTTAAGACAGAGAGAAAAGTGCTCCAACCTTTTCCGAGGCAAAATCTATTTATTCTCCCTCAGAAACAGTTAATCCTGGGGAGGCAAAGAGATAGATATGCTTCTAGTCATCATATCATATTCCTTCAAATCAATAGTGCATTACCCACACAGAATCAAAGAACTTAATTTGACATTTATTAAATTGGATGCTAATTCACATGTAGTTGCTTGCCTATGCTACTTTGCCCTTTTTTTCTTCTAGAGTGATGTTATTTTCTTAACTTATACTTTACCTCTATGATGAGTTTTCTTTAAAAACACAAAATTGGTCTAGTTCTTTTTTTCTCTATAAGTTACAAGACAAATTTTAGCTTTTATGTACTAAATTTATAACAAGTGTATCTTAAAGCTTTTGATCTCATGGCACGGAAACATTATACAATGCAGTGCTTAAATAAAATTTACTAGATTATGTTCATCTTTGAAAATTATTTCAAAAGTAATCGAATATCTAACCTACTTACTTGAATATACTAAGCTAAAAATAAATAGGGATCTAGGCTGATCACATCTCAACCATGAATGAGAAATGGATAGGAGAAATTATATTGCTACTCTCAAAATTCTTTTTCTTATAACACGTAATCAATAAATAAATCTTATATAAAATAACAATAACTGATATTTACATATTGCACTTCAAGGTAAATGCCATTATTCTCATTTTTACAAGTGAGAAACTGAATTTGAAAGAAGTTAAAAAACTTACCTAGGATCACAAAACTAATAAATATTTAAGACAGGATTCCAACTCACAACTTTCTGATAATAAATCCATCACTCTATCCATAATGTCACCTATTTGCCTTAATATGCAAAATTAATTTTCGAAAGAAATTAAAACTTGAAAATGTTAGAGACTTGATTGCCCCAATACCAGGGTGCTTAAGTCAAACAAATGATTTTAGAAAAGGTAATGGTTTATAGTTAGGGAGTATCCTCCTTCCAGTCTTAAATCAGAAGAACATTTTTGGAAGTGGTGTAGGGTAAAGAACATTAGTGTTGGAGTGAAAGGATATGGGTTTGGCTATTACTTCTTGTGACCTTTGCAAAGTCCTTTCACTTCACTGGGTCTCAGTTTCCTCCTCTCTAAAATAAAGGCATTAGTCTGGCCTCTAATGAACCTTCTCTGTGATTCAATGAAATGCTATTGGATTACATTTACATTTTAGCCTTACTCAAATAAATGCATAGCCTTCACTCCAAAAGACCTTTTCTAAAAGATCTCCATTTTGTATCCTGAATGTGCTGAAATGATTTATTCAATCTAGACTCTTCTAGACTAATCTTAGAAGAATCAATATGATTTTCCCTACTTCTGTCCTCACATTTTGCATTTTATAGTTATTTGCACATGTTGTAATAGCTCCCTCCAGACATCCAAAACCAAAAACTCTATGTGTAGAGAGGTATTATTCAACCTTGGTATTTCTTCCACTACTCTGCTCAAAGTTAGAGTTTAATAAATGTTTTGGGACTTAAATGAACTGAGCTAAACTGACCTCCTAAGACTCAAGGGAACAAGGTGTCTTTAAGTATTTGAACATCTGTCATATGGAAGAGATGTACTTTTTAACCACAAAGGAGATTACTAGGAATATCAGGTGTATATACATATATATATATATATATATATATATATAAAACAAAAGCTAATTTAGGCTGTATGTAAGGATGCAGCTAGGTGGTACAGTTAATAGAGCACAGGGCCTAGAGTCAAGGATACTTGAGTTCAAATCCAGCCTCAGAGACTCCCTAGTTGTGCACCCCTGGGCAAATCATTTAACCCTCTTTGTCTCAGTTTTCTCATATGTAAAATGTGCTAGAGAAGGAAATGACAAACCATTCCAGTATCTTTGTCAAAGAAAACCCCAAATGGGGTCATGAAGAGTCTGATGTGACTGAACTGGAAGGATACAATTAATGACAATTAGAACTGTCCAAAATTGGAATAAGCTACAACGTGAAGTATTGGGCTTCATGCCAATCAAAAGTTTTGTAGTAGAGGCTGGATTACTGCATATGTTGTAATTCAGGTAAGGGTTGAGTTAGCCAGTCACTGCATTCAATGCTGAATTCTGAAATGTTGCCATTTTGTGAACTTAATTGAACTAAACGAAACTGAATTGACTTATTTAAATCATAGTTTAGGAAAGAAAGATACATTTGTATTTTTTTTCTTTCAAGATAAATTTAGGGGGGCGGAGCCAAGATGGCGGAGTAGAAAGACTCACCTATGCTAGGTCCGAACCCACAGCCCACAGATTTCCTATAAAAAGAACTCCTGACAAATTCTGGAGCAGTGGAGGCCGTGCAGCAACACAGTGAAGG
>CM053771.1:130564874-130606351 GCA_028658325.1 Potorous gilbertii | reverse complement strand
ATAGATCCAGGAGAGACAATTTAAAAATTATGGGACTACCTGAAAGCCATGATCAAAAAAAGAGCCTAGACATCATCCTCCATGAAATTGTCAAGGAGAATTGCCCTGATATTCTAGAACCAGAGGGCAAAATAAGTATTCAAGATAAATTTAGGATGCTGAAAAGTTAAAAAAAAGAGTTCATTGTTAATAACAGATTACAGAGTTCATGATGTAGCGTGAAGCTTGACACATTTACAGTGATGAGAAGAGGCATTGGAATTGTTCTTAACAATTATAACCATGACTTTGTGTTATAGTTATGGGAAGGGAGGAATGCGCAGGCAAACCTGAAGTATGTCCCTGAATGAATTGAATCTTTTGATTACTCACATTCCATGCTTTTCTTATTCACTACAAATACCTCACCCTTTAAACAATGCTCTGGAGTGGGGTCATAATGAATGATATGCTTTTCTTTTGGACTCCAAACCTCTGGTAAGTTATATAGGGAAAGAAGTTTCTTCTTAGGCAAACCTGAATTTATAAAAGAGGTGTTAAGTTACAATTTTATTTTCTGCAATTTTTTCCATCTGCAAAATAGGTATAATTCTTAGGAAAGTTGTTATTAAGATCAAGACAACTATAAGTGTGAATATTATTTCAAGCAAGGTCCAAATGGTCAGTAGTAGTAGTAGTAGTAGTAGTAGTAGTTGTCATCACTGATATTTATATGGTGCTTTATGATAATATAACACTTTATCTATGATATATAATATATATATATATACAAACACAAATATAAACCCACATATATACACACATATGTATGGACTCTATATACACATAGGTATGTGTAGACATGCTTATATACATGTGTATATAAATGTATATCTATACACAGTCATATATACATGTGACTGTGTATTAACACCTAGATGGTGCCATGATATGCTTGATTTGGAGTAAGACTAGAGTTGGAGGATCCAAGATGGTGGATTAGGAGCAGCCACCCAACTGAACTCTCCTAGTATTCCCTCTAAACAACTTAAAAATCACACCTCAAATCAAATTTTGTAGCAATACAATAGCAATAGATGCAACAAAAGGTCAGGATGAGATATTTTTTTCTGGCCTAAGATAACTTAAGAGATCAGTAGTAAAAGTCTATGATACCAAGATGAAGACCTGTCCAGAGACTATACAAGTGGTGGTGGCAACAGCTACTGCAGTAGCAGCAGCAACTTCGGGAGTTACCAGCCCAGGGACAGTAAGAGGGTAGGACAAATGGTCAGAAAAATATTACAGGGTACCCTTTGTGGGCAATAGATATAACTGGTACTGATTGGCAACTTTATTGCCCATATGCAGTTCTGAGTCACAGTTCAGGGGAAAAAGGAATGCTATATTGGTCAGTCTCAAGGGATCAGAACCTCTGGTCACAGTTACAAAACAAAAAGGAGCCCTAGCACTTGCAGTTGCAGGGAACAAAGCTCCCTTTCAGGGTAAATATCAGAGCACAGACCAAAAGAGCAGTGACCATACCTCTCACAGGATCACACCACCTTGGAAGCACTAAAAACTTACAGAGAGACACCAAGAACAAGCTCTGAAAACAGCAACATGTAAAAGCCTACACAGGGCCTAACCACTCCAAAATAAGCAGAGCCCAACTCTAACCATTCTGGGCCTCAATTTCTTCAACTGTAAAATGAAGAAATTGAATCTACTGTTATCCAAGGTCTCTTTCAGCTCTAAATAATATAAGTTCATGATCGCATTTTGCAATAAACCTATGAAAATTTTTAGAGCAGATATTACTGTCTCCATTTAGAATTCATGAAAATTAGGCTGCAAGAAAGAAAAAAATACTACTTACTCTGAAGCCATCCAGCTGGTTAGTGACTAAGTTAGGAGTTGAGGTAGTTTTCTGACTCCTGCTACCATATTCTCCACGCCTCCCCTTCCTCACCCTCACATATCCCCTGTACCTTGTACTCAGAAAATTTCCTCTGGAAACCTAGTGACCTGAGTTTAACAAAATGCAAATTATCAATGTTCTGCATATGGATTATTGACTTTGTGGGTTAATTGCAGTAAGTTTATACCCTTAGCTTGGCTTCCTCTCTCTTCTATCCAGTACATTTTCAGGCTATCCCTGCTCTCATTCCCCTTTTCTTCCTTCCAATTGCTGTGTATGGGTGCTCAGGAAAAGTTAATTAATTTTTTGTGGTAACCTAAAACCAACATAATTAGAAAAAAGTACAATTTCCTCTCCCCATATAAAATGTAATATAAAATTAAATATTCTTACATTATATTCACAGATTATCTATGCTTCTGCTTCTTTTCCTTTGCTGCATATAATCTAGGTATGATTATATGTGGTACCTCACAGAAAGGAATGAGTGAAGACCACACAGACATATGTGTCAGATCTCACAAAGATCAAAAATCTGTCACCCAGAAGATGTTGAAAATTTCCTCTGAGAGATGCTATGCAGGTAGTTAGGCAGGCAGTCGTTGCTTCTTACATGATGTTTAGTATACTCATAATAGTGGAGCCTTAAGGATAAAGTCCAAATAATGAGGCTATTAAGTTAGTACCATGAAGGACTCATGCTTCAAGAGTCATCAATTGCTGTGTAAAACAAAGAAGAAATTTCACATATGTTTGGTGAGGATATAGAGTAAACTTTATGACCTGGACGACTTAAGCTCAAGTCCTTCTTCTACAACATACTAGTGGTAAGATACTGTGCAAATTAAATAACCTCTCAGTGTCCAGGTAACCTTCTAAACCTATATTATATTGGCTAAATTCACAAGCTAGAAATTCAATATACTAATGGAATCACAGGTCAAATTTCAGTGGAAAAAACACATATCTAAAGCATTTAAGGTATATAAAATATGCTCTATTTTTAATTCATTTGATCTTCACTGTATCCCCTTTTATAAATGAGAAATCTGAGGCCAAGGGAAACTAATAGTCTTTCCTATAGTCATACAAGCTTATGAATATCTATGGCAAGATTTGATCCCATGTCTCACTGAACACAACTCTCTAGGTCATGCTACATGTCACTCAGCTTTTCCCTCCACAAATTCCCCGGGAAACAACTCAGTGTGACCTTATTCTCTTAGTTATAAGCGTCTAGGTTCACTTATAAACCAGAGTTGACATGGGGAAGAGGTTTTACCCCTTTGGAGAAGAGTTTCTTGAATTTATGCATCACATTGCAAGGCAATGGCCTCCCTCAATCCCTAGTTACAATTAACAATCAACAGACAAAGGGTATGGAATAAGCCATCTTAAATGAGGATGGCCAGATTAAGTTTTCTGAATAGGTTAAAATGATGGGTATGTTTAATGTTGGTTAGCACTTGTCAGTTATCCCTGCCTCCAACTCTCAACTCAAAATATGCCCTGTAACCCATGGTGATGTACCTCCCTCCCTCTCTCCCTCTCTCATCATTGTGCCACACAATCCTGAGGAAGCCTTCATTTTATCACCTACACAGCTTCTGTTGCTTCTTTTCCAGCTCTTCATTTTCATGACAGTGATTCTTCATGGCTCCGTCCTCTCCTAATGAATCCAACTCAGAGTGAGCAAGAGAGGCAGAGAACAACACTATTTTATTGCTTTGCTCAGTTTGAACTGTTACTGAGTAATGTTGTCCCTTGGGGTGGGGGTGGAGGAGATACATCTTTGCTTGTTAACACACTAACACTGTTTTAGCCTGCTTGCCATAATGAATGCTGCTTTCCTCTTGGAAAAAAAAATGCTAATGCTCAATGACATTAAACTCAGCCAGCCTGTCCTTTAAGATTTCATTCCTTTTCTTCCACAAAATGCATCACACTAAAGTTGATTGCTTGGCCAGCTCCATTATTAAGTAACCCCTAAATGTCAAATGGCACTCTTTAAATTGGGAGAGCATTGCTACTCAACAAAGTCCAATTCCTGGGCCAATGTAGGAGAATTTTATGCCATTAAAAAGCCAGTGACAGAAAGAGAGGCTTACATAGGAATTTAACTGGTTGTAACTAATAATCGAGGATAGTGCCTGCATTTGCTATTTCCTAGCTCTCTTCTGTGTCGGCCCCTTCAAGCCAATATGTTGAGAAGCTGCAATTAAAGTCGACTGACATCATGAACTTGCTTGTGGTTGCTCTCAGGCACTGCTAGCAATTAGATCCTCAGCATAGTCCCTTGGAAACATAATCAGCTTTCTCTAGTTTTCTCCCCAAAGACAGTGCCTTCTTAAAGCTACTCATCAAGGATGCTTGGTTTGGGTTTTTAGTTTGTTTTTAAGGGTTTTTTTTATTATTTTAATCCTCTTATGCCTCATTTTTATTCATATGCAATTCCACTAAGAAAAGCTGGATATATTCTGTTTATTTAGTTGAGAATTAGACCAACCTTAAGACCATGTACAATTCATGTAAACAGATGTTAAGTTTCATCGGTATCTATTAGCAGTCTCATATTGAGGTCCTTTTGAAAAGGGGCAGGGAGGAAAATGCCCTCATCCCCACATAGATTCCACTCATTCCTAAGAGTAATGTTCAATCAGACTTCTCCTATTTCAAGTTGTTCTAAAAATACCTGCAGCATAATTGCCCAGCTACTCAAGTGAAGTTAATTAGAGAGCACTCTGCAGTTAGACATCGGTAGTTTAGCAATGGCACAGGCTTGTATAAGATCCATTGTGCACAAAAATAGTCTCCTGAACAATAGAACCTATTAAGGCAAGGTGAGAAAGGGGTGACGGAGTAGGGGATTGGCAAGGAAAGGAGTTGTTGGCCAGCAGAGCAGTATGATATTGTATTTGGTAGTTTATATTCAAAAGACTCAGTGGAGTTTCTGCCACAGTAGTTCCGTTGTGATCAAATGACTTTGGGGAACCTAAAAGATAGGGAAAGACTGTACAAAGTGTTTATAACAAGCCAAGAAAAGTTTGTTGAGAATTTACTGTGCACCCTTGGCTAAGTGGTCCTATATCTTCCATTTTGTTGAGAATGTAATAAACAATTCCTCAAATAATTCACCCTGTGGGGAAAAAAAGAATCAACCTAAGAATTATGCTATTTTTGATCACCAAAAAATACCCTGATAAGTTATGCAAAGCTTGAATATGAGAATTGTGATGGTCATTTCCTTTAAAAAAAATGGGCTTTACCATGAAGAGCCCTTTAAAAATTAATGTTAGGCCACAGAAGACCAAGAGAATGGTCCAAGATAGGAGCAACCTATCCTGCCATAACTAAAATGTTCACCAAATTAACATAATAAATGTTCAGTTACCCAATTGATCTTTCTTGAATCCATATTAGAATCAAATAAATTATTTTCGTGTTGTGTTTAATTCTCAGTAGGGGGGCCTAAGCATTTTTTTCCCTATCACTTCCAACACAAATCTATACATTCTTCTTTCTTATATACGTAGAATGAAAAGTTGTATGAAATGAGACCCTCAAAATAGAATTAGAGTTAAGTAAGGCAGTACCTGGTGATGAACAAGAATAAAATAGCTTCAAAGATCAAAAACTAGAAAACAACCAATTTTTTGAGTGCTTGAGTTATAACTTACATTCATTTCACATTTGTAACTATAGAATTTTTTACTGGACAGATGACTTATTATCTTGAGTTAGTTTAGTCACAAGCTCCTATATTTCAATACCAATGTGGCTTATGTTCCCAGAAGTCATCCTAATACATCATGTGGAAATCATACAAGATTTCTTTGAGTATAGAAAAATAAATGAAGGATAGACATTGGTATTAGCAGATTAGATCAAATAAGTAGTATTTGAAGTCTCATTGATACAAAAATCATTCAAGAGCTACAATATTGTTTGGTTCTCAGAAACAATTTTGAAAGATCACTATATATCTTGTCAATCATTAGTAGGTGATTTTTCCCTTTCTTCATTCAAATGAAAGGATTCACATAAAAGGGAACAAGTTGACTTCTGTTCATTTAAAGCAACTTCTGTGAATGGTGGTTATAAAAATAATTATAGGAAACGAGTCTTAGAGAATCAAACAGGACGTCATTTCCTTCTGGGGAGAGGGAAGAATCAATTCACAATTTTTCAAAATTTAAGAGCTTGAAAAAACAATACAAAATCCTCCAAACAGATCAATGGACGAGTTTCATTCTTTACTAACTTGAAGTCTGTTTTTTCTTTCTTTAGTTTGCAACTTCCATGTAATGTCAATATCAATTTGAACACTTACCACTGCTGCAGATCGTAATTTATTCATGTCTTCCCTTCTCACATCTGATTCTTTAACTATGTTTAAAAAATATAAAATGAAGACAAAACATATTGGTTAAATCTACCTAAGTAAGAAATTTTTCTTACATGACTATTTTTTCTTGGCATCATCCTCATCGTCATCATTACGATAGTCATTTTATCCCCAGTGGGAAATGCTCCACAATTCACACTCCAGTGTTTTGTTGTGGAGTGGAAATGACATTGGGTCCTTAGAGATGTTGCCATCAAATTATACCTGCTAGTTTTAGGGATATCCATTTTTTTAATCATTGTCATGAGATAATGTTGAGAATAATCAGATAAACATTAATCATTTGCTCACAGAACAACCTTATCATAATTCTTAAAAGACATAAAAATACATAAATCCCTCCAACCTATGCAGTCCATTCTATTTCTTTAGGGACAGTCATGTTTTAGACTAAACATTATAGGAGATGATGGTAAGATAAAGATAACAAAAAGATACCTGTAGTTACATGGCAGACAGGAAAGATGCAAGCCATCCTGTCAACTAGTAGTCACTAAGCTGGGAAAGGTGTCTACCCTGTCTTTCCTTCCATATAACTACACACAAAAGGAGGAATTAGGACACTGATCAAGATACATAAGACGATAACGGATAATTCTGAGAAGGCTGTACCTCATAATTCCTGTTTTCCTTTTCATTTGTCCACAAAGGTGACAAGTTTTGAGAATAAAACAAAAATTTTTAATAAGGACTTGAAATCTAAGCTAAATGAAGAAATATTAAGGAAATTCAAGTTGATTTTTTTTCTAGCTGGATATAATAAACTAAATCTCAAGACACTATAGGAACTGACAGGTAATTACTGAACAAAGAATAATAATATTTGAACAATCACAGTACAAGAGAGTGGTGTAATCAGATTGATGAGAGATCTAGTCCTCCCAGAAAGGAAGAGGCTTTCTGTTGTAGATTGATTAGTTTAACTCTGATTCCTGGAAAGATTCCAGGAAATGTTATTTAAAAGATGGTTTACACAAACTTTACAAAAAGAAACATAAAAGGGCATCTGAGTGTTCTTGATGAATTTAAATAAACTGTCCCAGACAAAGTATAGATCTGAAAGACTATAGTCCTAAAAAAAATTGGCAGATGTAATTAAATAATCACTATCAGTGATATTTGATATTTGAAAAATCAAGAGAAATAGAGATGCCATAAAAATGGAGAATAGGGGGCAGATCCAAGATGGTGGAGTAGAAAGATGCACATACACTAGCTCTTCAGAAGCCACATAACAATGGAGGGGAGGAGATTTTTAGCCCAGGGTGACATGAAAGGCCCACAGGAAAGATCTGTCACACCAGATGCAGAGCCCAGCCCCAGCTTTGGCTGTGTAGGACCAAGCAGACTTTGGGAACAGAATCCTCAGCAGCACAGATCCCTCAACCCACAGGCACCAAAGGTCAGTGAAAGGGTTTTTACAATACTCTTGGGGAGGGACAAGGTCAAAAGAGAGAATAGAAGAAATGGCGGGGCAGGATAGGATAGAGGAAAACATAGTGTCACACAGCATGACTATTATGGAAGTCATTTGCAAAACTACACATATATAGCCTATGTTGAATTTCTTGCCTTCTCAGTGATGATGGGTGGGAGGAAGGAAGAGAAGTTGGAACTCAAAGTTTTAGGAACAACTGTGAGTATTGTTCTTGCATACAACTGAGAAATAAGAAATACAAGTAATGGGGTATAAAAATTTATCTCACCCTATAGGACAAAAGAGAAGATGAGGATAAGGGAAGGGAGGGATGAGGGATGTTAGAAGGGAGGGAAGATTAGAATGCTTACTGTTTTGGGGTGGGGGAGGGGAGAGATGGGGAGAAAATTTTGTGGAAATGAATGTGGAAAACAAATAAATAATATAAAAAGTAAAAAAAAGGTGATAGATTTAGAGTTTCGAATGAAACATATTTTTGCATACAGTCACTGGGGAAATTGACTTTATGTCTACTACAAGGAGTTTACTTTTTTCTTTTTTTAATGGGGTGGCAGTGGAAAACAGAGAAAAATAGATGTTATTCACTTAAAATATGTAACAAAAATTTACATACATAAAATGTTTTATGAACTTTCAGATAAAATCACTATATTATTAGTTTTTCTGAAATATTTTGCTTTGTTACAAGAGATCTCTCATGAAATGAGAGTAATCTGAAAATATTTGTAATGTTAAAACAAAGCATAGCAATTAAACCTTTTTAAAAAAGTAAAAAAAAATGAAGAGCAAATATTTTCCCAGTTTTCAAAAATGTAATTTGAACAGTCAGGAAAACATGCCCTGATGAGTCAACAAGCAATTATTAAGTACTTACTATGTTCCAGTCACAGTGCTAGTCAAATGCTAGGAAACAAACAAGAAAAAGCAGGAGTTTCTGCCTCCAAAGAGCTCATTGTAGGGGAGACAAAATGCAAAAAAGAAAAACCACATACAAATAAGCTATGCACAGTATAAATAGGAAACAATCGACAAAAAGAATGTACTAAATTCAAAGCTATTAGAAAAGTCTTCCTTTAGGAGTTAGGAATTTGTCTGGACTTGAAAGAAGCCCGGAGAAAAAGATAAGGAAGAAAAGCATTACAGTCATAGAGGACAGAGGAAATATCCAGTCATGAGGAGGATTGTCTCCTTTTTGTAATTTTATTTTTTTCCACTTAATAGTATTTTATTTCTTCCAATTTCACATAAAGATATTTTTCAACATTCACTTTTACAAGATTTTGAGTTACAAAATTCTTTCCTCCTTTCATTCACTTCCCCCACCCCAGGACAGCAAGCATTCTGATATAAGCTACACACATACAATCATATTAAACATATTTCCATATTAGTCACATTGTGAAAGAAGAATCAGAACAAAAGGGAAAAACCATGAGCAAGAAATAAAAAGAAATTCATATCTCATAGTTCTTTCTCTGGAGAGGAATAGCATTTTCCATCATGAGTCTTTTAGAATTGTCTTAGATTATTGTAATGCTGAGAAGTTAAATCTATCAAAGCTGATCAGCACACCATGTTGCTCTTACTGTGTACAATGTTCTCCTGGTTCTACTCACTTCACTCAGCATCAGTTCATGTTAAGTCTTTCCAGGTTTTTCTGAAGTCCACCTGCTCATCATTAAAATAATAATATTCCATTACATACATATGCCACAACTTTTTCAGCCATTCCCCAAGAAAAGAAGTTCCTATAAATATTTTTGTACATGTGGGTCCTTTCCCCATTTTTATTATCTATTTGGGATATAGAACTAGTAGTGATATTACTGGACCAATGGGTATGTAGAGTTTGGTAGCCCTTTGGACAGAGTTAAAATTGCTCTCCAGAATGGTTGCATCAGTTCACAACTCCACCAACAATGCATTAATATTCCAATTTTCCCATATCCTCTCCAATGTTTATCATTTTCCTTTTTCTTTCATATTAACCAATCTGATAACAGTGAGGTGGTACCTCAGAGCTGTTTTACTTTGCATTTCTCTATAGTGATTTAGAGCATGTTTTCATGAGTATAGATAGCTTTAATTTCTTCACCTGAAAACTGTTCATATCCTTTGACCATTTATAAATTGGGGAATGACTTGTATTCTTGTACTTTTGATTCAGAGCTCTATGTAGTTTAGAAATAAGGCCTTTATCAGAGATGTTGACTATAAAAATTGTTTCTGAGCTTTCTGCTTTCCTTCCAATATTGTTTGAATTGGTTTTGCTTGTGCAAAACTTTTTAAATTTAATATAATCAATTATACATTTGGCACTTCAAAATGTCCTCTATCTTTTATTAGGTCATACAATCTGCCCTTTTCCATATATCTGACATTCCTAGCTCTAGATGTAGTGTCCTCTTTGAGGAACAGCAAGGAGACCAATGCCACTGGTAAACAAACAAAAAGAATACAAGTGAGAGGGATAACTTGGGGGGAGGTCTATATTTTGAAGAATTTTGAACACTACAGAATTTTGTATATGATACTAGAGGTATGTATACTAGATACATACATAGATATGCTCATTGTATATGATACTTTGTATATGATACAAAGAGCCACCAGAATATATTGAGTGGGGGTGAGATGTGGTTAGACCTGGGATGTAGGGAAATCACTGGCAACTGAATGGACTGGAGTGGGAAGAAACCTGTTGCAAGCAGATCAACCAACAGGATATTGCAATATCCTGGTGTGAGGGGAAAGGAGGACCTGTACCAGTGTGGTGGTGGTATTGAGGAAAAGGAGGGAGCACATTTGAGACATGATGCAAAGGTGAAATCTACAGGTCTAAGCAACAGAGTGGTTATGAGAGGTGAGAGATACTGAGGAGTTCAGGATAATATCTAAATTGTAAGCATGAGTGACTGGGAGAATGGTGGTGTCCATGAGTGTAATAAGAAAGTTTGGAAATGAAGAGAATTTGGGGGAAAGATAGTGAGTTCTTTTTTGGGTGTATTAAATTTAAGAAGTCCAGTTTGACATCCAGTTTGAGATATCTGAAAGGTATTTGGAGATACAAGACTGGAGGTCAGTAGAGAGTTTAGGACTGGTGAGTTGATTTGAGAACCATTAGCACAAAGATGATAATTAAATCCACAGGAACTGATGAGATTATCAGGGCAACAAGGGTAGAAGGACAAAAGTCTTAAAACAAACTCATGTGAAATATTAACCATTAAAGGGTTTAACCTGATTGAAAATCAAATGAAAAAGACTGAGAAGGAGCAGTCAAATAGGAGGACAACCAAGTGAAAATGGTGTCCTAGGGAGAAGAGAGTATTAAGAAGAAAAGGGTAATTTCAATGTCAAAGACAGCAGAAAGGTCAAGGTCATGACAAAAAGTCATAACATTTTGCAATTAAGATATAGTTGTTAACTTTAGAAAGAGCAGTTTTGATTGAATGATGAAGTCAGAAGCTAGATCATAGAGAGTTAAGAAGAGCATGCGAGGAGAGGAAATGGAAATATCTATTGTACATGGCTTTCCAAACGAGTTTAACCACAAAGCTAAGAAGAGGACAATGTTAGCAGGGATGTAAGAAGTAAGTGTTTTGTTTTATTTTTAGGATTAGGAAGACATGGGCATGTTTGTAAGCAGTACAGAAGGAGTCAGTAGACAAAAAGAGATTTAAGATAAATGAGAAGAATGAAGGAGAGGGCAATATCATGGAGATAATGGGATGGAAGGGAATCAGTTGTTCAGACAAGGTTTGCACTAGCAGCATGGAGTTGGGGCACCATTTCATGCGAGATGGAGTGAAGGAGGAGATAGTGACAGAAGGCGTCTGAGTGATATGAAATGAGGAGGAGGGAAGGACAAAGAGCTCTCTCAGTCAATGGCATCATTTTTCCAGTAAAATATGAGGCAAGGTTCTCCATTGAGAGGATAGGGATGCTGAGGAATATATAGGATATATGAGGTATATCAAAAAGATTTGAAAGAACTTCTATGGAGAGTGGGATAGTGAGTTGATAAGGGAGATGTGGAAGGATTGTCTAGCAACAGCGATGGCCCAGTTGACATTATGGAACATAAATCTATAGTGGACTCAGTGACATTAGTTGCATGGTTTTCCCAAACTTTATTCAGCAGCATGCATTTGTAATTGAATATAGTGAATAGTAGGAGTGATTCACGACTGAGGCTTGACAAGATAAAATCATCAATATGATAAGGGGCCATGATAAAGCTGAAGAGGGTAGTATATAGTCAAACTGATTCACCAAGTGGTCAAGAATGGGAAAAGAGGTGAGAATGGAGAGTGCAAGGGTGATAGCCTGGGAAACCATTGAGAGACTGAGGAATTAGAAGTTATGACGTGAATCTGAGACTATGAACTTGACTCCTTTGAAATTTCTAGTATGGATCAACAAAGAGTTGGTTGATAAATGTCTAGATGTGGAGATTTGGAGATTACATATCTCCAAAATGGCTTCATTAAGACTGTGTCATAACAGATTAACTCATTTCTTTTTTGACAAGATTACTAAACTAGTAAATAAGGAGATGGTCATTGATACTGTTTACGTAAATTTTATTAATCAAGGGTTTTCACAAAGCATTTCATGCTACTCTTTTAGAGAATATGTTATCCAATAATAGAGTCAGAAGGATTTAAAGTAGTTGGATGATGAGAGTCAAATAATAGTTGCTAACAGTTGATGTATCTCTCTGACTCAATCAACTTCAGCAGCTTCCTATAGCTCTTAGGTAAAATATAAACTTTCTCTGTTTAGCTTTTAAAGTCCTACAAAAACTGGTCAAATCCTACCTTTCTAGTCTCATGGGATAATTTTCCCACTGTGAGGCACTGTTTCGCCCTTTTGCTTAAACCTCTCTGCAACTAAACAGAAATCCTGATCATTAAGATCCTTGTCACGTCTCAAAGGTAACCCATAATCTATTCAGTTTAATCAATGTACAGAGTAATGTACAGAGTCAGAAAATAGCTCAAATTCTAATAAGTTTATTGCAGAACCTCACATCTGTGACTCATATCAGCCATGAAAAAAATTCAACTTTATTCTTACTACACAAGAATAGAGTACTCTTCAACAGAGTTGAATTGTGATTGCTTGGTTATATTTTTGTCATTTGTCTCACGAAAACAGTGGGGATATATAGGCATAATCATAGTACTGGCGTAATCATAGACTTAAATATCATATCAAAATAGAAGTAAGGGCTATTTAACTCTTCAATAAAATGATGACACTTTCAAAGGAAAATTGTGTCAGGTAAACTGATTGCACTGACATTTCTGGTAATGTGTCCTGTTCTACCTAAAAAGGTCTCTTTCATGCCAGGAAAATGAGTTGCTTCCATATGAATTGTCTTAGGAAGATTCTGAAGATTGACTGGCAACATAAGATACTGTATACTAAGGTCTTGTCTTGAGCTAAACTGTCAAGCATTCAAACTCTACTGCAGAGAGCACAACCCCTATGGTCTGACCATGTTGTAGGAATGCCAAATGTGCATTTGCCTAAAAGTCTATTTTACAGAAAACTCACATAATAGAGTGTACAAATGGAGGTCAGAAAAGGCAATACAAGGACACTCTGAAGAATTCTCACTCTGAAGAATATTTCTGAAGAACTTTGGAATTGATGCATGTCATGGGAGACACTGGAACAGGACCACTCAGCATGGTGGGTCCACATCAGAGAAGGTACTGTGCTCTATGAGCAAAGTAGAATAGCAGCAACTCAAAAGAAATGTGAGATAGACAAGTTTAGAAACCTCTCTACTTCAAATGTTCATGTGAGCTATTTGTGCTTGACCTGTGATCATAATGGTCTGATCTGCCATCCTCAGATACATTGTACCTTGACTCCAATACAGTAATGCCATTTTGGTCCACTTCAAAAATGAAAGACAAGACACACAAAACACAGCTCTCCAACTTGAAACTCTGCACTCCAATTTGGCTTACCTTTCTATCACAAAAATTCCTGATCCAGCCCAGTCATTAGTTGTATCCATTTTCTGTTTCAGGGATGGTATTTCCTCTCTAGACTGGTGAAGTGTGTCAATTCCTACCAAGTGTCATCTCCTGAAGAGATCTAAAACAGATTATCTTATTGAACACCCTGGTATGATTACTAATTAAGTCTATAATATAAACAAGAATTCCTATTAGAATTCCAATTTGAAGATTGGAATTCCTAAGTGCCTGATTATTTTTACACACATATACACCCAAAAATTGTCTTCCAGACAGGTTTTTAAAGAATTTCTTGAGATTTCTACCTTTCTGATTTGTTATGTTATTGAAACTCATGAGCAATAAAATGTTTGTCTTTTACTATTTTTTCCATTGACTTCTGATTCTACTTAGAATCAGCTAGTCAACAAACAATGAGTAAGTACCTTCTAAGTGCCAAGCCACTGGTGATACAAAGAAAGGCAAAAATATAAAAGAGAAAAGAAGAGAAAAAAATGTCATGCCTACATCCAGAGTTCATGGTCTAACTAGGGAGAGAACATACAAATAACTATGCATACACCAAATATACACTGGATAAATACAAAGTAAGTACATAAGTGGATTGGGCCACCTCAAGACATAATAAGTGTCTCATTACTTCAAAAAATAAATAAGCATTTTTAAACTTGTTTCAAGAACTGTCCTAGATGCTGGAAATACAAAAACCAAAATGAAAGAGTCCCTGCCCTCAATAAGGTTATATTCAGTTGAGGGAACCATATCTCATGTACAATAGAGGTATATAAAAATAATTGCTGGACAATTTCAGAAAGGAGGTATAAATAGCTGCAGAAATCAGGAAAGATCTCTTGAAGGAAATTAAGCTTCAGCCAAGTTTTGAATCAAAAGTCTAGTCTGGCTAGGTCAAAAGATGTGAAAAGGAAAGCAATATTAAATGAGTTTGGGAAGATATGCTTAAATTAGATTGTGAAGGGCTTTAAATACAAATAAGGGGGAGGCAGAGTCAAGATGGCAGAATAACAGCATGGACTTGCTAGTGCTCTCCCCCAAACCCAGTCAAATACCTGCAGAAAATGACTATCAGCAAATTTTGGAGCTGCAAAAGCCAAAGAATGATGGAGTAAAGCAAATCTCCAGCCCAGAACAGCCTGGAGGGTAGCCAGGAGGTGTCTGTCATGCCCACGGAGAGCAGAGCACAGTCCAGCATGTGGGCCATATTGGCACAGATGGGACCTGAGTAAGACTCAAGGAAACTGAATCTCAGGCACCTGTGACAGTTTCCAAACTTCACGACCCCAAAACATCAAAGACAAACTGGAAGATCAGTGTAAAAAACCTATGGGACCTGTGTGAGAGAGTAGAGCAATCAAGCCCCAGCCCCAGGGAAGCAGAGGGCTTAGAGAAGCTCACGGATGAGTCCGGGAGGAGTCCATGGCAGCATCAAGGGCAGAGGTGGTGGCATGGGCAGTGGAAGCAGCAGTGGCAGCAACTGTTTCTGGAGCTTTAGGTCACAGATTGTGAGGGGATTGAGAATCTGGCAGTACACTTCCCACTCCCACTGGAAGCAGAGAACTACTTTAACAAAGAGCTCAAAAATCAAGTAAATAGCTAGAGAAATGAACAAAAACTGGAAAAAGAATCAGACTATAGAATTTTACATTGGTAACAAGGAAGACCAAACTATACAAACAGAGGGAAAAAAAGTCAAAACTCCTACATCCAAAGACATCAAGAAAAACATTAATTGGTCTCAGGCTAGGTAAGAGCTCAAAAAGGGTTTTGAAAATCAAGTAAGAGAAGTAGAGCAAAAATTTGGAAAAGAAATGAGAGTGATGCAAGAAAATCATGAAAAATGAGTCAATTGCTTGCTAAAGGACATCCCAAAAAATGCTGAAGAAAATAACACTTTAAAAAATAGACTAACCCAAATGGCAAAGGAGATCCAAAAGTCAATGAAGAAAAGAATGCCCTTAAAAGCACAATTGGCCACATGGAAAAGGAGGTCCAAAGATCACTGAAGAAAATAATTCCTTAAAGATTAGACTGGAAAAGATGGAAGCTAATGATATTATGAAAAATCAAAAAATTATAATACAAAGCCAAAGGAATGAAAAAATATCAGACAATGTGAAAAACATTGAAAAAAACAACTGGCCTGGAAAATAGATGCAGGAGAGACAATTTAACAATTATTGAATTACTTGAAAACCATGATAAAAAAAAGAGGCTAGACATCATCTTTCAAGAAACTATCAAGGAAAACTGCCCTGATATTGTAGAACCAGAGAGTAAAATAGACATTGAAAGAGTCAACTGATTGCCTCCTGAAAGAGATTTACAAAGGAAAACTCCTAGGAATATTATAGCCAAATTCCAGAGCTTCTAGTTCAAGGAGAAAATATTGCAAGCAATCAGAAAAAAACAATATGAGTATTGTGGAAGTACAATCAGGATAACACAAGATCTAGCAGCTTCTACATTCAGCTATTGCAGGGCTTGGAATATGATGTTTGAGAGTTCAAAAGAGCTAGGGTTAAAACCAAAAATCACCTACCCAGCAAAACTGAGTATAATACTTCAGAGGAAACAATTGTCATTAAATGAAACAGAGAATTTTCAAGCTGTCTTGTTGAAACAACTAGAGCTGAACAGAAAATTTGACTTTCAAACACAAAAATCAAGAGAAGCATGAAAAGCTTAACAGGAAGTAGAAATCATAAAGGACTTGCTAAAGTTGAACAGTTTACATTCCTACATGGAAAGATCATATTTGTAACTCTTGATACTTTTCTCAATATTTGGATAGTTGGAGGCATTATGTATGTATAGACAGAGGGCACAGGGTGAGTTGAGTAAGTAGGATGGTATCTTTAAAAAAAATATTAAGGAATGAGAGAGGAATATATTGGGAAGAGAAGGGGAGAAATAGAATGGGGCAAATTATCTCACATAAAAGAGGCAAAATAAAGCTTTTTTGATGGAAGTGAAGAAGGGGAGGTGAGAGGGAAATAGTGAACCTTATTCCCATAGCATTTGACTTAAGGAGGGAATAACATGCACACTCAATATGGTATGAAAAGTTATCTTACACTACAGGAAAGTAGGGGGAAATGGGATAAGTGGGGGGTTGAGGGGATGATAGAAAGGAGGACAAATAGGAGGAGGGGGTAATTAGAAGTAAACACTTTTGAGGAGAGATCAAATCAAAAGAGGTAATAGAATAAATGGTGGGGCAGAATAGGATGGAGGGAAACATAGTCTTTTACAATATGTCTGTTATAGAAGTGCTTTGCATAATTACATTATGCAAAAGCATATATATATATACATATATATATATATATATACATAGTATATATTGTATGAAAAGCAAAACCTACAATATAACCTATATTGAATTGCTTACCTTCTCAGTGGAGATGGGTGAGGAGGGAGGAAGAGAGAGTCGTAGGAACTCAAAGTTTTAAAAGTGAATGTTAAAAATTGTTTTTACATGCAACTGGGAAATAAGATATAGAGGAAAGGGGGAATAGAAATCTATTTTACCCCACAAGAAAATAGAGGGGATGGGGATTAGAGAAGAGAAGGGTGTGATAGAAGGGAGGGTAGATTGAGGGAAATGGTAATTAGAATGCATGCTGTCTTGGGGTGGGCAGAAGGGAGAGATGAGGAAAAAATTGGAACTCAAAATCTTGTGGAAGTATCTGTTGAAAATTAAAACTAAACATTCTAAAAATACAAATGTAGGAATTTGTATTTTATGTTGGAGACAATAGGAAGGCACTGCAGTGGCATGGTATAATTTAGGGATACTTCCTCAGTAGCTGTATATAGAATGAATTGGAAAGGGGAAAGCCTAGAAGCAACAAAACCAACTACAAACTAATTGTATTAGTTTAAATGAGATTATGAAGGCCTAAACTAAAGAGGAGACCATGTGAGTAGAGAGAAGTCAGACACTAAAGAGATATTATGAAAGTTTACTTGACAAGGTATGGTAATGAGGTATGGCATGATTTGAGGGACAAGGAAGAATGATGAGTTTTGTATAACTCTGAGATTGTGAACTTGGATTATTAGAAGGATGATGATGTCCTCAAAAAGAAAAGTAAAGTTCAAATTCAGAAGAAGGATGGGGTTGA
This sequence comes from Potorous gilbertii, assembly GCA_028658325.1. NCBI lineage: Eukaryota > Metazoa > Chordata > Mammalia > Diprotodontia > Potoroidae > Potorous > Potorous gilbertii. The sequence continues at coordinate 130,588,464 of CM053771.1, read as the reverse complement.
GAGGAAAGATTATGAGTTCTTTCCCATTAAGCGCCCATATAAGTTTGTATACAGAAATGGTACTCATCATGTGATGGCCTAAAATAAATATTCCAATTTGCCAGTACCTGGTTTTATTGGCAAAAATGATGGTGGTATAAAATAGGTGATTGGGCCAACATGCAAAAGAACACTTACCTAATTATTTGACACTATTGCTGAGTGTCAGTGCTAGATAATAAAAGGGAAATTTCACAATATTTTGTAGATGAAAAGCATAAGTTTCTCCTTTCATAACCCACTATATTCTGCAGAAATCTGAAATCCTGTTTCGTTTTAAACAAAAGAGATCCCAACAGGAGAAAATTTACAGAAACTTTTATGAATTTTTGTGAACATTGGGTGCTCACATCATCAAAAGATAATTCCTTTTCCAAGAGATTTCTAAAAGAAATCAAGGATAATCCTCAATAAAACAGTTTTTTTTTAATATTATATTCTTCTGAAGGTCTCTCATTGTCTACTGAATGCCCTGAACCTTCAATGTAACTCGTGGCTTGACTTATCTAAACACAGATAGCTATATACCACAGAGAGAAGAATTTTCTGACATTTCAGATATGTAAATTTGTAAAAAATTAGAAATGTCCTTTGTAATACACACACACACATACACACATTCTTTGTTTCACTTAGACAGTTACCTACTTTGTTACAGAGTCAATAAGTGGTAAAAATCCTGATATATTAGTTAGGAGTCTTAAATGATCTTTTATCATGGCCGAACTGTTTACCGATTTCTTGGTTTAGGATTTTGGAGTGCTTCTTGGTTTTTCATTTCCCCTCAACCTTCATATTCACTAGTTTGTCAAGTCTTGTGGATTCTACCAAAGCAGCATTAGAACATCCATTATCTAACTTGCTTGCATCTTCCTTGAAGTCCTTTTACTTCTAATAGTGGACCTCAATCACTGAAGCAGACTCTCCACTAATTAATCTATCCCTGTTACTGTTATTCAGTCATTTCAGTCATATCCAACTCTTCATGATCTCATTTGGGATTTTCTGGACAAAGATACTAGAATGATTTGCCTTTTCCTTCTCCAGATCATTTTATAGATAAGGAAAACTGCAAACAGGATTAAATGACTAAAAGGGACACAAAGCTATTAACTGACTGAGGCCAGATTTGAACTCAAAAAGATGCATGTTCATGATTCCAAGCCCAACATGCTATCCTCTGTGTCACATAACTTTCCTAGTCTATCCCTTGAGCTGTTCAATTGACATTCTCAAAACTTAGGTCTGATCGCATTGCTTACTGGCTCAAAAAGCTTCAGGGGCTCCCTATTTTTTCTAGGACCAAATGAAACTTTTTCATTTGGAATTAAGACTTGTTCTTTACAATCTGACTCCATAGAATCTTTCTCATTTAATTTTCCACTCTGATCTTTTCTGTGTTCATGCATTCTCTGTTCCATTCAAACTTGTCTACCTGTCATTCTCCATAAAACAATATTCCTTCTACCTCTAGGTCATGCCCTCCATATTTGAGATGCTCTACGTTTCTGCCTCAAGCCACTGGAGTCCTTAATCCTTTCAATGAACAATTCAAGTACCATTTTCTACACAAAAACTTTCCTGATATCCTAATGGGTGGTATTCTACTTGTGCTCTGATAAAATTGTATTTTTGTATATATTACTGTATACAATTTACTTACATGTGGACATGCTGCTTCTCCTAGCTCCTTTAGGTCAGAGGCTGATTTTTTTATCTTTCTATTGTCTATTTCCAGCAGAGTGGCTTTTACTTCCTAGGTGCTTGATACATGATTACTGAATTAAATTGAAGTGATTCCAGCCTGACCAAGGTAACACAGAGTTACAGAGTCAAGACTCAACCCAGGGTTTTTCACTCCAAACTGTTCTCCCTCTCTAAAGGGCAAAAGAAAATGATTGGTGAAACAAACAATATATATTCTATGTAACTACAAGTCCTTTGCTGAAACTGTGTCAAGAGTAAAGTAATAATCCTTCTAATTATATCAGTGAAGTTGGAGCAGTAACAACCCCAAAAAGAATGGGTGTCATGATCTATTTAGCAAAATCTTTTCTCTCTTGACTCTCTTGAGAGAGAAAAAACCTGGATTGTTAGATTGTGAACGTGAAATGTGAGATCTTTAAAAATAAACAAGAAAGGAGTAGCATACAGAAGAAAAAATCAGGATGGAATTTTTTTATTTACTTGGCAAAATTTGAAAATATGCTGTATAGATATAGATATTCTAGTTAGATTTTATTATTTCAGGGGAGGGTCTATGCAGTTTAATGGAAAATTAAAGTTGCAATGCTCAGATTTCTTTGGGTTTAATTTGTTCTCTATACTTTAAAATGGGTGGGAAGATGTTATTTTCTCTAAAGAATACACATTTTCTCCTCTATTTCTTTTAAAAAGGTGAAGTAGAAAAACACGCAAATATATGCAAATACCATAAACTTCATTCATAAATGTGTGTATGCATACATATATATATATATAATTCTTCTCCTTGAACACACACACACACACACACACACATACAAACATGCACAGACACACACATACAGACATAAATAAAAAGATATGAGAATGGACAGAGGTGCACATATATATGTACATACATATATATATGGTGATATTTTTGCTTACACTTGTTATGTGCCCAAATTCTATTATGTGGCCTTATCACATAACGCCCCCTCTATTATACTATAGGGTATGGTGCAAGAATGAGACACTAAATGACTCCAAGGTGATGTATAAGCCAGTCCTACATTTGTGCTATATGCTTTCATGGGTAACCATGAACAGAATCTACTTTCTTTCACTTTCACTCAACTGTGATGCACCAAAGACCCAGGGAATAAATCTCTAAGAGAGAGATAGATGGATAAAGAAAGTATCTCAGATACGGAACCTCCTCAACCAATTGTGAAGCACAAAGGCCCCAAAGCAAAAATCTTATAATGATGTATAAAAATTAATACCACAAAAAAAGTCTTCAGAAATAGGATGTTGTAGGGATGGCCACTGAAACCTCAGTTTCTCTGTCTGTAGATGTTTATGTTGTCTTGTCTTGCTATTGAGTGACAGAGACTGGGCAGATATTACCCCTAGAGAGAATTTTAAAAGCTCAACTATGAAGTACCTGGAAGTAGCTAGATCTCACTCTTATTAAAGTATTCATGTATGCAAATATCCTTAAAGTGTTGCTTAATTAGAGTATGCTAAGGTCATATAAGATGGTGAACATTGCCTTGTTTCTGTGCAAGGAAGTACAGAGCTTTTACTGACAACTACCAGGCTCTGATTACCTCACTCACATGGACAAAGGCTTAGCCTCTGGTCAGATCACTGCAATGTATTACCCAGATACCAAGCTAAAGCAGTTTTATTTTTAAAAATGTAGAACTCTTCCTTCCAGTTCTAATATCCTCTCCCTCCCTCCCCCTCCTCCTCCCCCTTCTTCCCTCCCTCCCTCCCTCCCTCCCTCTCTCTCTCTCTCTCTCTCTCTCTCTCTCTCTCTCTCTCTCCCTTTGGCTTGGCAAGTAGGATAGACTTGTTCAGGGTCATTAAGCTAGTAAGTGAGATGTGAAGTAAGCTAGAAGTAAGATGTGAACTCTGGTCTCCTGACTCCAGGGAACATGCTCTATTCACTGCATCATCTAGTTGCCCCTATGCTAAGTCTTTTGGATCACCTTGGGACCTCCACGTGGTATATTAGGAAGAACACTGGCTTAGTTATAGAACCTAGGTTTGAATTCCAGCTTTGCTACTTATTACCAGTTTTAGGCAAGTGATTTTACCTTCCTGGGCCTGATTTGCCTCATATTTAAAATGTAGAAATGAATGAACAAATAGAAGTTTCAAATAGTTCATCTCTGAAGTTCCTTCCAGTTAAATATGTTAGGATGTTTTCTATTTTATCACAAAATCTAATTGCTATACTGGAACTGAAATTTTCACTTTTTCAAGGACCATCCCTTATATTTCTTTTCACCTCTCCAATCCTTATTTATTGACTTGATTTGATTCACTTTTTGCCTGTGGGAATGAAAATGACTAGAAAAAAGATTGGAAATCTTTCAGGCCCCTCCAAAGATAAATAGGCCATAATATTCATCCTAGAAACCAACTTCACCTGAACAGTTATACTTTTCACTGGAAATGATCAGTATGGATTATCGTGTGGGCAGTATCTTACTAAATCTTGACTGTTACCATCGATCTCCCTTCTCTGCCTCAACCCCAATCTACACACAATAGGTCATATTTCTAAAGCAGGGCATGGAATTCTTAGATAAAAGTACCTCTTTTACCAAATGCAAACTTGGAAGAAAGGAAACAAGCTCTTATATAGCCTGGAACTATGCTAATATTTCAAATATGAGCTCATTTGTTCCTCACAGTAATTCTGAGAGGTAGGTACTATAATTATTCCCATTTCATAGTTGAGGAAACTGAGACAAACAAAGGTGAAGTGGCTTGGCTAGGAACACACAACGATTTAGTGTTTGACACAGATTTGATCTCTAGTTTTCTTGATTAGAGAACCAACACCATATCCGCTGTACCACATACCTATCTTTAGAATCAAGACATTTGAGGGGGTGGGGGGAGGTTGTCCTATTTCTTTTTCAGTGGCTAACCAGCTATATGACTTCAGGCAAATTATTTAAATTCTCCAGGTCTCAGTTCTTTTACCTACAACATGAGGTAAATGGACTCATTGATTTCAAAAGCCTTAATCAGCATTAGAATTCTTTGATTCTACCATAAGTCTGATGGAAAGAAGGCCATGGCATTAAAATCCAACTAGGACCAAAGGAAACTACAAAAGCATCTATGATGCCCATATCATGAGGACTGCCATCTCTCAGGTCAAAATACTTTAAGGCTATATTTTAGGCATCTAGGAGATATAGTAAATGCCACCTAGATGCTTCCTCCAGTTCTGCTAGATTTGGATTCATAAAGACTTGAAATCCTGTCTTAAATGCTTATGAATTGTGTGGCCCTGGTCAAGGCACTAAAACTTTCACCTTCATTTTCATCATCCTTAAAATGACAATAATGACAGCACCCAACTCACAGAGTTGTTATGAGAATCCAGTGAGATAATATATGTAAAGCACTTAGCAAATGCTAACATACTAGAAAAAATGTTAACTGAAACAATCTAGAAGGCGTTTCTTTGGACCATGGAAAGTAAATGACTTTCCCTAGTCATGCAGGGAATAAATGGCAAAGGCAGTATTTAGACCTGGATTTTCTGCCTCTTAAATTAACATGGTAACCATAATGCCAAGTAGGGAATAGTCAAAGTACACCATCCATAAGCTCTGTGGTATGAAAGAATTCCCTTTTACAAGAAGTCCTATGTGTCAAGGGAAGAGGGTCCTCAGAGGTTATTTTACAGGGAAGGAAACTGAGGCCTAGGGAGCTCAGTACCTTTCCCAAAGTCAAGTGAGTAGTAAATAGAACTGGGAATGCAAAGCGGATCCTGTGGCTCCAAATTCATCATCTTTTTTTCACCACTACCACAGCTGCCTATTTCTTTAATAATTAGAAAAGACACAGAAATACCAAAATACCTTTTGTGACCCATTCCAAAGATTTCAGAGGTAGGATCCTGCAGGGACAGAGTGAAAAATTCCTCTAGTATAACCAGAAGTTCAAGGCAAATGGTATCAACTGAAGTAAAATGTGAAGAGTTTCCCACTGAAAATCAAGGAAGCTAAGAGGGAAGCAAAATATTAGCACTTGATACACTTAAATTTTCTTACAGAAACTTCTTCAATCAAAGGGTCAAATCTTCCTAGGACTGAGAGTACCCAAATGTACAACCCCATTCCTTCAAGTAGTAACAGTTACATAACCTGAACATCTTACCCAGAGAACACCCTGGGTACCTGAGGCTCAGACTGAACGCAATTTGAGAAGCTGAGACAATGTTAGGGGAAAAGCAGTCACTTCCCAGGACTCCCTTTATCCTGGACAGTGGTTTTAATGCGTGTAAGAATCCTCCCATGAAAAGACTGACAGGGAAGCAAGGTGATAACGCATCAGTGAGAAGCCAGAGAAGGTGGTAGAGATCTTTAAATAAATTCAATTAAATCAGTAAAATATATAAGTAGGAAATATATTCAAATTCAGAGGATTTGGCTTTTTATAAAAAGACACAGCTTCCAAATTAGAGTGACTAATAGTGCATAGGATTAGAGATGTAGATCAGGAAGGGCTCTTAGGAGTCATCTAGTCTAATGTCACCAATACCAAATAAAAACAGAGACCACAGATCCTTACAGAAGGATCCCTGTGAGCTGTATATTGATTCATTTAAAAATATAACATTATTGATGTTCTACTGCATTTTTATTTATTTTAAGTGTTTCCCCAATTACATTTTAATCTAGTTCTGGTTGCCACAGGATAAATTGAGGCCACTTATGGTTCATGGCCTGTATGTTTGACAACTCTAGTCTAGTCCAGCTCCATCATTTTCTGGGTGTAGAAAATTAGATCTGGAGAGATTAGATAATTTGCTATAGTTGCACTTAGTAAATTGATTTGAAACTCCAATTCCAAATCTTCCCTCACTATAAAACTGTTTCCCACTGAGAGTACTACTACAGAATTTGAGTATAGTTGGGTTTCTTGTTGGTTTGTTTTTAATATATACTTTCAGGATAACTGGTGGAAAGAAAACACAATTTGTCCATTCCCTTGATAACTGCATAATGCTAAACCTACAATGTCAGGGTTGATTTAGGGCATGTCTCCATTAAGGTCTACACTAATACTTTAGCATGATTTGAAATTGATTTTCGGTAGAAGGTAATCCCTGGCCAGTCCTAACAAGTGAAAATGTTTTTAAGTAGCAGCCCAATGACTGTTATCCAAAGATCTTACTAGTTAAGTTTATAGATATTCATTGCTAAAAGTTTATCTATCGAATGCAAAAGAAAATACAGCAAGTGCTGAAGTATAGAGAGGCAGAGAGGCTGTCATCTGCATTGGTGGAAAGAATCCTTGCCCTAATGGAACAGAGGTTGGAGGCTGAGATGGAGACCCTATCATGCTCCTGGGGTCAGAGTCAGATTGCTGCTCTATTGACGTGTTCCAGGAGATTTCAATTTTTAAACAGAATATGCTTGAACTGCTTTCTGTTATGCTCTTCTCATTACATAATTCATTCAATTTTTGCCTGTCTTCTTAATTTGAGGAAATGACCCTTCTGAGGTGGTAGCACCTATCAGAAAATGCTGAGTTGCAAAGTAATGTTTCATTTCATTTGTAACATTAAATGTCACAACAACCATGAAAGTAAGGATTGTTAGTGCCTTAGAGAGTGACAAGTCCCAACTCCTTTTTAGAATTTTGCTTTCAGGAGCTTATAACTAGTGAAAGAATGAGATAAATGACCCTTATTTACAGACACAGATTCCCCAACAGTGGCCGGGGAATCAGAGCTCCCAGTCAAGAATCAGGGAGAAAAACTTCCCAGTTAGTGTCCTTTTATGTGGCTAAAACTACCAGGGCTGTCCCATCACACCCTATGATGATGATCAAAGAGACACAAGGTCTAGGTCACTCATAGATGATTGTGAGAAGCACTAAAAACAACTTAAAGCAGAGTAAATAAATGCACTCAGAAATAGGTGCCGGTCATGCCTAGCAGAAATAGGGCAAGGGAACTGGAATAAAAGTTCTACATTCCCCAAAATACTTTTGCCTTTACCAGTGCTCTAGCCACAAGGACAAATGGTCACTTTTAAAGATGAATGGTCTTTCTTGTTCCCAAGGCTTTCGATTCTTTTCCCTGCTAAGGGAAAACTATATGTTGGGCACTACCTTTCAAGAGACTGATGTGACAAGATTTCTCTCGGCTACTCTTCATCAACACCACTACAAAGGGAAACCCTGCCTCTCTCCTTCTCTCATTGGTCTCTTTACTTTTTTTTTTCCAGACCTCCCAAAGTCCTATTGTGGAGGGAGGGTGAAGAGGAGAATTTAAAACAAAACTATACCACGTTTTTCCTTAGCTTGAGAAATGAATGAAAACAAAATCTGGCAGGCAATGCAGACATATATCAATCCTCCCTCCTTAGGGGGTTTGAGGGTTAGAAACAGCCTTTGAGAAGGTTGTTAAACATTTATTCAGGAACTTTAAATTTTTCTCTTTCAGCCTACTTTTTGTACCACTGCATGATATAGAGCTAGAAAAGTGAGGTGGTAAACAGAGTCTTTCTCAAAATGTAAGCCAAAAGATCTAAATCTTTACTTCTATTTCCAGTTACAAGCTATTTCTGATTAATAATTGGGGTACATGGAGTGTTAAGGGAGGACTATCACCTCAGGTGCGAGGGCTTGCTGAACCCTTTTCAGGGCTGCTCATCCACTTTTGGTGTCCACCTTTCATCCAACTCTCAGCTGTGGCTCTATGAAACTGTAGCATGGGCAGTGACCATATCCCAGTAAAATTATCTTCCCAGACAGCTAACCCAGGTTGAAGGTAACTGACAGGCCTCAAACCCATTAGTGAGTTAAAGGGACATCTACCCCAAGCATGTGAAGACTTCCCCCAGCAGAATTGGAATATGCAAATAATAATAGTGCAGTCTATAAATGAAAAGTAAATTGGATGTTGCCATAAATAATGAAACGAAAGGAAATACAAATGCCCAAAAGGCAAATTACCATAATAGGTCCCCCTTGCAGAATTAGTCACAAGATGGTAGGGGAACATCCAAGGTCAAGTCTAAAATTAATCTATTAGGTTTAGGACTTTAGATCAACAACAATAAGTTAGGGCCCTTTAATTCTTAGTAATAGTGTGGAGACAATTAAGTCAAGGGCTGATGAAATTAGCATACATAGTTATTATTTGTGTATTAGTTGGTTAATGTCAAAAAAAATCCATTTTGTGATCGATATTGTATATGCTTTAAAAGAAATATCACCTGACCAAAAGTTGAAATTTTGTTATGTGATATAAACTGTGTTAAAATGAAAAAGAAAAAAAGTTAAAGAATAAGTTACATTTTATTTTAAATATAAGTACTGACATTTTGATTAGTCAGATATTTTTATTGTTTTTTATTCTTTGCTCATTTCTGGTCATTAAAGGATTATATAGATAGTATATAGGATTTTCAAACACTATAATGTAAATAGTATCATTTTCTATTTAATTGAAATTAATTTAATTGAAATTGCATCAGTTTGAAAGACTATGCTATCAGAGATAATTATATTATATATGTATATATATATATATATATTCATATTTTAAATAAAAAAGTCAAGCTTTAAAAATTAAAAAAATTTAAAAAAGAAATTAAAAAAGAAAGAAATAGTCAAAAGAGCTGAGACCTTCACTTCCAGCAAGAATGGAGAAAAAGGAAGATTTTTTTCAATGATCAAGTCTCTGGGATTCAACCTAATCTGTGAGTCAAAAGTCCTCGTGCCATAGAATACAATGAAACCAGGAAATAGGGATATGGCTGAGCTGCTCTAAAGAGAATCACATTTAGATTACTAACATTTAAATTATTGTTTATGGGAGCTTTAAACATGGTATGAATTTTGTTACTCTATACTCCCTTTTCCACCATTTTGACACCATCAGTTATTGGAAGGGTGCTGCAAAAGAAGGAATACTATTTTATAATTCCTCTTGTTTCATGGGTCTCCATGAGAAAAAAAAAATGCATCCTCTAGTGAGTAAACAATCTGCAAGTGATAAGCTTCTCTGAACTCAATGAATTTGGTCTTTGGACAGTGTCCTTAAAAACTCTCCATACTGAGAGATAGTCCTCCAACAGCAGAAACTTTGACAACCCCAAATGATCCCTGTACCATTAGCAGACATCATAGCAAGGATTCTCAATCAGAAACTCACAATAGAAAGGATGTTTCCTGAAATGTTTTCTTCTCCTTGCTAACTGGCCCACCCCCATTCATAGTTCTTCTTTCTGTACTTTTTTATTTTTTACATTTTCAGAGTACACTATAAGGTTTCTACTTTTGATCCTCCTCCCCTTTGTTTGAAGGCCATTTTGGCTCTCCATTCTAAATGAGTTCTAAGTGCTGTCTTTCCACTGAACAGACCCAAGTGACACAGGCCGAGGTAATGAACCCTTTTAAGATACATCAAGTTCTGATAGAGAATCTATGGGTGGCATGGTGCTATAATTGAAGACTCAAACTTACTTCAGCCTCTCAGAGCTGGTAATACTGAAAAATGAGTTTTATTTCCAAGAAAACCTTAAAAATAGAAAAGGTTATGAACTGTTCAGAACAAATTGTTTGGCAATTGTCAGATTGAGAATTACTTTGATCTGCTTGCTCTCAGATGGATTTCTTTTTGCCACATTAGAGAAACACATTCAAAATACATTTCAACAACTAAAGTAAGGGAAAGTAAGAGAACAAGCTTATGGAATACTTTTTGCCTCCTTATAATGTCTGGTCCTTCATGGCTAAACAGGACCTAACTGATATAGATAGATAGATAGATAGATAGATAGATAGATAGATAGATATAATTATCCATATGACTACTTGCTACTGAGGGGTGCAATATATAAAAAGAGGTGACTCTCCAGTAGATAAGTAGACAAAGGATATAAACAGGCAGTTTTCAAATGAAGAACTTTAATCCATTAACAAAATCATGAGGGGAAGTGATCTAAGTCACTAATACTAATAGAAATGGAGATTAAACTAGTTCTGAAATTTCGCCTCGTGCCTAGCATAGGATGAAATCTAGTGTTGGATGGAAACTCAGCCCTGTCATTTCACAAATGAGTAAAATGAGGCACAGAGATGGTAAATAACTTATTCAAGGTCACATCATGTACCATTTATCACTGAGATGATGGAATAAAGGTGAAGAATAAGACATAACATTTTTAGCAATGGGAAATGTGGTTAATATCCCTTGCTTTATTATACTTGATTCCAGAAAGAGTTAAGGAATGAGTTTGTAATGATAGAGATTAAAAAGAGGAACAAAGATGATAAAATATTTAAAATACTGAAAAGAAGGCAAGAGGAAGTTTTAAAAGGGATATTAAAAATATAGATAAATTGTATTACTACTCTGTTGATCTGAATATGCATTTAAAACTCTAACAGAAATTCATAGTTTCATGTACAATCCTCTTTTCATTCTCCTTTGTATATTGAAATGTTCATATTTATTGGAATTTTGTCTTTTGAAAACTGAAATGTTCATGTTTATTGATATTTTAAGTTCATAACAGAAATGGATTGTGGGGAAAAAAGGAGAATTCCATAGAAGTTTAACCTTGTACCTCACTTGCTAATAAAGGGAGAAATGTGCACTTGGACAAATGGAAAAAAGGAGTGGCCATTGTCACTTTATGGTGCTTAATGAGCAGGAATGCTTTACCAAAGATAAGTTCCTGGCAGTTACTTCCTTTTCAGTGAGAACCTTTACCACATGGTTTGCTAAATTATTCTATTCCTTATTTCCTGTCTTTCAGATACCAAGTTTCCTTAATATTGGAAGCCAACTTAGAGTAGATAATAAGTCTCACTCAATCCAAGTAAAGACAGTATTGCATTGATTACAGTATGGAAAGCAGATTATTCGAGGTCAGAACTTCACATAGTTGACAGATACTCAATCAGCTTCTGATAAGGGCCATGGCAACCACTGGGAAATATCCAGGGCCGGGCTGAAGAGCAACTGAGGACTCCATTGGAGGACTCCAATGACTAATGATGAATTAAAGAATCATAGAAGTCTCCCCTTTGATTTGATATGCCCAAGGTATACTCGGACATGGATAAGATGAGAATATTTTCTCCACAACTCCACTTCTGCCAGGATCAAAAAAAAAAAAGATAATTAACTCCACTCTAGGAGTTAGACTTGAGTTAGTCTTGAGCGGTGCCCAGAATAAGTCATCACTCTACTACCTGGTATACACAATTTGTACTTCCACTTGCAACCCCACATAAAGCAGCAGGCAGTAAGTGTGCATGCTATTCAGAGCATACTCTCCTACTTTGTCCTTGGTTAATCTCTCTTTGACTTCCTTGCACCTATGAGTATGGACATGGGCTGTGAAAGGAATCACTTTCTCTCTTGACCTCCAATATATCTATGTATTGATCATGCCAAATCAAATGACAGAATCTCAAAACTGAAAGCACAATTTTTGGGCCCTTGAGTTCTTACTGTGACTAAAAAATAATATGTACTACAATACCACCAGCAACCACTCTTTACCTGGAGATCTCTGGTCACAAAACAGTCAGTTCTACTTTGAGATAGATGCAAGGTTAGGAAGTTTTCCTTACAATAATCCAAAATCCCTATTTCATCTTCTCATTATTCCTAGCTTTGACCTCCAGTGATAAGCAAAACAAATCAAATCTTTTTTCCAAAAGTTTTGGAAGATACAAATTATATTCTCTCTAAGACTTCCCCAGACATAATCCCCATTTCCTTCAATAGAGCAACATATGACATGTGCTCCATTTTCTTCAAGATATTGGATGTTCATTCCTGAACATTGGGATGTTAAGTGATGTCCTTACTAAAATATGATATTTAGAACTCCAGGTAAAGTCTGTCAAGAGTGGGGTAGAGGAAGTCCATAAGGTACCTCCCCCTGAATGCATGACTCCCTTAATGCAACCTAAGATAACATGGGGTATTTTGAATACCAAAGCATATTCTTGGTTCATATTAAGCTAGAAGTCCACTAAAACTACTCTTTCTTTTCAGACTAACTGCTGCCTAGCTGTACTTTCCTCATTTTGTAGTTGTGTTGATTTTTTTTTAGCTGAAGTATAAGAATTTATATCTTTCTTTATGACACTTTATCTTATTAGATTTGGTCCAACATTCGGTCCTATCAAGATCAGTTCGGCTCCTAACTCTATCATCCAACACATGAATTATGCCTTCTAGCTTTCTTCCAGAGGCAAACTTGATAAATGCTCCATTTATGACTTTACCAAAGTTGTTGATAAAAATGTTAAAAAGCACAAGGTAAATCACAAGTCCCTGGGATGTTCCATTGGAGACCTCCCCCCCTCCCTAAATGATAAGGGATTTTCAATGACTTCTCTTTGATGTAGTAATTTAGTCACATTAAAATCATTTTGTAATAGCTAGAAAAATGATAGCTAACATTTATGTAACACTTTAAGATTTGCAAAGCACATCATAAATATTATATCATTTTCTCCTTACAACAATTCTGGGAAGCAGGTTCTATTATTGTCCCTATTTTTCATATGGGGAAACTGATGCAGATAACAATTAAGTGAATCATTGAATATAACACAGCTAGTATTTATGACCAGATTCAAGCTCTGAATTCTTGGCTCTGTGTATAATGAGCCTCCTTGTAACTTCTGAATGAATAGAAATTAACTTTGCACATATTTTCTAGAAAAATTGAAGTCCTATTCTAAAAGGCAATATACAATCAAATGAAAATATTTATCTTGATATGTATTTGCCTGTATCACATGTGGAGAAAAAAACATGCTGTGATCAACTTGATGTTTTTATAGGTTGGTGAGCCTTTCTTTGGAATTTGACTGCTTCTTCCTATGAGGGAGGGAGATGTGAACATGTCTCCACATATGTAGAGGGTAGCATTTGTAGAGATATTCATAACTCATTAAGAATGATTGATGAATGGAATTACTGGCTGAGAATGAAATTAACATCAGGCACTTACGGATATGGACCAAGTGGTTGACTCACAATATTAAGGATAATAACTATGCCTTTATGCTAGGTCTATGAAAAAGGGGTTATTTATTGACTTGGACTAAATGACTGTATAGGAATCAGCATGAACATAATATTCATCAGAACATCAGAATTTGTCCTCCCAAGAATCTCAAATTCCTTTCTCTTTACATGGGAGGGGGTTTAAACCATTCAGTTATGCTCTGAATCTTCATGATCCTGGAGGAAAAAGGAGTACCCCACACAGGAAGAGGAAAATTGTATTGATTGTCTATGGGCTAGTGGATTCTTTATTTGTTTTAACATTTTCTGTGGGAGAGTAATGGTTGCCTTGTACCTTAAATGTGTTGTAACCTTATACAGTTTTATGAAATCTGAGGACACTTCACCCACATTTTTAAAGGCCTCCACATGAGCTGTATTCTGAAAATTCATAGAGAAAACTCTGAGTCGTGGCAAAATTAGTCAAAAAATGATGAATTTTGGAGTAGCTTCCAATATTAAACACAACTTGCAGAAATTCAGAGATTTAGGGGCTAGGCTATGTCTTAGAAAAGACCTACATATACTGTTCTATAACTTATATCCCTATCAACAAGAGTAGGAAAAAATTCTCAATGTTTTGCTAAAATTTAGATATATTTGACATGAATCATTTATCCAATTTAGTAATCTAATAATTCTGTCAAAAAATACAAATCCATTTTCTCCAGTCATGTCATTTCAAGAAAGGGAGAATCTCTATTGCCAGATGAAACAATTATAAGTTACTTGAAAGCAGAGATTTCACTGGGTAGTGATGGGGGTGGTTTTCATTTTAGGATCAGAGATTTAGATGAAAGGGACCTTAATCCAATATCATATATACCATATCACTCTACCTCTCAGTTGTACATCATCTCTTCATATTCCCAGTTAAGCACAGTTCTGTGCATATGGTAGATACTTAATACATATATCTTTGCCCAAATAGAAATTATTTCAGATTCAGTTCAGATCTCAGATTCAGCTTTTCTCAGATTCAGGTGTCATCACAAATTGGAATTTACTTCCTCAATGACAGATGAAACAAGCTTAAACTACAGCATTAAGGATTTCAATTAAATAAAGAATTTCCTATTGGGAGTATTGTTCCACCTCAGAACATGCTTCTGGTTACAGTTGTGTAATTGTTAAACCTGACTAATACTTATCTTCCTGGACAACCATTATGAGAAACTTCTACCAGTTGACCTTGCAAAGTAACTTTTAACTCCAGGAGTCTATGTGAATTTGAGGAACTTTTGGGTAGTGTGCCATAAGCCAAAAACTAAGAGCCATTAGAATTGCCCCTGGGCTTCACCCAAGTCTGAGTACATCAAGATTAAGTGCTATGTCTCTGTGGTATGGCAAATATCACTGGCTCTCTTGTCATTATTTATAGCTTCAGAAGGCTTCTAATGTGATTGTCTGTGACAAATGTGTCAATTTCAATGCTTTGTGCATGCAGGCACCTAGCAGAGAGTGTGTGTGTGCTGCATTGAATATTAGTTGCTTTGAACTCCCCTAGGGACACATTTTGAGTGGGGAATTCTCACATCTTATAATGCCTCCACCACCCCAGCTATGCATGAGATCTAGGTAGCTTTCCACATCATATTATGAAGCAATGCATTTGGACAGTAATCCTATCAATCATCCATTTATTTCTCTGCCTAAGAAAAATGAATATTGATACATTCTTCTTTAAAAAATGGAGCACCTAGGTGGTACAGTGAATAGAGCACCAACTTTGGAGTCAGGAGGACCTCAGTTCAAATCCAGCCTCAAACACTTGATACTTACTAGCTGTGTGACCTTGGGCAAGTCACTTAACCCCAAATTGCCTTCTCCCTTCAAAAAAATAAAAATGTAATTGCTGAAGACAATTTGAGCTTGGCCTATCTCATACCTCATAACATAAATTATGATGATAAGATTACATGTATGGAACACAGAGAAAAGTTCTCTATGTTGCTAAGCTCTAGCTGCTCTTGAGTTCAACCTTTGAAGTTAAATTCAGAAGCATTTATTCTATGTATCCTTCATCCTTGATTTTTTTTCCTCTCAGAATTGATCTCTACATCATTTGTGAAGTGGTGCAGTGGACAGAGCATTGGACTAGGGGTCAGGAAGCCCTGAATTCAAGTCTACATCAAAGTTGTATTACCTTGGACATGTTACTGTCTGCCTCAGTTTTTCATTTATAAAATCAAAATGATAGTAACCCTCACAGCACTGAAAACTATGTAGGTTTCTTGACTGTCTCTGGTCTTGGTGCAAAGTCACAAGCTTACTTGCCTCCACTGGTTTTGCTACTGATTCTTTTTTCTCTTTCCTGTGGTTGTGACACTCAGATAAGGTATTTGCAAAGCATTTTGAGAGTTTTAAAATACTGTGTAAATGTTATCTAGGTATTAGTTCTTAAATCTCTTGAAGCATTTTGTGTGTACTTCTATGCATTGATCACATTCTCATTTATGTATGTTACTTTCCCTCATAACTACATTGCAAGTTACTTCCAGAGAGGTCCATATCATAATCATCATCAATATCTCTATCTCTCCTTCCTCCTTTTGTTTCTCCTCTTCCTTACCAGTGAGTAGCATAAGGATTTCCTTGTTGTAGGAAATCCTTCCACTTCTTCTGAGTAAATTTAAGGAGTTGGCTGAGGCTCTAAAAATTAAGTGACTTGTCCAGTGCAAGTAACTGTCAGGTTATCCTGAGTCCAAGTCCAGAACTCTAACTTCATCACTCTACCCCACACTTGTACTCTGCCTGGTACACTCTGACTACTCAATAAATACTTGCTTGAATTTAGTTGAATCTAATTATATTTCTATATCTCCTCTTCTTGGTGGAAAAGTGCAAGCAGTCAGAGATGAAAGATCAGAATGATTCAGTATAAATGAAGCCATGGCCAATAGCCACAGACAATTGCCATCAGCTACATAGAGGACTGATGATGCTAGAATTGCAATTAAGGCTGTAAATCCAAGTGTCACATATGAGCATTTGTTCTTTGGAAACTTACTCATAGTATTTCTTGAATCTACAACTGCAGTGGGAGGCAGTATCATTAATAAGCGCTTGTTCAATTCCCTTTTTATATGGATCTCAATCATATGGACTTTTGTACCTCTGGATTCCCATGCCCAAAATTAAGTCAAACATAGATTTGAGAACCAACCCAGTCACCTACTGGTTGAATAAACTTGAATAAGTCAAAACCTCCCTGTGTCTCCATTTCCTTATCTGTAAAATGGCTGTGACAATGATATTTCTTATTATTTACCTCCTCCTAGGACTATTTAAACAGCAAATAGCATGATGAATTTTGAAAGGTTTAAAAAAAACCAATAAAACTCACATTTCTCAAGCCATCACTTGAAGCTAATCAAAAAGTTTTAGTCACTTCAAACCAAGATAGCCCAAATAGGAGGCAGACCTCTTCATTTCCCACAAACTTATTCCAAAAAAAACCCCCAAAATTCATACCAGACCAAATAATAAACAAGGAATCCAATAAAACTATAGTAAATGACTTCTTCCATCCCACAATTACTCATAAAAATAGCCAGAAGACCACAGGAAATAGAGAATGGAGCTAGTGCAAGCAAGTAAGTTAGTGATTTTACAGCAAGACCAGAGATAGGAAAGAAACCTACGTAGTTTGCAATGCTGTGAGTTCAAATACAACAAGAGTGGAGAGCTCCCCACTCCCGTCCTCCAAATCCCCAGGTAATCAGAAAGCACTAAGATATTAAAAACAAGCCTAGACTAATAACCATGGAAACCCTGGAAAGCAACAGAAAACAATAGGGTTTGAAAATGCTCAAACAAGGGCCAGCTATGTAACACTGTCCTGAGATGCCATGGGTGGTTCTGAAAATCCATTCTTCTGAATATCAAAGCTCCAGTAAGGGATGTCCAACAAAATATAGAGATCAGTATGGGAAGAGAAAGGAACCAGGATGAAACTAAGAGAAGCTAATCATCTCAAAAAAGCAACCATTCTCTCTGAACTTCTCCTACTTACATAAACTATCCTTCTCTGTCTTCTTTGCTGGATCCTCTTCCAGATTCAGCCTCTAAACATAGGTGTCCCATAGTCATCTGCCCTGGACCTCGTCTCCATCTATACCACTTTGTTGGGTGATTTCATCATCTCTAAGGGATTTAATTACCATCTCTATGCTGAAGATGCTCAACTCTGCATATCCTGTCCCAAACTCTCTACTTATCTCCAGTATCACATGTCCTCATACCACTACCTTTCAGACATGTCAAACTGAATGTCTAGTAAACATCTTAAACTCAATATATCCAAAAGAGTACTCACTGGTTTTCCCACAAAGCCTTCCCCTTCTCATATTTTACCTATCACTATAAAGAGCAACACCATCCTCCCAGTCCTTCAGGATCAAAATAAATGTTATCATGGATTCCTCACTAAGTCTTAATCTCCATTGCCAAGCTATTGCCAAGGCCTGTCAATTTCACCTTCAGAACATCTCTCAAATATGCCCCCTTTCCTCTTCTAACACTGCTACTTTTCTAGTGCAGGCCCTCATCATTTCACACCTGTGCTATTGCAGTAGCCTCCTGGTGGGTCTGCCTGCCTCAAGTCTCTTCCCACTCCAATCTTACTTCTATTCATCCAGCAAACTGATTTTCCTAAATTACAGTTTTGATCACATCATGCCACTCCTCTTACTCAAATAAACTCCAGTGACCTTCTATTACTTTAAGGGACAAAGAGAAAATGTCTTGTTTCACATTCACAGCCTTTCATAATCAACCCCCTAAACATTTTGAGTTTTCTCACACTTTATTCTCTGAGACATGATCTTTGATTCAATGATATTTTGATTCAGTTCTGGATGATTCAGAAACAAGATATTCCATCACTCAGCTCTGGGCATTTTCTTTATCTATCCCCTCTACCTGAAATGTTCTCCCTCTTTTTTCTTAGTATTGACCTCCCTAGCTTACTTTAAATCCCAATTAAATTTTCCTAACCCCCTCTTAATTCCAATGATTTCTCTTTGTTAATTATCTCCTATTTGTCCTGTATATAGCTTGCTTTGTATATATTTGTGTTATATTTATGTCTCCCTCATTAGATTATAAGCTCCCTTAGATCAAGGACTGTCTTTTGCCTCTTTTTGTATCCCCAGTGCTTAGTGGAGTTCCTGGCAAATAGTAGGAGTGTAATAAATGTTTATTGATTGATTGAACCTGGCCCTGGTACAAAACTCCACTTTAGTAAATAAAGCTTGATAGATGAGTGAACCAAATAAGAGTCCCTAGCAGTATAAACAATTATAGAGCTGGAGATTTCCCCCAAAAGGATCAAATACAAACAAATCAGTAACTCAAAGAAAAAGAAAAACAATTATTTTCCAGATGTTATCTGCTACATAATTAATTATCTTTTAGATATGAAGAAGGAAAATAATTAAACTGAATTAGAAGCTGTGGAGTAAATAATTGAGCATACCAAATAGATTAGAAGAGAAAGTGACAAATCTTACCCAGTAAAAGAACTCTCTTTACTAGAAGAGGCCAAACTAGAATAGAACTAGAATAGACCACAAAAACCAGTGACCATGAGACATCAAGAAACAGTTGAAGAAAATTAAAAGAATGAAAAAAAGTAGAAGAAGATGTTAGCAATCTGATATCACAAACAGCTAATCTGGAAAATATGTCAAGGAAGATAATTTAAGAATCACTGAACTCCCTGGAAAAGCTGGACACTGAATTTCAAGAAATCATCAATGAAATACCCAGGTTTATTACAACTAGAGGGCAAAATAAAGATATAAAGAATCCACTAATTACTTCCTGAAAGGAACAAAAAAAAAAAATTCCAGGAATTCAACAGCCAAAATCTAGAGCTCCTATACCAAGGGGAAAAAATGCATCACAATCATATACAATTAGTTCAGCCATTTCCCAATTAATGGACATCCTATCCATTGCCAATGCTTTGCAAACACTGCTATAAGTATTTTTATATAGATAGTTCCTTTTCCTTTTTCTTTGATCTCTTTGGATTACAGACACATTGGTGATATTTCTAGGTCCAAGAGTATGTTTCTCCACTTGAAGTGAATTCCAGGTAAACAATATGCTGTTGAATTCTATTCTAATATATTTTACTATCTGTATCCCTTTTATGTGTGAATCCATCCATTTACATTTACAGTTATGAATACTATTTCTCTCCATCTCATTTTCTTCCATTTGTCCTTATCCTTCCCTTTTTAAAATGTGCCTCTTCAAAAGACTGTTTTGCTTCTGATTGCTGCCTGCTTTGGTCTGCCCTCTGTTCTATCACTCTCACTTCTTGTCTAATCCTGTTCTCATATTTTCCTTTTGGGTTAAATAGATTACTTTACCCAACTGAATGTGTGTGTGTTTGTATAATATACATTTATTCATTTGTTTGTTTATTGATTCTTCTCTCTTTGAACCAATTCCAAAGAGACTGAGGTTCAAATGTTACCAACAATTCCTTCCATCTTCCTTTCTACTATAAAAGCTCTTTCTTATGAACCTCTTTTATATAAAATAATTTCCCTTTCTTCATCTCCCCTTCTCATTCCTCCAGTACATTCCTCTTTCTCATCCCTTATTTTTTTAGATCATCCCAATGTAATGCCTCACATCTGTGCCCTCTGTCGATATAGACAACTTTTAACTGCTTCAAGAATAATAAAGTTCCTGGAAGTTACATGTGTCACATTCCCATACAGAAATGTAAACATTTTAGCTTACTGAATGCCTTTTTGTTTCTCTTTCACCTTTACCTTTCTATGGTGCTCTTGAGTCTTCTGTTTAAATGTCAGATTTTCTATTTATCTCTGGTCTTTTCAATAGGAATGCTCGAAAATCCTCTATTCATTAAATATTCATTTTCCTTCCAAACAATAAGGCTGTTTTGCTGAGTATGTTACTCTTGGTTGTAATCTTAGCTTCTTTGCCTTCCGGAATAGCATATTCCAAGCCCCCCACTCCTTTAATATGTAAGCTGCTAAATTTTGTGTTATCCTATAGTCCCTGATCTATAGCTTTTTTATAATATAAAATAGACATTAAGAAGAAACAGATTGTGTGCATATGCTATGGAAAAATCAGAATGAGAACAGGGAATTTCAACTTAAATAAATGGTTTGGTTACAATTTGTATGTATGAAATGTATTAGTTCATTAATTTAACAGGTATTTATTAAGGAAGTAGGCAAGGTAGAATATGAACCAACTAACCAATTTATTCAATTTAATAAATCCACCTGCAACTCTGATGAAAAAAATAATTGTATGAAAGCATGTTTTTACTCAGTACATTAACTCAATATATCTATGATGGGCTTTGTTGACTAGCTGGTATAGTCACAGAGGTCACAATTATAGGGTTTAATTTACCTTATTCTCTCCAATAACAGCTTGAATAGGTTTTTTTTTCTTCCTCTGGATTATAGCCTTATATTAATGGATATGGAAAAAAGGGGGAAAACATTTGCTCATTTCCAATCCTGTGATACCACTCTCACTTGCTATGACTTTTCAAAAATCACTGACAGTGGCTCAGTATTCACATCTACCAATTATTTCAGTACCAAAAGATACAGTTCATCTAATTGGGATGATGTAAATTCACCAGTGGAATCTGGTTGCCTATTTCTCTGCTTACCTTGTATATCAATGCCCTCTTAGTCATTTCTAATTTAAAGATTCTTATCCTTTTCCAAAAAAATAATGAAATGAAATAAGAATTGAGCAAGTCTATCTCTCTTTTTTGTCAGCTGTTACAATCCAATTCATCCCATTCAAAGGTTCTAGACCTTCTTTGATTGTTCTCTCTCTCTCACTCTTTGTTTCTCTCTCTGTCTCTTACATACATGTATGTATGTATATGTAAATCTATATCTATCTATGTATCCATCTAAACACAACCCTTCTTTTTATTGATTACCTTTCCATACCAGCTTCAGGCCAATTCAGAACTTTGACATTTCTGATAGTATTTTTATAGGACTATGCTGAAAACTAATATTCATTCTCTGCTAAACTGACTTTGTTTCCATTTTCTGTATTTAAAAAAAACACATACTTGTTAGTATATTCATTATGCCTCCACTTCAGTCTTTTCAGACAAATTACATTTTTCATTATTGTTGTATATGTATTCTTTTTTATCTTCAGAATTCTGCTCTTGAGTATCTCTCCTGGGCTGGCTTAACTTAAAGTCTTCTACTTTATATTATCCTACCTATTTTCCCTCTAAACTTTTCCCAGAAACTAGGATGCATGTTAAATTATGCATAGATTGTCTTTTTTCTTTGACAAACTATTGGATGGAGTTTTCACCTCACTTTCACCATGGTTGCCACCTTTTCCACTGCAGTAACAAGTCTATCTTTATGAGTAAGAATCAGATCTAGACTAGGATACTTCTCTACCTTTGGAAGTATGAAGTTTTCACTATGACAAGTAAAGAATGTATTAGTTCTGTTTTTGGCAAGACAGAACTCCAGTAATCCATCTGGATAAGTCCCCTGTCACTATTATGTCATGCCTCTGTGCCAGGCTTGTGATCCATTCCCCAAATAAATCCATTCTTTATTTTTAAAATGGTTTCAGTATACTCCAATGAAAAAAATCACTTCTTATTTTCCTTTTTTACTTTTACTCAAATGCTCTCCATCATGCTTTCCCCCTCTAGTTATTGAATTTCTTCACATAAGTTTACTGTCTTAATATGAAATGCTATCCACTCTCTTTCACCCATCATTTTTTCTTTTGAATATTGTATACTCATCCAAAGATAGTCACAAGTTTCATAAGTTACATCCAAGTCTGTATGAGGCCTATAAAGTCAAATTTCCCCATGTGTTTTAAGAATTCAAGTTGCTATTGTTTATGGCCTAAAATTTTAGTGTTTGTGAATAGACATTTTGAGGTTAGGGGTTTTGCTACAGTTTTTTTATTTATTTTGTCTACTGTGAATGTCCAATTATATTGTCTGCTGTTCTTTGTTCTTTAAAATTGTTCCCTATGATATGTACTTGGGTTATAAATAAGTACTTTTCTCTACTTCTCTGCAGCAGTCTTGCTGATCAGGCAGGGTCAATATTATGAACAGTTTCTTGTTGCTGACCAGTGTGGAGGCAAGATCCTCCATTTCCAACTATTTGGAATGAACCTTATGTCAATGATATTGAATATGTATTACATGTTTTTTTTTCCTTATCTAGATTCTGGCAGGGTCCTCAAGTGGGCATCAAGACAAAGAACAGTCTCCTCTATAAAACCAAGGAATCCTGGTCCAATGGACATCAAGTTACAATGTTAGATGACTCAAGGCTTTTTAAGACTGACAGATATCTCTGCCCGCCCCCCTCAGAGATAAACAAAAATCTCTGAATCAACTGGTTGAAAATTTACACATAAGAGTAAACTTTTGTCGTTGTGGCTTGTCCTTCAGCAAAATATCCTGGCTGTCACCTCAGGTCTGATTCTAGTCTTTTACCAGTGAATCTTTAACACTTTGAAGACACAGCCCTCCCTCCTTCCTTCTCCCTCTCCCCTACTAAACATTCATCTCCACTTTGCATCTGTTGCTCTGCTGGATTTCAATTCTACTGTCTAGTTCACTCAAACCTTAAATGACACCACCTACCTCAGCCTCCTTTTTCCTCTGATTGGAGGGCTGGAGGGTATAGTACCAATCTCCTCCCAATGCCATCCTTTATAGAGGGTAGAAATGACTCTGAACTCATTCCACTTCCTCAG
>CM053771.1:130533341-130564374 GCA_028658325.1 Potorous gilbertii | reverse complement strand
CAATGGAGACCACATTTCTATGATGCCTTTAATTTTACAATCTTCTTTCCTTACATTTTATATTCTGTGAGGTAACATGTGAAAGTATTATCAACCTTAGTTTCCAAACACATAAACTGAGGTTCAGAGAGGTGAAATCATTTCCTCAGAGTCCTGTAGGTAGCAAGTGTTAGAACCTGCATAAACTTTTATGGATCAAGAACAATTTCTATATAGATATTCATTTTATTCAGTGTTTTGCTATTGAGTTATCTCCTAGTTACATACTGTTCATTCCAAACCCACAGGTAGATGTGACAAAATCAGAATGTCCTTGCAATGAATAATCTCTTGAACCACAGTGTTCAATCTGCCAACTCACTGAGCATAACTCTTTGCTAAAAACTGCTTGCTGTGATTATAGAAAATTTTATTAGTTTTCTTTTATTAATTTTACAAATCATACAACATTTTAGGGATATTATTTCCCTACTGCTTTATATAGTGCACTCCGTTACAAAGAAAAATGGACATGAGTAGTATCCAAAAGAGAAATGAAATTTTAATCTATTCTATCTATAACTTCAGAGAAGCATGGAGACTTCTCTAGATGTCAGGAAAATGATTAATGGAATACTAAAAGTCCAACACACAGCTGAAAGTCAGACTCCTGGTTCTATTAGCTAAAATGATGCAGATGTGAGTCCAGGACAGATGTTCCATAATCAATGGAGCCTTCATTAATTTATTAAAGAGTCACTCCAAGATAATACACTTTGGAAAGCATTTTGTTAAAGATAGGAAATGGTTTCAAATAGAGCATGTATGAGAGTGGGTTGTTCTTAGAAACTTTCTTTGGCACAGAATCTAGTGGATATAAATCTTCAGGATTTCAAATTCTGTGCAACATGGTCAATTTGTTTAGATCTACCCTCTAGTATTTGTAATGCTATTCATATTCCTTTAAATGCACCAATCATTCTGCTGAAATTTTAGTTATTTTATTGCCATTTAAAATTTTTTATTTTGTTTCTAGTTGATTCTCTCCCCTCTATTTTCCCCTACCCAACCCTCTATCTCCAGTTAAAAAACAAGAAAAATAATTCTTTTACAATATGTCAAATCTAAATTCCTTGACCATGCCCAATCAAAGAAAGGCAAGTCTCAATCTATACTCTGAATTCATCACCTCTATCAGGAGGAAGTATTTATCACATTTTATCATAAGACCTCAGAAATTGTGGTTGGTCACTCTTCTTTCCAGTATAAAGAAATTCTTTGTCTTTACAGTTTTGCACTAGGTGTACAAATTGGTCTGGTTCTCCCCATCTAACTTGGCATTACTCCATACAAACCTTCTCATAGTTCTGTGACCATTCCCTTAAACACACACATGCACAGACACACACACACACTACACTGTTTTATCACATACATCACAGAACAACTTGTTCAGCCGCCCCAATTGATGGGCACTCAATACTAATGTTAATACTAATAATAATTTTCCAATACGACAAAACATACTACTACCAGGAGCCTGACTTTCAGCTGTATGTTGGACTTTTAGTATTCCATTAATCATTTTCCTAACATCTAGAGAAGTCTCCATGCTTCTCTGAAGTTATAGACAAAATAGATTAAAATTTCATTTCTCTTTGGATACAACTCATGCCCATTTTTCTTTGTAATAGAGTACACTATATATTTTTTGTATATATGAATACTTTTCATCTTTTTTAATTTCTTTGGAAGTATAGATCTAGTAGTGGTATCATTGGCTCAATGAGTATGCATAGTTCAATAACTTTAGGGGCATAGTTCCAACTCACTTTGCAGAGTGTTTGAACCAGTTTATGACTCCACCAATAGTGCATGAATGTACTTATTTTTCCATGGCCCCCCTAAAGTCTGCTATTTCCTTTTTTGTCAGGTTTGCCCATCTGATAGGCTTGAGATAGAACCTGAGAATTTTGTTAATTTGTATTTCTTTAATTACATGTGATTTAGAACATTTTTGCATGGTTATTGATAGGATGGATTTCTTATTCAGAAAACTACTTATTCATATCCTTTCACCTTTTTATCAATTAGGATCATTCCAAAGGGCAATCTACATCACCTTAAAGAAGTAATGTTCTAATATAAGTTATCTAGATATACTTGCTTCTCACTTAGCCAAAGACTAGTTAACTTGCTCCTCTGTCCTGTGGATCCCATGAAATTCCTGTCAAATGTTGAATCCAACTGCTCTACCACACTTAATTTCTGTTCCTTTTTGCAATGATTGCTGTTTTTTTTTAAAATGTATTATAGCACTTAGATAGTTTTTTCAGAAGATCTGTAAACTGTTAAATAGAAATGAAATACTTAGGCTCAGAGAAGAATTTGGAAAACATAATAAAATATGCCTAAGTAGTAAGAGAATGAAAATAAGTCATTGTCTCACTTCTCCCAAAACAACTTGGAATATACCTTTACCTAATAACTTTATTCTCAGACTACAGAGCAAACTCCATCGAGAAAAGAATTTCCATATACCAATCTTCGTTTCACAGACATAAAAAGAGGCATACTTTCTTTATCTGAACTTCTTTCTGTGTGAGAAACATTATGAATAGTACAATTTAATGATCAAATACTGTTTTTTAAGCACTACATTTTAAGCCTAACAAATTGAACATAATAACATCCATTTCCAGATTTTGAAACTTTCCAGTAGCTGTCCAACTGAATGTCAATGTGAAGAATTACTCTCTCATTAATTGCTTTATGTACTTTTCTTGTAATTAAACATCTTAGGCTAAGTGATTCTGGTGTCTGGCCACTTCTTAAGCCTGTTAAAACTTCTGCTCTTTCCATTTCTATTCCAAAATGTTGAAAGAGCTCTAGAAGAATCACATCCAAACTATACATGTCTGATTTGGTGTCATATTGAGACCTTTGAAGCTATTTTGGTGAAGCATACTGACTATTACCCACTCCGGATATGTCAGTCTTTTTCTATTGATCCATTCCATGTCTTTCTGAATGATGTCTGTAGAAGCCAGACCAAAATCTTCCATTCTTATATGATGGTCAGGGCTTTGAAGAAGGATATTTCTGGGTTTGAAAATTCTGTGTAATACTCCCCCATGTTAAATATACAATATATAGCTTCCAATAGCTCTTGAAAAATTTTGTTGCAACACTGCCCATAACATGAGGACAGGAAAGTTCATGATGATCCCTTATTTTTATTTTGATTAGTAATCCAGTTCCAAAGTATGATTCCGCATAACTGCATCTGAATATGGAGCAGGAGATGATACCTCACTTCAGTCTATCCCAACAAGGCTAAGTTTTCTTCAGAAGATTCTTCTGTGGATGTAAAATTCTCCTGTAGATAAGAGTTATTCTATTTTTTAGACATTTTCTTTATTTATTTTAGCTTTAAACATTCAGTTCTTTAAAATTTTGAATTTTAAATTTTCTCCCTCTCCCTGAGACAGCATGGAATTTGATAAAGGCTATTTCTGTGCAATCATATTAAACATATGTCCATATTAATCATGTCATAAAGAAGAATTAGAACCAAAGGGAAAAATCATGGAAAATACACACACACACACACACACACACACACACACAGAGAGAGAGAGAAAGAGAGAGAGAGAGAGAGAGAGAGAGAGAGAGAGAGAGAGAGAGAGAGAGAGAGAGAGTTATATGCTTCAATTTGCACTCAGACTCCACAGTTCTTTCTCTGGATGTGGATAGTATTTTATGTCACGAGTCTTTGAAATTGTCTTAGATCCCTGTATTGCTGAGAAGAGCCTAGTCTGTCAAGGTTTCATTGCACAATGTTGTTATTACTGCGTACAGTTCTCCTGGTTCTGCTCACTTCACTCAGCATCAATTCATGCAAATCTTTCCAGGTTTTTCTGAAGTCTACCAGCTCATTATTCCTTTTGGAACAATAATATTCCATTACTTTCAATATATTACAACTTGTTCAATCATTTCCCAACTGATGGGACTCCTCCCAATTTCTGGTTTTTGGCCACCATGAAAAGAGTTGCTATAAATATTTTTTTACACGTGGAACCTTTTCCCATTTTTATGATCACTTTGGGAAACAGACCAAAAATGGTGGTATTGCTGGGTCAAAGGTTGTGTACAGTTTGATGGCCTTGGGCATAGTTCCAAATTGCTCTCTGGAATGGCTGGGTCAGTTCAAAATTTCACCAACAACACATTAGTGTTCCAATTTTCCCACTTCTTCTCCAACATTTGTCATTTTCCTGTTTTGTCCTATTAGACCATCTGATAGGTGTGATGTGGTACCTCAGAGTTATTTTGATTTGTATTTCTCTAATCAAAAGTGATTTAGAATATTTTTTCATATGACTAGAGATAGCTTTAATTTATTGATCTGAAAACTTCCTTCACATCCTTTGACCATTTATCAACTGGGGAATGACTTATATCCTTATAAATTTGACTCAGTTCTCTCTATATTTTAGAAATGAAACCTTTATCAGAGATGTTGGCTGTAAAAACTGTTTCCCAGCTTCCTGCTTCCCTTCTAATCTTGGTTACACTGGTTTTGTTTTGTGCAAAAACTTTTTAATTTAATTTAATCAAATTTATTCATAATATTTTCTATCTCTTGTTTGGTCATAAATTCTCCATAGATCTGACAGGTAAACTATTCCTTGCTCTCCTAATTTATAATCTCACCTTTTATGTCTAAATCATGTACCCACTCTGACCTTCTTTTGTTATATGGTATAAGATGTTAGTCTATGCCTAGTTTGTGCCATACTAATTTTCAGTTTTACCAGAAGCTTTTGTTAAGTAATGATGCCTGCTCTCCTGGGGCTGCACTGAAGCAAGGGGGTGTCTGTTACACTATGTTAAAACTGGAAAGGTCCATCAGGGATATTTACATTATTTTACATTTGAAGAACAAGAGACCCAGAGAGGATGAATAACTCACATAGGGTAACATATAAAATAAGGAGAAGAGCTGAAATTTGAACCCAGAACTTCAGATTCAAAATAGGTCCAATTTTTTTTCTCTCTATACTACAGTTCTGCCAAGTATTATTTTCTTCTGTTATTCCCATTTTACAGATGAGAAATTTAAGGATTAAAATTTTAAGTGCCTTGTCCATACTCACAAAGAAAGTGTTAGAACTGAGGCTCAAATCTAGATCTCTGAATAAGGGAGGAAAAGGAATAAACATTTGTACACCACCCACTGTATATCAGGCACTGTACTAAATGCTTCATGAATATCTCATTGAATAAAAGGTAATTTTGTCTCCCATCAAATTATCTCCCAGTAACACCAAGAAGTTAACTCCCTACATGTTCCTAATCCAGCCCCCTGGCCTTTTGGATGAATCCTTTCTATGAATAGGAACAGCAGTAATAGCAACAAAACAGCAATAACGAAGGACATCATTTATGGAGCATCTACTATGTGCCAGGCACTGTGCTACCCACTTTACAAATATTATCTCATTGCATCCTCATAACAACCCTGGGAGGTGTATACTATTACTATCACTCTTACAACTAAGGAAAGGAAGGCAAAGAGAGGTCAAGCACCTTGTCTAGGATCATATTGCTTGTTAGTGCCTGAGGCTGAGATCAAAATCAGGGCTTTCTGATTCCAGGCCCAGTGAGGATCCAGTGTACCACCCTTGGTTAGTCATTTGGTTGTATTTGAATAATAAGAGTAACAAAGAACTCATTAGCTCACGAGGCAGGTCTTCTTCCGAAATTTGTTTTTATTTTCTTTTTTACAGGTCTAATAAATCCTATATCCTCCTGTAAATTAAGCTAAAAATAATAATATTATTAGCAGGCATTTATATGGCTTTTATGGTTTTGAAACATATTTAATGGATTTCCTCACATGAAACTTTCTATAACCCTATAATGGAGATTTCAAATGTGCAAATCAAGACTCTGAAAGATTAAATGACTTGCCTGGAGACATCTTGAATTCAGTGTGTCCAAGACAGAACTCAATAGCTTTCCTCCCAAATTTAGCCTTCTTCCACACTTCCCTATTATTGTAAAGGTTACCACCATTTTTTCAGTTGATCAGGTTTACTATTGTGGCATCATTTGCTCTTCATTACTCTCTTTCACCCAACATATTATATCATTTGTCCAATCTTGTCTCAACAATACCTCTGACAACAATATCTCTGTCTACACTGCCACCACTCTAGACCAGACCCTCATCAGTTTTTGTCTAGACTATTGTAATAGTCTCCTATTTGGCCCTCCTTTCTCAAGTCTTTTTCTATTCTAATGTGTCTTTCACAATCCACCAAAGTAATTTTCCTAAAGCACAGGTTCTATACTTCTCAATCCCCTTTCCAATAAATGTCAGTAATTTCCTATTGTTTCAGGGATAAACTGTCTGCAGTATTCAAATCTCTTCAAAATCTAGCCCTTTCCTACTAAAGATGATCATTCACATTATATCTTTGCATGTAACTGGTGGATCAGTGGAGTGAATACTGGGTCTGGAGCCAGGAAGACCTGAGTTCAAATCTGGCCTCAGATACTAGGTGTGTGACTTTGGGCAAGCCAGTTAGACTTTGTCCTAGTTTCCTCAAGGGTAAAAAACAATAGCAACTACCTTACAGAGTTATTGTGAAGGCCCAGGACAAAGCAGGTACTTTAAAATCCTTATTCTCTTCCATAATCCCATTCAACCAGGCGTGTGCCCTGATTCCAAGTCTGGTGCTATTTTCATAATACCTTTTTCTCATAATCTTAATTTATGATC
The DNA here is from genome assembly GCA_028658325.1 of Potorous gilbertii. NCBI lineage: Eukaryota > Metazoa > Chordata > Mammalia > Diprotodontia > Potoroidae > Potorous > Potorous gilbertii. The sequence goes on along the minus strand of CM053771.1, from coordinate 130,557,602 downwards.
CTTGTTCTTCCCTCGGGAGCCAAAAAAAATAGATTTACTTTGTTTTGCATATAACTTCCCTTCAAATACTTGAAAATAGTTATCATCTTGTCCAAACCTATTTCTCCTATTATTCAGGCTAAACACATGGAGTTTCAAAAACAGATTCTCGTATGGAATGGTGTTAAGTCCCCACTTCACCTAGTCATATCACTCTCAACACACTATGGTTTGTCAGTATCCCCCCAAAAGTAATTTCCCTTTTAACATGATACTCTGAGTGTAACCTGGCCAGCTGTGAGTACAGTGGGCTTCAACTTTTTGAAGTGATACTATTTTTTCCAATGAACTGTTTAAAATTTTTTTCTTGACTTTGCTGGAGGTAAGAGCTTGGGGAGGAGAAGAGGGAAGTACTCCCAGGAGTCTACTAATGAAGTTTTTTTTCCACTTCTACATCAACTACCTTAGGTGTTGGTGGAAACAGTGTTTATTATCCTGGAGGTTGAAACCATGAAAATTTATGTCTCTGGGCACTCCAGATATCAGATAGAACTCTAAGTCTTTCACTTTAAACAAAGACCAGTTTCAGTGGCAATCACACAGGTTGGAAAGAATACAGCTTTGGTGGTATCCAAAAGGGTTAATAGTAAAATTATTATGTGAGTAGAACAGTAATGAGATCAGCAAAATCACTCTGAAGCCCTGGTCAAGAGCATGTTGTTTCTTTGACAGTTGCACAGACCCTTTAAAAAAATACTAGATGAATATAAATAGCCATATTTAACTTAGGAAGGGAAATAATAAACTGCATTTATTGAAAAGTGACTATGAAATAGTCTACATCTATGAGGCAATGAAAGGAGAAAACAAAAAATGAAATATATTTTTAAAGGCTTCATTTGTATGGGGCATTCAGGTAGGACTAGCATCTCTGGTGTGAGGGCTAGTCAAGCCCTTTTCAGGCCTGCTCATCCACCTTTGGTATCCACCTTCACCCAACACTCATCTTTGGTGCCAAGAAATTGTAGTAAATGTTTATTGACTGACTAACATAAATATAAGCTTGATTCTACAGAGAAACTCATGCATTGTCTCATGTGAGCAACCAATCAGCAAACATTTATTAAGCATCTACTAGTGCTTTAGGAATAATATTTTGATACTAGTGTAGAAGATGTACTGGGAGGTAAGAGACTACAGGAAGAGAGACTGATTAGGAGGCTGTAGCAGTAACTGAGACTAGGGCAAAGAGGGCCTGAACTGAGATGTTGGCTGTTTGAATGGAGGGATGATGATAGATAGAAGACTTATTGTGAATGTGGAAAAAATAAGACTGGAATTGATTAGATGCTTGTAGTGAAGAATTGTTGATGATCCTGAAGTCTGGGTGACTGGAATCTCACAACTGCACCTTCTATTAAGATGTGCAGGTATTGTTTTTCTGAGGAAACTGATAGATGAAATGATTTTCCCCAAATCACATGGATAGCCATTGGCAAAGGTGGCATCAGAATGCAGATTTGTAAGTCTGGTTCAGTGTTCTTTCCATTAAATACTTCTTTTCCACTGTGCCGAACTGCCTGTAATATTTTAGAGAAACACTTAAAGGTTCAGTTAGCCAAATCTTGTCAAGTCTTATATAGCTACGTTATAGGAGAACTTACAGAAAATTGTAATTGGGTAAAACTTAGTGGGCAGACACACACAGTTGCTTGGGATTGAATTGCCCGTTGCCTACTGAATAAAGAGCATTTTCAAAAACAAAGACAGGTCTTTGAGGAGGAAAACAGAAGTTGATGGGTGGTCCTGGCAGATGGTCTTATTATCTCAGATGGCTAGGCTGTCTCAGTATTACAGAATATCCCCCTGAGGGAGCATCAGGGCCTTCAGGGCTGATATTCAAACCTAGGAAACCACCATGCACTTCATCATTATCAGTGCTAGCTGCTAAGTGAAGTTGATCAGCCCCACATCTGCCATGCCTGCACTCAGGGTAGATGCTTATGGGATCCTACAGGGGAAGGCTGTCTAGAATCCAAGTCTGTTTCTTATCCCAGACCTTCTAGAGTGAAGGCTTTTCTTAGACAGTGAAAGTGGGAATAATTAACTAGGACAGAGATGCACAGGGATAAAAATGGAGGCAGCTTGATTCTCAAGTGAAAGGTGTTTCTAAAGTGATGTGACATGCCAGCCTGCAGGGACAGATATGAAAATAACTTGGGCCCTGCAAAGTCTTGAAAACCCTTGTATAGAGATAATGGAGATAGAGAAATGTTAGATGACTTTTTCATGGTCAAACTCAGGAGTCATAGTGGTCAATGTGTCCTCTTTTGCCTTCCATTTGTATTCTTGCCTGTGTCTGGGTGAATGGCAGCTCCTGAGACATTATCATCAGTGACAGCAATGATGGCAGTTCTTATTTACATCATCATTTATTTGTGCTTTTCCAAGTCCTTTCGCACAGATCCTCATACTGTGTCTTTGCAATAATAACCAGGTTGGTACACTGGGCTAGTGTTGTTAGTTATTTGAAAACATGAGAAACTGATATTCAGAACAATGAGGCAATTTGCCCAATGGCACCAAGTAATCAGGAGAAAGGATACTTGGACTTTTGTCTTCTGATTCCTACTCCAAGACTATTATAGTCCTTCATAGTTTGCAAGTCATTTCAACTCCATATATCTGTTCCATTATTTGTAAATTGAGAGAATTTGCCTCTATGACCTCTAATGCCTCCCAACATTCTACATCTCTATAATCCTGTGACTGGAGGCATACATGACCTCTTAGAGCAGAAGTCCAAGTGTCAGATTGGAAGTGAAGTCATGATGACATTATGGATACAATGCCTAAAGTCTCTTATGTCCACTTACAAAGTCTATGGAATAAAACTGTGGTGTGGCCATAATCAGGATCATTCTGCTTTCAAAGAGGCAGAAAGACTATGATGGCCTTCAAGCTGAGTCTTTTTTTACTTTCCAATATGGCCAATCATATAGACTGTTGGCCAAAGTTAACAAACAATAAAGATAAAGGACATAATAAACTGAAAAAGTTTTAAGAGTGAAATGCCAGTTGACAATCTAATCCTGCCTGGAACTGACATGAAGTTAGGGAGAAGTTTCCCTGAGTCCCTACTCTTCATGGCAGATTCCTATAATCAAAAGTTTTGTAAGCATAATATCAGATTTATTAAATAATAGGTTGGTAGGAGAACATCTGAGGTTAAGATTTAAGTCTAAGATTAAGCTATTAAGCTTAGGATTTTGGACCAACAACAATAAGTTAGGGTCCTTTAATTTGTAGTAATAGTGTGGAAAATCAGCATATTCTTCTGGTACTTGTCTCAGTCGTCTTACAATTAGTTAATATTAAAGGAAAAATTGTTTGTGTTTATTTTGTAAATGCTTTAAAAGAAGTGTAACATGATTAGAAATTGGAATTGTTTGATGACTTGATATGTAATGTGTTTAAAAATTTTTAATTATTTATTATGTCTGTGTATGTCCTGGAGCCTGTTATTAATTCCTTATTAATTAATGTAAAATGTAAAAACTGGGTTCTATGTGAATTTCTTAAATATGACAATCGGCCAAAGTTCCAATTTGATTTTGTAAGAATGATTAGGGTGCAAGGCTTAAGAATGGTAATCTAAAATTGTACTAAGGTCATTTGTAGGAGAATGGATATGAAGAAAATAAATTTGTACAAGAAGATAAAGGAAAGAAGATGCTGAGATGCTGTGCTAAAGATGGCTTGAATGAGCATCCAGACCAGAAAACTGCATCAAATGATGCTCCTCCCCAGACTGCTGAACATGAAACTTCTAAAAGGACAACTCATTGATTTACCTTTTTCTTCTGAATCTCTGTATCCGTACTTGTGAAAGGGGATTGTCTCCTTGTAACTTGTCGATGCGTTGATCAACTTTGCTCCCCTCCCATATTGACATAAAGGGGAGATAGATGAGTAGAAAAACTCATATGGGAAAGTGAGGTGGTATTGATTGGGTTTAGGTGTGGAAACAAATATTTTGACTGAGGGGAGGAGTTTTTGGGAAACAAAAAAGGAATCTTGTTTCCATAGGGTTACAAGTCCTCCCAGCTTTAAATGATAGCAGTTAATCAGAATTGTGACCTAGCATGACCTAGCATGTGATCTCACAGGAAAAAGGTCAGGAACTTGTGCATAGGCTTGAGGAGCTGTTTGAGGGGGAGCCTATCAGACAGGAAAACATGAATTGAGTTGTTCAGAGGCTTCTTCTAGTCAATAGATGGTGAGCTGAGAGATTCCAATTTGGAACAGAATAAAGGGGCTTGCATTGGTCTGAGCAAATTGTAACACTCCCCTAGGAGCTACCCATTTATTCAGGGGGAATGAATGTAAAACTTAATAGAAGATTTCCTGATTTTACAAGTATTGTTCTCTGTTTACAGTGAGCACTTCCCTCTTAGTAGGGAATGCGCCCTCTTCTTACAAAGGCCATAATAAAAGATTCTTCTTTCAAAAAAAAGCTCTAAGAATTTCATAATTTGGGGGGAGAAAATATTTAGCAGGTGTAGATTAAATAATAATGCCACTTTAATTGTTGGTGATTTACATAATTACAAGCATACAAGCATAAAGAAAGAAGTCATCTTGAAGTTATACAATGCTAAGGAATTTTAGAGTATGAGAAATATATGAAATGATATATATTTTTTTCATTTTTCCAGTAGTCCCTCTTGAAAGTAAATAAAGCTGAATTTTTCTTTTTATTGAAAGTGTAAATGACAAGGTAAATTTTTAAAATGGTATTACATGCATGGACTCTAGAAAATAACTTGTGCAATTTCGGAGCTGATACATGAGTCAGGAGGAGGTGATGAACTAGATAAATATCTGAACCTTAAGGCACAGGACTCAGAATGTAGGACAAAAGCCTTCCTCTAACTTATTTGGCTGAGAATTTTAGAGGCTAAGAAAGTGTCAGGTATCTTGGGGAACTGAAGCTTTGTGTTCCACTTATAGGTTCAGCTATTTTTTGCATTATTTTCCATTAGAAGAGAAAATTGTTAAAATTAAAATTGAGAGCTATCCAATGGGGAGACAGTGCCCTGCTACAAGGGAAGAAATAATCTAATTAGCATATCTACATGCTTTGTTTATTTAGGAGTATGATTATATTAATGAAAAGGAGCCATAAGTGTGGCTACCTGGTGTTTTCTAAATGCATGTACCTTGCTGAACAGTAATTGGAAGTCCATTTCTTCCTTGCAACTGGCAGGCTGATATTTCATGATGAGTTTGCAGGAAGGAAAACAAAATGGCTGTGTTTGTGCTTTTATGGGAGAGTTTGCAATATAAAAGGCATCCTTTCTAATAAAGGTTAAAGATAAATGAAGGCATACACCATGACAATAAGAACTGTGACTTATGTAGTCATTACATCTCCTTCAGCACCTTGGACAGTTCTCTGTCCATAGGATGTAGTTTACTTAAGGATGCACAAAGTGAAGTGAACCCCTAGATGAGTAAGGAGGAGTTGAAAATGTCATGAGATAAAGGAGAACTCAAACTAATCTCCAATGTGGTAAGTTCCTATTTTTACTCACTTCGTCTTAGTAATAAAATGCTCAACTCTGATGTTTCTCTGATGAAGGGTTTTATGTGATGGCCATGCTCTCTAACTGTGATGCCCTTTAAGTTCATGCTTGTGGGGCAAAAACCCCTTTGACCTCATACTAGTTCCTCTATGGCTCTAGCTATGCTACTCCATAATATCTAATAAAAATGATTAGTATTTGTTAGTTTTACAAAGCCAAAAGCGAAGCATCATACATGATAATTAAAAGCAATTATTTCAAATGTTAGTCTATTCTGCAGTACTTCCATGGGGAAAGTAAAGCTTTAAATGTGAGGATAAGTTTACTGAACTCTTTCATTTACTAGCAAGATTTAAATTTAAAAAAGATGCACAAGTTGCCATCAGAGTCTGCATAAATGAATATACTGTGTCATGAATTTTCTTAAAGTTCTGAAAGCAAAGACATGTTGAAGCCTCTATCTGCTCTCGTTAGTGTCATTTCTGCTGCTGAGTGTCAGACTGAGCCCCTGTGAAGTGTATTCCCAGGCAAGCAGACATTTGTAAATATCACATCACAAAAGGGGCAGTCACTGCAAAATAGAGTCCCCAAATATATAAGGGGTCAGTGAGTGAGGGTATACTAATTGATTAAGAAGAATAGACTGATTGAATCAGAGATGGTGTCATAGTGAATTAACCTCTGTACTCATAATGCTAGGGCCCCTGAACTGTGACAGTTGGGCAATGACTCAGTTAAATAGCTGTTAAGAGAGATGACTGGTTGATGCTTTCAAAAAAAACAACAGAAACTTAAGTGTTAGATGACTCTATAAACATACATAAGCACATATATGCACACATGCTTCATATATGACCCTATACAATGTACACATAATAGGTATATGTATAAGTGGATATACATCTATAATACAAAAAGACATGTACATCCATAAATATGTAGGTATATACATACATAATGTGTCTGTATATATACGTATATAAATATGTATCTCCCAAGTACCCTTACCCCACATTATTAAAAGCACTTTACTTCTCCTTTCCTTGTTCTCATTTCACATCTGTAAGACAAATTACCATTTTTTCAAATATTAACATCATATATTTATTTTTATAGAATTAATATTTTATTTTTTCCAAATTACATATAAAAATAGCTTTCAACATTCAGTTTTGTAAAATTTTTGTTCCAAATTTTTGTCCCTCTTTATATTTCCTCTCTCCTCCTCAGAATAGCAAGCAATCTGGTAGAGGTTACTCATGTACAATCATGTTAAGCATATTTCCACATTAGTCATGTTGTGAAAGAAGAATCAGAACAGAAAGGATGAAGCACAAGAAAGGAAAACAAATAAAAAAAGTGAAAAAAGTATGCTTCAATCTGTGTTCTGACTCCACAATTCTTTCTCTGGATGTGATTAGCATTTTACATCACAAGTCTTTTGAAAATGTCTCAGATCATTGTACTGCTGAGAAGAACTAAGCTTATCATAGTTAATCATCGCATAATGTTGCTACTGCTGTGTACAGTGTTCTACTGGTCTTGCTAACTTCACCCAACACCAATTCATGTAAGTCCTCCAAGTTTTCCTTAAATCCACCTACTCATCATTTCTTATAGTACAATAGTATTTCATTACATTCATGTAGCACAACTTGTTCAGTCATTCCCTAATTGATGGGCATCCCCTCAATTCCCAATTTTTGGCCACCACAAAAAAGAGCTGCTATAAATGTTTTTGTACATGTAAGTCCTTTTCCCATTTTTATGCTTTCTCTGAGATACAGATCTAGTAGTAGTATTGCTGGATCAAAGGATATACATTATATACACATACATATATATATATATATATATATATATATATATATATATATATATATATGAATAATTCAAAATAATTCCAAGCCAGGTGTAAGTTTTTTTTTCTTTCTCTCCTAGGTGAGGGGACAACAGAAGCAGAGAATAGAGTGGGAATTCATTCTTGGGTCTGGGCATTCATGCTTGTGAAGGGGATAGAGACAGAGGTATAATATGGAAATATTTAGACTTATGTATGGGCAGAATGAGTAACTTCCTTTGGTCATACGATTTCATATACTCAGAGAATCTCAGAATTAGAAAAGACGAGAAACCATTTAGTTCAATGCATATGCTTCTCCTTGTATATAACATTCCTTGTCATCTCCAACTTTTGAAAAGGTTGTCCCTTATGTCTACTTTTCAAAACCCAGTGAAAACAAAACAAAACACTTCCTACAGGAGAACTTTCTTGATCCTCCCAGATGCTTTGCATTTGCTTTCTGAATATATTTATGTGACAATTCCAACTCAACATTGTCCGTGGACTAGATTGAAAGGTTGGGTTCCCATTGGGAGGCTGCTACTTACTAGTCTCTGGGTTCTCTTCCTTTAAGCAATGAGTTTCAAAATACTATCACTCATGGGCACCCTCTGTTATCCCCTCTATTAACAACCAAACAATTGTCCTCATGTAGGAAAGTAATTTACTAAAAAGGCATGGGAAAGGATAGGTGCTAAAAAACATTCCCCCTAAACCATGGGTGCACACTCCTTTTATCCATAAAAAGTACCCAGTGGGAAAGAGGATCAAAATTCAAGCATGATGGCAGTTTATGATGACACATGTAGAGATCATATGTGGTAAAGCTGTAACTCACAGCTCCTGTTTCGTCAAGTCTTTTTCTCCATTTGTAAAATCTTTGTGAAGTTCCCTTTAGATGGAAGTCTCTTTTAGGTGAATCCACTGCTGGGCCAGGACGGTTCCCTCCTGTAAGGAATTTTCCCCTCTAGACACACATCTTTCATCCTTTTTTGCTTAATAAGTCAGCTGTTGCCCAGTTGATGTGATAGCTCCTCACCAAACTTGTCTGTTACCAAGCTAAGCTAGTGTAATAAATTAACATCTAGCTATTTCTTACATTGGAATGCTCACAAAGTTGCTGCTTCAAAACATCCATCTTGACTTTGCTGCTCAGTCAACCCAACAACTCTTGAATCTGCTGCCACCTGTTCCGATGGCATCTACTATGAACTCTGGATTAGCCAAACTCACCAGACCTCCTTATCACTAGCATTTTGGAATATATATTTGCCCAAGATTAGAAAAAAATAGACACCACACACACACACACACACACACACACTCACACATTATAACAGCAAAGACACCATTATTCACAGGAGGGCCTGCTGTACAGGTTCTTAGATCTGCTTTTCAAAAAAATAGCAACTTTTGGGTGGTCAACAATCACTTTAATCAGGCACATATATCACTCACTTAGGTTGGGGAAGAAACACCCTGAATTTCAGAGAAAATACAAACAACAAAGTTCAACAGACAGGGCTTCCAACTGCCTGACCATAAGCAATACATACATCACAGATCAACAGAAAGATCCAGCTGTCTGACCATACATACCTAATTACCAAAGAGAGAAGTGCCAGCTCTTTTTTTCAAAGTTTTTTTATCCACGTTTTCAAAGTCAGGGGGCTCCTTAGCGGCTTATCAGAATCTCATCTGGCACACAAACCTTCTTCCAAAAACTAAATCCCAAAACAAAACCTCATCTCAGAGTATTTATACACTTTTTCAGAGCCAGAGGGTAGGACCTTCCGACCCAATAGAAACTAACAAAGGGTACTGAAGTCTATTAATGGAGAGGAATCTTTAACTCTTCCCCCCACCCACCATTACCTTAAATTAACATTACACACACACACACACACATACACACACAAAATTAAAAAAAAAAACGGTCGCACAATATGGTCGCAAAAACATGGTAACTGGGAGGAGAAATTTGTCCAGCTGCACCTCTTTCACCTGGTAATTCAAAGGAGTCCTCCAAAGATGAAGCTACCCATGTAAGAAACTGAGAAGTAGGTGTTCATACTCACTGAATAAGCACTTAAGTGTGATTCAGCAACTCTTAAATCATAAGTTCCTTTGGTTCATCAGCCAATTAGAAAACTTTTCATATTTATATAGTTCCATCACCTTAGATTTTCATGACCAGAAATAGGATCATCAAAATTTCTAAAATTTTGATTTGAAGTAGGCAGAGAATATTTGCTCTAAGGACTAAGCAGAGAATATCTTCAGGATATTCTTCATGCTTCAAGAACTGATCATTTTTGGTCATTCTTCCCTTCCCTCTATTATATTTGCATTTATGTATATATATATATATATATATATATATATATATATATATATATATATATATAGCTATGTAATGTATATGTGTGTGTTTTCACGCAATGTACTTGTATATACACAGTATATACTTACTAAACTCTGTGTATATATGTATATACATATATACACACACAACTAGATAAATATATATTGTATATATATGTATACTATATATGTGTATGTGTATTTCTCCCACTATAGAATATACTTTGGAAGGCAAGGATTATTTCATTTTTTTCAGTTTATTGTTGTTAATGTCTCATTCTTGAATAGGAATATTCTTTATTGAATTCCTATATATAGTGAATTATATATTGATATACAATTCAATATTATATACTGAATTCCAAACTATGCTTGAAGACCTCTGTTGATGAGCGAATCACTACTTCCTGAAACAGAACATTTGTCTTTGCCTATCTCTCCTTCTGTGGAAGTTTCTTCCTAATAGTAATCCTAAATCCAACTCTTCAACTTCTCACTAGTGCTCCCAGTTCTTCTCTCTGTGTCCAGTTCACTTCAGTTCACTTTTGTAAACAGAACCCTTAGCATTTAGGAAAAAACATCCACCAAGTATCTGTTATATGCAAGGCAGAGAAACAGTATGGAGTAGTAGAGAGCCAGCTTTGGAGTCTGGAAGGCCTGGATACAAATCTCCTCAAATTCAGTCTCATCTGTTGCACATACTGATAGCTTTGCAGCTGAGCTGGTGACTTCAAGTCAATCATCTAAGAACACAATCTCTCAACATCTGTATGTCCATTTTCCCATGTCCATTTCACAAATATGGTTCATCCTTTGACAATTCCAACCTTTTCATGGGAGGTCCTGGTATCACTAGCTTTTCCCCAGATATTGTTTTAGCTTCAACTGAATTCTTAACAGGAAGACCAGACTCCAAAACATTCACAGTAGTCATTATGAGTGAAGGACAGACTTGCTGATGTCCATCACAAAAACTTATGAATGGGGCCCACTGGCAGTTTAGGTGGGGGCTGAGTCCTTTTAGCTATCTCTTGGAAGTATAACTGCAACTTAGTTTGGAGGTGACACCCAGAGTCCAAATTCTGGAGCCACTGGATGAAAGTAAAGTAAGTCACTTAAACTCTTAAGTTCCTCATTTGCAATAAGAGGGAATTGAGTTCAACAACCTCCCAAGTCCCTTCTAGCTCTAAATTTATGATTCTATGATACTTACATTCTCAGTATCCAAAGTAACTTGAAGTCCAGAAATTGTAGAGTAGATACAGATCTGCCCCTACTTTAAGTAGTAAGTAGGAGGTCCTCCTTCTACATTGGCAGATGGAACTTGAAAATGTCCTATACCAATGAAATCTCAGGTCTGACCCTTGCTAACTTCCCCCCTTTTCCCCCAAAAAAGAGAGATAGAAGAATATACAAAACCCTGTGCTAGGGATTTAAATAGGGATAAAATCATAAACACAATTGTCTTTGACCTCAAGAAAATTAATTTCTCCTGAGGGGAAAGGTGTAGGTAGAAAGATAATAAAAAAACAAGATAATTTGATGAAAAGAGCAAAAACAATTAAGGATGATTGGGAGTATAAATGAAAGGCATATTATAAGATGTTATATCTTCACTGAACCTTGAAGAAAACTAGGGATTTTAAACAACCCAGATGAATTTGGGAATACATTCTAGGTATAGGGGCCAGCCTGTTCAAAAGCCTGGTGGTGGAAGCTAAAGTGCTGTTATGGGAATAGTTATATTTTGCTAGTATTTTTGGCACATAAAGGTTATGTTTGATCCTTCTTCCACATGGCACTCTTTCAATTTTCAATTAAGAGATCCTAAGTTTAGAATTAGATGTTAGATCCCACTTTGTGTAACATACTCACTTCAGTGATCAGATTATGGAATACCTTAAAGGGGAAAGAACTTAGGTAACTGAAGTTACACAGCTGGCAAATTACAGCACTGTATTTTGAACTCAGATCATCTGATTCCTAATTTATCACTCTTTTCAGTATTCAAACCATGAAAAGACCTATCATGTTTCCTCATTGTCCTTTGTTCTGCATCTAAATATCATACATTTATTTAATTGATCTTTATGTGTCATATGATTTCCATGCTGGTAATTGTATAAAAAAAGCTTTTTGAAAAACATATACATTTTTTAGTTTAATCTTAATTTAACATTTTTCATCACTTTCTTACATCTAAATCAGTGGTGTCAAATAGAAACAGGGACCATTAAACTATACATAAAGATCTCCATTGATTACATATTAAGTAAAGAATGTAACATTGTTTTATTGCATTTTTATTTGTTTTGTGAAGTATTTCCCAATTGTAATCTGATTACTGTCAATCTTATAGGATTACTGTAAGAAAAGAACTTTGAAAATTATAAAATGATAGGGAAATGCAAGCTATCATCATCATCATCATTGTCTCATTTACATCTTGTTCTTTTGGAGGGAGAGTAAGGGTAGTTTGAGATTCAGATAGAACCATTACTAGGAAAAGTCATTCATTCTCTTGCCATTTTTCTATAAACTATTGAATAGGTAGATAAAATTACAAAAGAAAGTTGAAAGAATATTAGAATATAATTGTCTCTTCATCTTCCTTCTCCTTTTTTCCTTCTACTCCCTCTCTTCCTTTCAGCCCACATTATTTCCATTTTACCCATATGAATATATTTACAATGATCCAGTGTTATAATTCGTTAAATGCTTTGCTGACATTTGGGATACTGTGTCCAAGGTCTTGTTTAATTTAAGGCTTAAGATGCTAGCTACATTCCCCTTATCTAACAATAACCGTGATAAAAAAGGATATCAGGTTAGGTAGACATAATGTGTTATTAATGCTGGATCACTGCTTCACTTTCACAGTAGACATGATCCATTCTTTTAATAATCTCTAGACATTCACTAAAAATATACCTCATATGCCTTAAAATAATAAACTTTTTTTTGGTTTTGAAAATCTCAACAATAAATTAAAAAATTCCAAGTTCTATTCTTGCTGAATCTATTGCAGTTTTGATAGTTTTCAAAGAGCATTCATTCACAGGAACTCAGCAAACATCCTTAAGTTCATTTAATAATAAGAGTCTGGGTGACTTGATTTATTCAGTAGTATGAGGTCTTTTATTATATTTTCCCTAGTATAATTCAATTTCGTTTTGTATATCCCCCTTTTGAGATCGTTCTTATAAGTGGAGAAAGCAGCAAAAACTATGATAAATAGCAGTTCCATTATCCATTATCTTCTTTTTATCTATATTGCTGCTTGCATTCTTTGATCAGCTCTCTTGCACAAAAAAGAAAAAAAAAACTTTTCGTTAAGTTTAGTATTTATTAAAAGACACAGCATATTCTAGACTTCAGTGCTGCTTATATTACCTCTGTACTACTGGACTACTCTTTTGTATCCATCTCTAGCTAGCTATCCTTGTTCCCATTGTTTCTATATGTCTTTTAAAATTACGATCCAGCAGATGGGCTCTTTGTCTAGCCACACTGTTCTCTTTAGGCTTTCTCTCCCTTTTCTCATTCACTGTAACCATATGCATTTGTGTAGTCAAAGAATTGTTTTTAATAATATCCCATTCTGCTTTTAGATAGCTATATAATCTTGAGAATTAATCTATTCTATTCTGCACCTATTCTATTCTGAAAATTCCCATTCCCCCAAAATCCAGAATATGGATTAAACTATATCCAAATATTCCCTTTTCTTTACTGCAAACTCTCATGTGGCTTGATCCGTTCTAATATTTCTAGCATTTCTTCTTCAAAAACTAGTTTCTTTTTATCATTTAGTAGTAGGCTGAATTTCTTTTGTTTCTTCCTCCATTTTCTAAAGGGTAGAATTATCATTTGGACAATTCAAGAATCTTTTAGCTGTTTTTATTTCAGAAGAGACAGAGTTCCAATAAATGTCTGGACAATTGAATTCCCTATTTCATTGTCACAGCACCTGGGATTCATCCCTTTGGAAGTTTATTATTTTTGAGCCCTCTTTTGAGATGAATTTCCTTTCTGGGAGAAACATTAAATTAATTTACACTAAGGATTCAGTGATTTGTCAGAGAGTACATATGGGTCTACCTTTTGGGAATACCAGGAATCTTTTAGGGTAGAGATGAAGAGAATAAGTATTGGGAATTGTGAAAGGGGCAAAGAACAGAGAGAGGAATAAAAACCAATATCATATATTTTATAATTTTTCTTATTTGCATAATTTTGCTCATTGTGCATCTTAGGGGAAGGATCAGCTGCCCAGAGGATACCAAGATTTACAGGATTAAAACAAAGATCACAGGGAAATTTTTGAAGTAAGTAAAATTTGTTTCCAACATCTGTAGGCTCTCATTTCTCCCTTCTCCTATTTCATATGACTAGTACTCTTATATTTGTCCCTTTTGACCTTTATCAAAATCTATCCACAAGACATAGTCTATCAGATCACTCCCATTTTAGTGAGAGAGAAGTTATTTGCTCTATTATTTATATCATGGGATTTCTCTGTTTCTTAGATGTATTTTTATCCACTATTGAAAGAATTCCAAACATTGGCAAGTAGGTGGGAAAACAAAAGAAAAAAAACTGAAGATAGGTCATGGGTCTCTGAATATACAGTATAACAGTTACAGTTTATTCTAATTATATTAAAAAAAAGAAATTCTGACCCTCTAGTGCAGAGATGAGCGACCATTTTCATCACCTCAGCACATGTTAGCTATGCCCTTCTCTGAAATGTCTGTCATTGCTACAAAATGGAATGTTGGTAAATAGAAGAGGCAGGATGATGTAGTGAAAGAATTGTGGATGAAGAGTCAAGACATTTGGAAACTTGTCCTTGGTCTGCTATTCATTAGGAAGACTAGACAAATCAACCCACTTTTATTTACTTTATTTTCTTCTTCTGTGTGATGGGAATCTGGTCTCTTTTATCTCAGTTGAAGAGATACGGTTTAGGACTTCAAATAAATCCACTTAGGACTTCTTTGAAGGTCTCTGTACAGCAATTACATGCCATTGAGTTTCAGGGTTAGGTGTGTGTGTTCATCCTTCAGTGTTGAAGAAGACTATGCCATCAGAGAAATAATGACATGACTGGTACTTGACTTTGTTTTGAGTGAGGGAGGGCTGTGCAGGTCACCAGCCTCACTTCTCCTCCAGAGCCATCTGAATCTAGTGACCAGATATTCATCAGGATGACTGGAGATGACCCAGGATGAGGCAATTGGGGTTAAATGACTTGCCTAAGGTCACACAGCTAGTGAGTATCAAGTGCCTGAGGTGAGATTTGGACTCAGGTCCTCCTGACTCCTGCACTGATGCTCTAGCCACTGCACCACCTAGCTGCCCAAGGGCTAGATAGTGTGAACTTGTGATGTCAACAGACGGATTTTCACTAAACTCTCAGAACTCTTCTAATAACATTTGAATTCATCCTATATTCATTCTATAAATTAGTCAATGGGAAGCAGAATATGATGACCAAAGCATAGAAATGGAAACAAGAGACTGGGTTCTAGGTCTCTTTCTATGACTGAGCTATCTCATTCTAGGCAATATGCTTCACTTCTCTGAGTCTCAGCTGCCTCACCTGCAGTATGAGGCCCTTGGAGAAAGTGATTCTTATACATATGTAAAGATAGCCTAAAATATTATGATATTATTCATGTTGGAACTCATGGTGCTTAATCAGAGTTCCCTGCAAGACAACAGAGATTCCCTAGGAGCCCCTATATCTCACTTTCATGCAGATTTTCATGACAAGTTTAAAGAAAGCTTGGAAATTTTGCAAGGGTAGGGAGTAGGTAATGCTTTAGGCACAACTTTGTTAGGGGTTATTAAAGAACCTAATTCAGAATAACTGATCTGAGTAATAACAGGGGAATTTGGCTAATTGCTTACAAATATTTGAATGATGCAGATCATAGAAAGGTTCAAGAAAGGGAGGTTAGAGGAATGTAAGTAAGAGGAATGGGGTATGATCAACAAAAAAGAATATTTAATTTGTATTTAAAATAAGTTAAAAAAAAGATAGCTCTTCAAATCTTTCAAGGAAACCATTTCCCTAGCAGTATTCAGAAAGAATCTAGGTCTCTGAGTGAGGACTTAAGAACAAACCATTTAACAATTCCTGCAGGGTGAACAAGATAGCATGGAAAGTCTTTTCCATTCTTAATTTCTATGGTCTTCTGTTAAAATGTTCATTATAGTCCTCTCTCTGCTTTCTATTCTGATCCTAATCCATATTAACTTGGTGCATTCACTGTAATGAATTGTAACCCAAAATGCAAAACCCCTTCTCTGTGCATCAGAGAATATATGGATGGTCCTGAGCAATTGTTGTTGCCTCAAATGATTCGTACCATGATATTTAGCACTAAGACAACCTGTTCACCAGAATACCCCGCAGTCAGACCAAAATGATCTGTAAATGGGTCTTTACAAACTCTTCCTTAATCTCCTCAATTTCCATTTTTTTTCTGAGAAGAAACTCTTTGTAGTTACTAGTTCTTTTTTTTCCCTTCCCTTCAGGAAGATGAGACAGTAATAACTTCACAGAAGAGGAAGCTATGCCTCTTTATTTGGAAAAATAAAAGGAGGGAAGGGGGACAAAAAAAAAAAGAAAATGAGTTTAAAAACAGTGAAACTATCTTTCCTAGCTTCCCAGCCTTCAGGACTAACTAGATGATATTTTGAAGTATGTTGATCTCCTCAGGAGAAAAATGCCATGAGAAAAGAATCCCACTGTGTTTGTTTTGTGATGAGAGATAATGGAACCCCTGGCATTGGAGGTATTTGAAACTTGACTTGAGAAAACAAAACAAAAATCTTTGCTAATCAGGAGAAAACAATTCTGCAAAACTTATAGAAGGCTTCCTTCCTACCACCATCCTCTCCACCTTCTGTTGAACCAAATAGTTATAGATCTGGAAGGAAATTTGGGAATTATCTAATTTAATAAACTTTCTTATGTGCCAGAATCTGTGCTTGGTGCTGTGAATAGAAATCTCAAAAAGAGATTCTCTGCCTAAAAAGGAACATAACATTTTCTAAGTCTGTGCTTCATTTCATGAATGCCGAAACTGAAGCCCAGAGAAATGAAGAATTTTCTGATATCCATAATTCTTAATCTCCTAAAATTTCCCTCATAGTGCTTTGTAGTTTATCTGTGGGCACGTTACTTTCCCCCAGTAGAAAAGTCTGCTCCTTGATTTTGTTGCTCATTCATTTAGTTGTGTCCAAATTGCGTGATTCCATGAACTTGTCCATGGGGTTTTCTTGGCAAAGATACTGGAGTGGTTTGCCATTTCCCTCTCTAGTATGTCCCCATATTACAGATAAGGAACCAAGGATAATAGAAGGAAGGAACTATTTCTGTGTTTATACCTCTAGCACATAGGACAATGCCTGATCCAAAGAAAATGTTTTATAAATTGAATGAATGAATGGTCCAAATTCAAAAACCAATGAATAGGTGTAATAATTGAATCTAGTCCTGGGCTCTTTCTACTGGTACTTCCTTGCTGAATGACAGTTCATGAC
Source organism: Potorous gilbertii (assembly GCA_028658325.1). NCBI lineage: Eukaryota > Metazoa > Chordata > Mammalia > Diprotodontia > Potoroidae > Potorous > Potorous gilbertii. Next base: position 130,540,271 of record CM053771.1, on the reverse strand, counting down.
AACACCATATTATAGGAGCTTTTTCTCCCCCTTTTGCTTTTAGTAATTAGCTTTTAATAATGGTTTACGTGGTCCTTTGGAATCCAACATTTTAAAATTATGTCATCAAATATGAGATCTGCTTAAAGAGAAAAATAGAGAGGTTTTATACTGGGTAGGAGAGAAAAGAGAATATAATCAGGCAGAGTGAAAGTAGCAGTAATGTCTACAAAAAGCTGTTCTAAGCCACCTAAGGAGGTCCAAGCTCAATGGGACAAATAAGGTAGATTTAAAAACTGGCATGCAACAGGAAGCAGATGGTAATCTCAAGTGGTGCTGATTCAAGTTGGGAAATTGATAGACTAGAAATAATGGATTTAATTTGGAGAAACATAAAAATCAGTTTAAAAAGCAGCAGGGGGAGGTTAAAAAACAAGAACAACAACCAAAAAAACTTTTAAGGAAGAGCTAGTTTAAAGAACCACTAGGGAATAAAACAGCCTATCCAGAGAGCCAGTACAGGCAATATTTACTTCATCCCTTCATCTGATTTGCCATAAACAATTATGATTTAAAATTATTTATTTATTGTAATAATTTATATCTATATATAATTTATAATTATTGATAATTATTTAAAATTAAAATTATCTGGGCTACAGAAAGGTATACAAGGTTGGCTTAGATTGGGTGAAATGGACCATATTTTTATATAGTCCAGCCTGTGTATATCTCCAAAGTATATTGTTCTTAATGGGAATTCCATAAAAGAGCTATTGAATTGAACCTCCAATGCCTTCCTTGCAGCTCCATTAGTTATATGGTTTTAGGAGACTCATTGTTTACACTAAGGAAAGCAACTATAAAAAAGGGTCAGAGAAAATTTTTATATGCAGTAGATTTCTTCAAAGGAAACCTTGCTCTCTAAATTCTTAGATTATGCTTATATAAGTGACAGATAGTACGCTACTCATGGAGTAAAGAAGACCCGGGTTCAGACATTAGTTATGTAACTCTCCCAAGTCACTCAACCTGCCTATTTAATTTTCCATATCTGTAAAATGGAGATGATAGTCATAGCAATTATTCCTTTACCCAAGATTGTTGTGAGAGTAAAAATGAAATAATATATGTGAAGTACTATGTAAACATTAAAGTGACATAGATATAGACGTGTGTATACATATATCATTTAATTTCTGCTTCAATTTCCTCAACTGTAAATTGAGATCTGAAGAAGAAAATGGCAAACCACTCCAATATCTTTGCAAAGGAAACCATGTAAATGGTGTCACAAAGAGTCAAACACAAGTGAACAATTTAACAACAAATACATATTACTATTGCTTTGTTATTGCATAAGGTTTTTTTTTTTAACATATGGAGCCAATTCAGTTCCCTCTAAATTTGGATTTGACTGTTCTTGATGTAATATAATATTAATAATAATGTTAACGTTAATAATAATGTTAATATTATTAAATCAATGTAAGTATTAATATTAAATTTAACTTAATAATTAATATTATGAATAATTATAATAGTGTAAAAATGTTGATAATGTTAATAACATTCCTTAACATTCTTAGCATAAAAGACTAAAAAAGACACAAAGGATTAAGGCAGTAGTTCTATCATATATAATATCTGTCTGATTAGGATTGCGCATCATAGGTTTAGATCTTGAAGGGACATCTGCAATTATTTTGTCTGATTCCCTCCTTTTATAGAAAGGATAATAGATACTCAGTGAGATTAAGCAATGTTTCCTTTATATTAGCTATTAGCTAATGTATGTAGTATATGGTTATATATATAGTATATGTATGACTAAGTCAGGCTCAGTGACTCCAAATCCAATATTCTTTCCATAGTGTTACAACTTTATGCATATATGCTTGTTCTTCAACCAGGCTTTAGCCTAAACTAAGATGCCATTCTATTTTACTACCTTTCTTTCTTTTTTTTTTGTAAAAAATAATTCTGGCAGGTTCTTTACTTCAGTTGAATTCACTGTATTCTTTATCTTCTTTGGTCTCATAAGATTCTTCCTCTCCAATGTGCCAGATGGGTAGTGGTAGGGAAAGAGATGAAAACTTCACATGGAAAGCAAATAAGATAAATGAAATTTATATATACTATGTGATTGGCGCTCAGTCATACTCTGGTTTGTCAATTTTTTGTATATGTATTCCCTCTCTCCTAAAAGTATTGTAAGCCCTTGAATGTATATATGATACATTAAGCTTCTTTACATCCTTTCCATTGCTTTTGCTTTGCCAGTCTAAGAAAACAAACATTTATTAAGACAACCAGCATTTATTAAGTGCTAATAAATGCTATGCACATTGATACCTACTGGGTTTATAAATACATGCAAAAAAATAAAGATAGTCCCTGCCTTCGAGTTGCCTACTCTCTGTTAGGGGAAGACAACATATTAAGGGAACTGGAAATTGTAGAGAGGAGAGAGAAGGGAAAGAACTTGAATAAGGTCAGGGTATTGAAGTCTGGAAAATCAGAATCAAGGATGGGAAGGAAATGAAGAATTATGGGCTTTGCTTCAAAATATAGGTCCTTGGAGGGACTCAGAAATGGGAAAGAGAGCATGGTATGCTATGGTGAGGGTGAGGAGGGAATTTAAATCTTTCTGGGTGAAAGGACACAGGAAATGAAAGAACTAGTATCAGATGGCATCTGAGGCATGGTGGCAAACAGAAATGAGAGCTGGCTGTATTTTTCACCTATGTCTCACACCTAATAAATGAGGAAGTCTTGTGGATCTTATATTCAGAATATGTGTTTCATTCTCTTTTGATTTTCCAGTCTTAGTTAAGACCTTTATCATTATCCATGTAGCTCTTACATCTCTTTTCTTCTCCATATCAGTTCCATTCTTCATATTGCTGCCAGACTTCCTCTTGCATAGACTTGTCTTACCTCTCTGGTAAAAATCTTAAGTGGTTTCTTTTTGTTTTCAAATAATATATGAACTTTATTGGCTAGATAAGTCCATAGTGATACACTGCCTTTCTATCCTTATATTATTCTTCTCCATGTACTCTATGTACCAAATACATTATATAATTTTCTTTTTTCTTTTGAAGGGAGGAAGGCAAGGCAGTTGGGGTGGGGGGTTAAGTGACTTGTCCAAGGTCACATAGCTACTAAGTGTGTCAAGTGTCTGAGACTGGATTTGAAGTCAAGGGCTGGTACTCTACTCACTATACCACCTAGCTGCCCCTAAATTATATAATTTTCCATCCAGCACCCCCTCCCCCAATACATTCTATACCCTCACACCTCCGTACCTTTGCTCACATTGTTCCTTATGCCTAGAAAGTTCTTCTCATCTTCATTTGCTGAGTAATACAATTTCTTTCAGAAAGGAACTCCAGTGCTACTTTATCCAGATAGCCTTCCCAATTCCCCTGGTCAATAATCATTAATCAGTCTTCAATAATCAATTCTCATATACCACTTTTTTGTGGCTAGCTAGAATATTTACTGTATAATATTTTCCATATTACTTTTCTCATCTCTCTATTAAGAGATAGAATATGTCTCATCTAACCTTTTTATCTACCCCAGCACATAATATAGTGCTCTGCAGAGAGTAGGGGCTTAACAAATTGATTGTTTATCTAAATGAAAAAATGCGTGAGTGGCAAATAAGCACAAGGAAGCCACTCATCCTCTGGAAGGAGACAGTCTTAGGTAGGCAATGTATTTTTGGTACATCAGAGGTGGTATGCTGATATTTTCCTCACCATTTTCCTGAAGGATGTGTTAATTTGTGCCTTTGGATGTAAAAGGACCTGCTAGAGTCTTCCTAGAAATCTCAAGAAAGGGATACCGAGAAATATAGTCCAAAACACTAAGCTAGAAACCTACTAAATCAGGAGCAGACCACTTTAACAAAGTCAAATTTCACCAGAGAAAGCAATGGGGAGGGTGGGAAAGATGGAGCTAGACAAAAGAATTCACTAGAGAAAAAAACCCTCAAACTAAAATTGAGTCCAATAGGTTCATCACAGGGCTGTTTTGTAACAGGATCAAATAAAGAGGCAAAAAATAAGAGGAAACTAGAGTTGCCATTCATCAGTTAATAAATATTATTAAAGAACCTACTGTGTGCCAGATACTGAGCTAAATATTGGTCATACAAGGAATGAAATAAGCCCTACCCTCACTGAGCTTATATTCTAATTATAAGTTATCTGTCTGCCTCTCTGTAACTAAGGCTGTTGGAAATTACTTTTGTGTGCTCACTCTGTGCCCTTGTCAGGTTACTCTTATATAGACCAATCACATACATACTGTCTAGTTAAGATCAAATTGGAGAACAATCTGGTGAGCCATAGTATCTCTGTACCCTCTTTCTAACCAAGTGCTCAGCTTCAATCTTTTACTAGAGTATATGGATTGAATCACAGAAATTATTTATCTTAATTTTCTTACATGTAAAATGGAAGACTTGAATGAAACAATCCATTTCTTTGATTTGATGATAAATCTGAATGTATTCCCTTTGAGCCTATACCCGTTTGTATCTGGAGAATGCCTTTATACTGACTTTAGCCCTTCCCTAGTTAGCTACAATGACTTTAATTATTACATGTAGCAAATCCTTAGTAGAACAGTGCCTTTGAAATCATCAAGTCAAGTAGTGTTCTGGACCACAGGATTTCATAACCTTTGGCTGGAGAGCAGAATCATGTGCTTCAGGGCATCTACTCAAAGAAGGGGCTCACCACAGTTTCCTCCATGTTTCTCCACCAGTTTTCCCACTGCTTTTGGACTTCTTTGGAACTCTACATTATGCCTCTGTGCAGAAGGTCTTCTTTCCCCTCTCCTGCCATCACACTTTTTCCCCTTGTATTTGTATCATACTGTTTACTTAGCACAGTGCTTGGAACATAGAACACTTAAATGTTAATTGACTGACTGTTTGCTGTTGTGACAAGATGGATGGATAGCTGCTAACCCTGCTTTTAATGCTCCACTTTTGATTAATTTTTGTTTCAGGCAAAGGCTTTATTTGTCACTTAATATGGAAAAGTATCATTGCCTGTTGCATCTGGTAGAAAGTATGTATCTTATGGGTTTTTGAAGTGAAAGAAGAGAAGGTATATTTCTTTTTGTAAAATGCATTTTATTTTTAACTTTTGAAATAAAACAAGCATTTCTATAACATAGTAGAATTTATAAAAATGATAATTGCATATGAAGCGGCAAATCTATTATGTTAAAATGATTTCCTTTTAAATACATAATTATCATGTAAGTTTCTTTTTTCACATATATGTACATATATTTACATGCATGCAAAATCATTCTATATATATTCTATATGTATACATTCTATACATATTCATTAGTTCTTTATTTCAAGGAGAGTTCTGTATAGTCCAATAGGAATACTTGGGTCAAATGAATGATTATCATATTTATAAGTTTATGGGAAAATGATGTAGCTGTCTTATTAAGGAACAAATAAAAAAAGGTTCAATATTGTGGCCAAAAATGAAAATTCTTTGATTAATGCAGGTAATGATACATACTTGGAAAATAACATTTCACTGACCCTTTCAACTGAGCACATATTTTAGAAGCAACTACAGCTATGCTGAAGGGATCCTTCTCCATACTGGAGATACAGAAAGAAATCAAGAAATCAAGATAGAATTCCTGATGGCAAAGAAGTTATTATACTCTAGTGAGGAGAGTAACATCACTTGACATTTAAATAGTCCATTAAGATTCTGACCATCCCTTGTTCACCAGTTGGAGAATGGCTGAACAAGTTGTTGTATATGATTGTTATGGAATATTATTACACTTTAAGAAATTATGAGCAGGGTGCTCTCAAAAATACATGGAAAAACTTACATGAACTGATGCAAAGAGAAATGAGTAGAAACAGGAGAATATTGTACACAGTAATAGCAATATTGTATTATTATGAATAATTTAGTTACTCTCGGCCATATAATGATCCAAGAAAAACCTGTAGAACTTATGATGAAAGATACTAACTCCAGAGAAAGTATTAATAAAGCCTGAGCACATACCAGACACTTTTTTCTATACTTTCTTTATTTTTCTTTTTTTTTTGTCTGTGTTTTCTTTCACAGAATGAATTATTGGAAATGTGTTTTGCATGAATGCCCAGGTATAATGGATTCTGAATTACTTGCCTTCTCAATGAGGGGTAGGATGGGATGGAGGAAAGAATTTGGAACTCAGAATTTGAAAAATAATGTGAAAATTGTTTTTGCATGTAATTAGGAAAAAGTGAAATATTAAATAAAATTAACAATAAAAAATATTCTGACCACGCCTGTGAAGCAAATGTTATTAGAGTCATCATCATTGCCAATTTTCAGATGAAGAAACTGTAGGTTAAGGACATTAAGTGAATTGGTCATGTTCCTGTAATTTATCAATAAAAAACATTTTAAAGTATCTACTATATTCCAGAGAGTGCTCTAGGCAATGGAGATAGAAAGATGCAAACGAAACAGTCCTACTCCCAGGGAACTTACATTTTACTGGGAGAGATAACTTGCATATACAAAATATCTTTGACATTAATTTTAAAAGTGGAATTTCAACTATTCTTCCTAATTTCATGTGCAACAGTATAGCCAACATGTCATCCTGCTGATCCCTTGGAACCAAACTAATAAATAAGGACTCATGGAACTGAGTCAAGGGCAGCTGTTAGTTTTAAAAATTTCAAGAAGAAAGAAAACAGACTTACTGAAGAGCCTACATAAAGAATAAAGGAAGATATTTTCAGAGGAATTCTATTCAAAAAATATATTTTTTCCACTTTTCTGGATGGTTACCAGAGACTTGGATTATGTTCACTGATTAAGAATATCTCTGGCTAAAATAAAGATATTCAGAGATTGAGTGTTTGTTCTTGTATATGTGAACGTATGT
>CM053771.1:130500959-130532841 GCA_028658325.1 Potorous gilbertii | reverse complement strand
CCCACCACATGCTCCATGTTACTCAGACTTCAAAGTGACCCAGGCAGGACCTATTAATGAATGGGAGAGATCTCTCCATTTAATGTACCATTACACACTCACATACGCACACTCATGAATATATGTATATGCACACACACATACACACATATATAGATACATATATGTATAAATACATGTATACATATGTGTATATTTGGATTGATTCCAAAATTATTAACATTGTAATACTAATTATAGTATTCTAAAGAAAGATTTGAATTTTAATTCAGTCTGATCTAGAAGCAACATTTGTATGTTTTTTGCCTTTTCATTTGAGATAACTCACTAGACTTGGGAACTGAAGCAAGAATGTGCTGCCTTTGTAAACACTGAATAACACCTGTCAGAGTAATTGACCCAGTTCCTTCTTTCTGCCTTTTTTACTGGGGGAGTGTTAAATAAACTAACTGGATAAATGAGTCCTCTGAAGATATGAAGTCCTCTCTACTACCATACTGTAGAGCATGATAGGACACCCAAGGAAGAAATTCAAAACTTGTTGTAAGGTGGAAAAAAGTGTGTGTGGAGGTTGGGAAAAAGTTCTGGCATCCATTTTTTGATTTGCTTTCTGGGTAATAGGAATTGTTTCCCAGGGTGCTGGAGTGTTAAATCACAATCAGCCCTTGCACATAAGATTAAAAAAAGAGAGGGAAGACAGAGAGTAACAATTGGCAAATGTCTAGCACAGCTGCATTATTGCCTATAAAAAATGGCAATGTAACAAACTCATATCTGGGGTAAATGAGATAGATAAGCCCATATAGCAGTGCCTCCAAAAATGATTTTAACTCATCATCAGTAATGAGAAAAATGTCTAACTGGCTTAAAGGGACATTTGAAATTTATGTGGTTTGACACTTAAAAAATTTAAAAACATCCAAAATAGCATGAAAATAACCCAACTCTGGGGTTAAAATGTATTGCAGTCCAAGCTATAAATCTCCATCAGAAGAGATTTATTTTAAAGGAACATCTCAAATAAAGTGCCAGTTTAAACTCCTCAGTAGTTCATTTTAGAATAAAAACAATAAAAATGATTTTTTTCCCCTAAAAAGTAAGTTCAATAGTAGCCTTCTCTACTTGGAGTGTATGCTATTCTTAGGAATAGTTTGGTTTCTAAACCAGCCTATTGGAGATGAGGTACAGGAAGGTCCCAAGTAGGGATCAACAAATTGCTTTTGCTCAAAGCACTTGGATTTTAGTTAAGTGGTAATCTTGATGATGCTGCTGGTATTGATATTATTGGCAATAATATACTTACAGTGTTAATGTTATTAAATTTCATTTTTGTCCAGTCAAGAAGTCTTCAAAATCTTGAGAGACTCCTAAACTAAGGGAAATTTTCAAATAGATTGGCCCTACTCTAAAGACAAATAAAGTTCATAATGAAGACAATATTGCAACTAAAGAAGAGTTTGCATTTATTTATGTCTTTCTACGAATCTCAAGTTCCCACTGGAACATATTCAATTTTCCACTAGCATAAGCTAAATGAAAGGGAAACATTGATTTTGTTTCAGAAAGTTACACTTTCAAAAGAGAAATAAAAAAAAGTTTTATATCCTAGACAAAGAGTCTCCCAATGATGCCATTTTAACTCTAATATTTCTTCTGACTCATCTTTAGACTATTTAAGGTCAGATCTTGTTTTCCCTTGTTCTGAGATGGAAGTTGACCATTTTTAGCTTTAGAATTTCTCTGGTTGGCAGCTATCATATTATATTGCCTTTCCAACTGGATATTTAAAAGGTCATTATACTAAGGAATTTCCTAACCAAATTGTATCCTCTCTATTCAGGGTATTATGGGGGAAATGTGGCCAATATAAGGGGAGTGATAGCAACTGACCTGAGACATCAGCAGGCCCCTTCTCACATATATAAAATGTTTATTCATAGCATAGCTGATTTTTTCTCTTTCTTGAGTTAGGAAGAATAGAAGACTTTCTCAAGTGTTTTTTTTTGTTTCTTTGCTGGTTTTTTTACTTTTGTAGAAACTGATGGATAAATGGAGTGAATGGATGAGTGAATAAAGAAATGAATTTCCTAAGGTCTTAAATCTTTATGGTTTCTGAAGGTGTAATGTGGATTAATCTACACACTTATTAATTCGTAGTGTCTATAGGGAAGAGTTTTTGAGTGTACAGCATGGATAAATTCCTCCTCCTGACTTGACTTCATATTCAGAGGCATATTTCTCCCTTTTCGAATCCCCTTGATGCTTGAAGCCTTTGTTCTTCCTTCACTCTTCTTTAAAAACTACTCAAATACTTAAGATGTCCTTTCATTGTTAAAAATAATCATAACATCATTGGCACTCATTGGCACAATCCTTCACATGCCTGATTGAGGTGTTGTGTTGCTTAGTTTTCTGTCATCTCACTACACTTCCAAGTTTGGTATTATTGTGTTAACTTAATCTTTGGTAGATTGGGTTTCTTTTGGGATCACAGGGAATAGCTCTCATTCTGCTGGTAGCAAGTGAGTCTAATTTGCTTCTCAATGTCAATTATTCTTTCATGTTTGCTCTTGTATTTCTTAATGAAAGTTTCCCTAAATCACAACTATAACCACAACAACCACACACTAAAAACAAAACAAAAGTCAGTACTTGACAGTCCAAAAAATAGGACACAGCTATCAAGGTTAAAACATATGTCTATAGAGAGCCTTGACCTGGGCCATGTCTCCTTTTACCACCACTTTTTTCTCTCCTGGCTTCCACTACCTCTCCTCCTAGTCAACACTTTTGCTAACACAGCAGTGCAGTACTTGGATTGTTCATCTGTTAACTTACTATCATGCTAAATGACTAGCCCTCCCATAACAATGTATCAGTTCATTAATTTTCCAAATATTTATTTGGAAGTTACATGCAGTAGTCTAATTATTTAAACTTCCACTACATATTTCCACTGGGCTGAAAATAATAATCATGTTTTAAAAAATTATGACTTCAAATAGTGCAAATTCAAATGTGTATAACTATTTCATAGATTATTTTCAATAATCTAAATATGTCATAGTCCTTATGTTCAAGGAGTTTTTATTGTGATGTAGAAACTGACTGAAAATATTTACCATAGAATAGTCAAATTCTTTTGGTTTGATTTCAATTCAATTCAATAAATTCATAGACCCCAATTATGTTAGTAATGATATATAAAAAAAGCACTATCCTATGATCCTGAAATTTATCAGCAAATAGTGCTTGAGGATTTTAGTTACTCTGTTAGTCAATGAACATGTATTTAGTGCTTATTATGTGTCAAGAATTGCACTATGAACTGGAGACATACAGAAAGCCAAAAGTCAAGTCCCTGCCTTCAAGGAGCTCGTAGTCTAATGGAGGGGTAACACAAAACTCTATGTACAAGTAAGGTTCTCATACTAGAAGGTTGGAGGAGGGGAAATCTTGAGAAGATTTGAATAGGGAGGAAAAGACTTAGAAGGGTAGGTATGAAAAGTAGCTATTATAAATTGGTTAATTAGATAAGTTAATTAGGTAGTTGTTAAATGATTGCCTTTCCACAATGAGAACCTTGAGATTATGTAATATAAATTTGTAGTGGATCCAGTCTCCATGGTTAAGTAAGTTTCCCCACCTTAATTCAGTAGGTGTGGAGGAATGAAGACAGCTAATGGTAGGAATAATCCACAGCTGAAATTGGTAGGACATAATTCACAATACAATAAAGGGTTATGGGACTCAATAGAAGAGGACAGTGTACATTTTAAGTGCTTCAACAAGGGGTCTAGAAGTGAAAAGAAAAAGAAGATAGATTGTGCAGAGGTGATAAACTTGAAGAGAACTGAGGAGTTGAGAGACTAGAGGGTATGGTAGGCAGAAAGAGCTGGTTTTGGTTGTGGGAGGCAGAAGAAAAGGTGGAATGACAAGAAATTTTGATCCATGTTAGTGGAGGTATGATATCATAGACTGTGGGCTTTGTATTTCCCATTCACATTTCCTAACTTGTAAAATTCTCATCTATTCATCAATACACCCATGTATATGTGATCTAATCAGTGCAGGTATTCCCTCCACTCATGTAGGTTATTCATAAATTCTTCACAGAATTCTCAACCAGTATAATTTTTATCTACATTTTTCCATAGATAATCCACAGAATGAAATGTGATAGAAGACTTCCTCTAAGTCTTTTTGGATGTAATGTGTGATTTTTAGGACTGTTAATCTATTTTTATTCATTCTTGTCATGACTTACCCACCTACTTTTTATGTCATGAAGATAAGCTGTATAATATTCCTTATATATAGACTATCACTGAAACAATGCCACAACCTTTTTGCACATACACTGTATCTGCCATTGCTCCTTGCATCACCCACAATTTTAATTACTTAGAAACTGAGGTCTTCCAAGATTTATACTTACACAGCATTATAAGGAGGATATTTGTGGAGAAAATATGCCTCTTTGGGTTGAAGAACCTCTTGGAAAACTTTAAAAAACCTTATGCATTTCCCAAGGGTAGAATAGTCCACTCCAATGTTCCTATTTAATCTTAACCCAACTCATCTATAGTGCCTGTCACATATGTAATTTTTGATGAAGAAAGCATCAAAAACAAGCTAAAAACTCCCTATAATAGTTGCCAATTCCAATCCATGTCATAATCTAGACAACAGGCATTTTACATTCATTCAATTTTTTCCTGTTAATATAATTCCTTTCTAGTAATTATTAATCTTGTTGAATGGATTTTATAATGCTCTTGATTCATTAATGGGATTAATTCATCAGCACAATACCTTTAACACCACTCTTCCATCTGCACCTTGAGTAAGACATTCTTCATGACGGTGGCTAACACAGTTGATGAACATAATCTCCTTCTTTTGGGCTCTACTTGGTTAATGAACAAAAGGTCTGTGGTATTGTACTTGTCAAAGAATCATATTATTTTGATACACATGAGACAATTCTTGTAAAAGAGACTTAAAAGTTGTATTGTGCTCTATAGGTAAATGCTTTTTAAATTCCATGAACAGTAGTCACAATGAGATCTTACACTGTCTGAATATTTCAGTCAGCGCTGTAGTCATAATGTAGGGGTTTGTTGTGCAGAATTATTTGTGAATGCTTGCTTGTCACCAAGGACATGCTAGATATGCATGTAGACCCTTCTCATAAACATTTTAAAAGACAGGAAAATTGATATATGGGTCTATAGATATTTCTAGATCACTTCTTTTGGCTATGAATATTGTCTGTGATTTCTCTCCATTTTCCCCTCCAAGATATTATGTCAAACAATCCCTAAATTATTTTAAAATTTTGTTGTCTCAGTACTGATTTCTCAGGGTGCATTTGATCTGGCACAGCTTATCTTTCTGACTTCATCTTCATGAGTTCCTTTTATACTATTTTATAAAATACATCAAGAAATGAGATGTTATGATCCAGATATAATATTTCCTCTTCCTGACAATGAAAATAAGTCATTACAAAATAATTAATAAAATTATTTCAACTTGCATTTATTTGTTGCTTTTTTCTAGTTTCACCTTTTGGCTAGTATGCCTTAATTGGATTTCTCAGTTTTTATGCATATTTTAAAATTTTTACTGTTTTGCAAAATATGACTATGTTAATAATATTCCATTATTCTCAAATATTGTCCAACAAAAAGTATGTAATACATACCAGTGTTTCAGTGTTTCCCTATGCTATCATCTCTTAATGTCTGGCTAGAGTGGTTTCTCAGGTCTTTTAATCTCATTTGTTAAAATTTTCTAGGAACTGGTGATAACCATGGTCAATATTTCCATTTCTCAGCATCAAAATTATTAAGGATTTGGTGCTTTCAGAATATTCTTTGTTGCCTGTATTTTCATGACCAATGAATACATCATGTAGTGACCATCTGTCCATATTTAGCTAGTCTTGTGCAACGATAGAAGATTCAGCGTATTTCCAGAACCATACTCATGGCCTATCTGAAATGAGAAGACTTGCCAGTGTTTCCATTGTTCTGGCATAGTCTTCCAGAACCCAATGTCACCTCTAGACCATGGGATACCATTCATGAATAAATTTCCACCCATTTTCCAAAGTCCTTTATAAAATTCATCAAATGTAGAAGTATTTATTTTACTGTGTAGTAGATGTGCATATAACAGATTTTTCCATCTATTATCACTTAATCTTAATCTATGACTGACTCCTCCGTCTTCAGACATACATACTGTATATGATGCATTTTCTCCCAGATAGTAGAGTGGGTAGAGAGCTATACCTAGAATTAGGAAGAACTAAGTTCAATGTTAAAAAGAGGGAGTTTTGTGCGAGGGGAGGCTTGGGATCATTGAATGTGACACATGGTTTCTCAAATATGATCTAGTCTGCTGTAGTAAATTCTAAACCCTGTTTATTATTTATTAGCAACACCTGTACAAGGCATACAGTACTCAAAGAACTGGTTCTACAAATTTCTATCATATTCTGAATAGCATTAATTTATCATCCACTTTGTTTTTTCCATTTGCATGGCTAGAGTAATTTCCTTTGAGGAACCATGAAAATTTATTAAGGTTTCTTTTTTATTCCATAGAGACCACCTATACAATAACCTCTTCAAACAGGAACATATTGTAAATCTATTGTAAATCTTATCATTTTCTAGTAGTAGTTGAGAGATGCAACGCTCCCAAGCACTCAAAGCACTTTTTATATACTTTAGCTCATTTCTAGTTAAACATTTAATTAAGTAATATATAACAAATGAAGCTAGATATGTAAAGCTCTTTGTTAACTGTAACTGGCAGCTATTATTATTAAAGCTCTTCTCTGGTTTACAATTCAGTGTTTCTTCAGAATGTGTCTGTGTAAGTTTCTTCTTGAGTTCTTTTCTCTAGACATATGAGGAGAATGTTAAAGCATAAGCAATATGAAAATAAACTCATTTTGGCTAACACTATTTCTACTGCCATGACAATAGTTTGTATTTATGTAGTTATTTAAAGGCTTGCAAAACACTTTATAAATATTATTTCATTTGATTCTCACAACAATTCTGTGAGATAGGCCTTATTATTGTCCCAATTTATAGATGAGGAAACTGAGGCAAATGAAGGTTAAGTGACTTGGCCAGGGTTGGACAGCTACTGTATCTGAGATCTGTGACTAGCAGGCAATTAAGTAGAACAATGGGTTAGAGTGCTGAATCTGGAGCTAGGATGACCTGAATTCAAAGGTAGGCTTAGAATTTTAGCTGTCTGACCCTGGAAATGTCACTGCTGTCTGACTCAGTTTCCTTATCTGTAAAATAAAGATAATAGTTGCCCCTACCTCTCAGGAATGTTGTGAGGATCAAATCAGATAATGTCTGTAAAGCACATTATAAACCTTAAAGTACAGTAAAAATACTAGTTATTAAATCTAACAGCATTCTACATTATTGCAAGAGCAACAAAGAAGGGACTTAGAGACCTAGGATTAGTGTCTGTCACAGATTATATTTGTGCCTTCATCTTTATGACACAGAGATGTAATAAAGTCTTTCAGATTTCCCAGAGATTATTTGCAATGATTTAACATCTCTCCTTCTCTTTCTTCTTCTGTAAAATGAGAGATGTTCTAGGTAATCTCACTTTTAGTCTTATATTCCTGATGCACTTTCATAGATTAATTTTGTAAAGTTTGGATGCCATTATACTAGCATCATAAAATGCTAGAGTTTGGAGGATCCTTAATGAACATCTAAATCAGCTTCCTAAATTGATAGATAAAAAAATAAGATTTCAAGGAGCATAATGACCTGCCAACACTATGATCTAAGCCCCAGTCTTATACTTTATGTTCTATCATACTGTCTTTCACATGAATGCAATTTTATTATCATGGTCATAAACTATGGAAGGAAATATTAAAGAGGTTGTTTCCCAAGGCAGTAGAAACATGCAGGAATCACTAATTAGTGAAAGAATCAGTATTAGAATCCAGTCTCTTTAGCACAATTCAAAAGACTTTTCATTATACCTTGCTATCATCTATTGGACCATGGGATAAATTATATAATTGCTGTGAAACCAAGAAAAAACTATGATTTTGTCACATTTATATGCTGTGATAACGGGAGTCCAAACTAAACAGTAACCATCCATATCATAATAAGGAGAGGCAGTGTGACACATTTGGAGAAGACGTAGGTGTGCATCTTGCCTTAATACTTGCTAGTTATCTTGCGCAAGTGACAACTCCTTGAGCTTCAATTTCTTCATCTGTTAGGTGGGAACAATAACGGCTATAGTTGTACAACAACGTCAGAGGGCTGTTGTAAGACTCAAATGAGAGAATTCATATAAAATGCTTTGAAAATCTCGAAGTGTTATATGAATGACATTTATCAAGTCAGGCAACTTTGTTGAAAATGGGCAGTAAGGCAGAACCTTTTGGGGGGGGGGGGAAGCGCGAAGAAGGGAACCAGCCTCTGCTATTCTGAGACTAATAATATGATTGCAAATAATCAAAATAGGGAGAACCTGAATCTCCAGACGGGAGTGTAGGCTGGCCCGATTTTAGGTGATGAATTCTGAGCCAGGTAAGATTCTGAGCAGAATACTGCACATGTCTGTGCTCTGTTCGTCCGGGTAATCTTCCTCTATTTCTATTAGTCTGTGATCTCTGTAACCTTGGGGAAAGTGTGATGATTTTGGGGATGTTGCAAAAAGCTTGAGGTCTTAGGCATAGGAGGCAACAAAAAGGTGAGTAGTGACAACCTTCAATCACACACAGTGAAAATTCCTCTGTAATAACACCCTCTGACGCATGTGCTATTCTCTAGTTTGACTATGAGAGGATTAGAGCCTTGATATTTTATAATAAAGACTAAAAAGAATCGAAATATAATTTAGCCACCTTTATGAAACATCCTTTGATTTCTTCAGTCTGTAATAATGTCTCCTACCTGTGAATTGTATTTGCTGTATGTATAACATATTTTATCCAAATCATATTCTGCTCTGTTTGGTTATACAACAATTTTGTTCATGTAATTCTTACTGAAGAGCAAGGGAATAAATTTATGGAGTAAGGATGAAGCACAACAGTTATGTCTCCTTTAGGATCTCTCATGGCGCATAGCACAGTGCAAGGCAACTAAGAGGTGCTCAGTAAATATTGTTTCAATGGAAATGAATTTCACTGATGTCATTCTCTCAGAACTAGTGGATATCTCACTACTGTACAACTTAGCACATACTGATTAAGCCTATAACCTGACTAGTATCATTCTTAAACGAGGCTGGACTATGTTCATTCATATAACCACCAAGGGATTGCTGTCAGGTGCTAATAGTTGTTCCTAAGGCCAAGACAATAGTGAGGAAGTGATCTAAGAGCAGCAAAGTACTTGCTAAAGTACAATAGTGTTGAGTCAGGAGTAGGGATGCTAGGATTGAGAGAGGGGAAAAAAGGAAAATCAGCTGGATCTCCAAAATCCTAAGACACATATTACCCATAGTTCCACAGATCAATTTTGAAAGGCCAGGCTCTAGCTTTGGATCTTATGTTCCTCGAATGAGGGTGTTAAGAAACTTGTTTGAGAGTGGTGATCAACTTACTATAGAAGCAAGGCTTTACTGATTGAATTTTGGGGTAAGATTGAGAATGAGAAAACAATCTGAGTTGAGAGTAGCAAGACTGGAGACTGCTCTCTATGGTGAGAGAATTATGTCAAAACAAACAGAGAGCTGGATATCCTCAGCTGTGCATTCTGACCTGGTAAATAATGGTTTATTTTCAAAAAGAACATAAGTGTCCACTTGATGTATGATATAGTACCACCTTTAAAGTGTTCTATTTCCTCCCCAATTCAATTATGATATATGAGCTGAAAGATCTCTGATTGAAAGGTTTAAGTTCATGTTTTGAACTTAAAGAAAGTGGTCCCAACAAGGGTATTCAGAAATATTCCTGGTTCTGTTTCAAAAGTAGAATGCTTGAGAGGACATAATAATGCTAGCATTTAAAGAAAATTTTAATATCTGTAAAGCACTTTACATATATTATTTCATTTGATTCTCACAACAACCCTGTTAAGTAGATTCTG
Source organism: Potorous gilbertii (assembly GCA_028658325.1). Lineage (NCBI taxonomy): Eukaryota > Metazoa > Chordata > Mammalia > Diprotodontia > Potoroidae > Potorous > Potorous gilbertii. The sequence goes on along the minus strand of CM053771.1, from coordinate 130,522,726 downwards.
TTATCTCTGTTTTACAGATAGGAAAATTGAGACTGAAAGCAGTTAAATGGTCACATGATTAGTAAGAGTCTGAAGGTGGATTTGAGTTCAGATCTTCCAGACTCTGTTAAGTTCACCACCTAGCCATGGCCTAGGGCAGAAGGAAGAGTGCTAGAAAATAGATTTATAATTTACTATGAGGAAATTTCTCCTGTTAAATAACCTAATATTAATTTCTTTTTATATATTGATTTAAAGCTGGCATAGAACTGTCCAACCATTATTCCATTTGTTCCTTATATCCTTGTAAAATAAGTGAGATGGCTCAGAAGAAGAAAGTGAGACTGGTGACCTTGCACAGCTCTCCCTCACTTAAATCAAAGTCAGCTGCAAGTCATGTCATCATCTTGATGTCATGGTCCTCTTCAAGAGCAGAAGGACAAACACAACCTGTGAGTGAGTAACAGCTCCTCCATCTCTTCCTCTTCCTCCTCCTCCTCCTCCTCCTCCTCCTATGCTCTACCCAGTGGAAGGTACTCCATGCCTAAAAGCTGCCTTTTTCCTGCTGGATTTACAGGATACATTTCTTCCTCAAAGATTAAGCCTCAAACCCAATTCATGCTGGAGCTCATAGATTGGACATCAAGTCCTCACCCACTTAGTACAGAGTGGATGTAAAAACTAAATAGTAATTGTTTCTCTTTCACCCAGGAACCCTGAGGGTCTTCCACTCCCAGTTTGATTTTTTTTTAATTAAACAGGCCATCCCTTAAGAAACCACTTGAAGAAGCCTATATATTGAATGTGCATATCTCATTCACAGTGAAAATGCTATAAGACCTAGGCCTGAAAGGGCCAGGGTCTCACATTGCATCTTGGGCCATCTCTAGCTGTCCTGATGAATATCAGACCCCCGGACCCAGATGACTCAGGACAAGAAAGCGAGGTTGGTTACCTTGCACCATCTTCCCTCCTTCAAATCAAAGGCTAAATCATGTCATCATCTTGATGTCATGGTCCTCTTGGAGAAGAAAGGACAAACACAACAACAAGCTGTAAAGTAGGTATTGTAGATCTAATTATCTCCAGGTTTATAAATGTAGAAACTGAGAGTTAGGGATTTTACATGCCTTTTCTGGGACTACACATCTAGCAAGTCAGTCAGTCTGTCATTCAGTCAACAAGCACTTATTAAATGCTTACTTTTGTCAGGCACCATGCTCAAGTGCTGATAAGGAAAGCATCCGCTCTCAAAGAGTTCACAGGAGAAACAATGCAAACAGCCATGTATAAACAAACTTTAGCCAGGATAAATTGTTTCTCCTAAAATCAGGGCCAGTGCTTTTTCTACTGATTTCATAGGTGTTTGAACCTATTCCTTCCTCTAGAAATGTGGAACATATGGTCATTTCTCTCTCCTAATAATGACCTTTAACAAAATTCAGAGTGAGAGGATCTGGGAAGATGGTAGAGTAGGTCAGAAAATTTCAAGCTCTCAAGATTTTCTTCTACAAAAGAGATAAAATAGAGATGCTGGGTGTCCATAGAGCCCTGAAAACAAGTAAGAGTAGGGACAGAACAGGGGTTCTCTTGGGATAATGGCAGAAGACCCAAGGAAAAATCCCAAAATTCAATTTCCTACCTGTGAAGAGTAAATACCTCCACTCTAGGGTTACTTTAACAACAAGCAGCAAGCCTTGGGGTTAGTTGGTTTGAGAGGCTGCCTCTGCCCCAGCCACAGGAACTTTTACCCCAGGGATGGTGACTGGAGTTGGGCCTCTGACCAAAGGAAGATCTAGGGACCTCTGCTAACAAGGAGTGAGAGACCCAGCTGTGTTGTGGAGAGCTGGAGAGAGGGAGAACAGAGTGGTGGGGCTAGAAGGAACCAGCACATGCCAGGTGAGTGTGAAGCAGAAGGGAAGGGACACCACCGACTGTGGGCACTTAAAGGAGGCTGGATGTCTTGCTTTGAGTTCAAGGTCAGAGGGGACAGCTGAAAAGGATCAGAGACCAGAGGCACCATCTCCCTTATCCTAGGACTAAAGGGGATTATAAAAACTAAATTATTACCAAAGGAAAAATGCATAGGCAAAGGAGTAAGAATTCAACCATAAGAGCTTCTCTGGGAATGGACAAGATGGAGATTCATCTTCAGAGAAGGATACTGAAGCAAAGAAACCCTCTTCTACCCCAAAGAGTAATGTCAAATGATCACCTGCCCAAAAAGAAACCATTAAAGAACTTTAAAAATCAAATAAGAGAGACAGAGGAAAAAGTAAAAAGAAAAATAAGAATAATACAGGAAAAACAAGAATATTATGAAAAGAAGGTCAACCAATTAGAAAAGGAGATCCAAAATCTTAAGGAAGAAAATGACTCCTTGAAAATCAGAATTGGACAAGGGAGGTCAGTGAAGTTATAAGAGATGAATAAATAAATAGATAGATAGATAGATAAACAAGCAAGCAAACAAATAAATAAAACATGCATGCATATACTAATAAATAATGAAAAAATGAAAGAGAGGTTGGAAACATCTCATAATAAAAGCAGCAGATCTAGAGAACAGATGAAGATGAGAAAACATAAAAATAATTGGACTGCCTGAAAGTTCTGATCAGAAAGAGAATCTTAATACCATGACATAAGGAATAATTAAAGAAAATTATCCCCCAAAAGAAAAAGAAGCATTAGAACAAGAGTGGAGGGAAAAAAAATAGAAGAAATCCACTGAACATCATCTGAACGAAATTCTATGAGGAAAACTCACAGAAATATTACAGTTAAATTCTGAAACCCCCAGATCAAGGACAAACTATTAGGAGCAACAAGAAAAAAACCCAACTATTTATACACAATGGTACTACAATCAGAATCACACAAGACCCAGAACTGACAGTATATAGTGCCAACATGATATTCACAGAACCAGTGGTAGCCACGAATATGCTAGCACAATTCTGAATTGTGAAATACAATAAGCTCTCCACATGAAACAAGAATCAAAACATTTATTCAGATACCAGAAAGTCAAATCCATCGCAGTAACAAAAATCTATACATAAGAATACAGAAGACACCATCCCTAAGATTTCCTCCTGCTAACCTTCCCGCCACCAACTCCCTTAAACAAAATCACAAACTCTTCCACTCAGTCTAATCAGCTGCTTGCTTGCCTACATCCTTCCTAGCTCTGATTGCTCTCATGCCTACCTTCCTCTCAGCTATGCTCTAACTCTGCCTCTTCCTATTCCACCCTCCCCCTTCCACCTGTTCAGCAAGCTCCTCCCACCACAGGTTTCATATGACTCATGCTTCCTTGTGATCAGGTCACATGCGCCTATTAATGAAAGAGAAATATCTTCCCATTTCCATTACCCTTACATAGCACTAAAAAAGTGTAGTGCTTGAAACACTATATGAAGAAGAACAAAAGAACTGGGCCTCCCAATGAAAATGTACTACCCAGCAAAGCTAAGAATAATTAATTATGTTAGTTAGTAAAATGATTTGCCCAAAGTTGCACAGGTGTTGTATAGTAGAGCCAGAATGTGGGTTAAAATCCTATAACTACAAATTCAGCAGCCTTTCCTCTGTATCATGCTTTCAGAATACTTCTTTTTGTTTGAATTTTGTCAGGGCAATCTGATTTGGGAGAAGAGCTAATAGAATTTCATTTTCACCAATTTTGCCAGCTCTAAAATCTTAGCAATCAGAGTAAAAAATTAAATTATTGAGTTAAGGATATATTTCAATATAGAGAGTCTATACATTCAATTGATTGCAAATGGTAAATTGAAGCAATAAAATTAGCAAAGTAATTGTTTGCTCATTCAGAATTTGAGCTAATTATAACTATAAAAGTCAATAGATTTGGAGTCAAATGAACTGGCTTTGAATCCAAGCTTTGCCACTTCCAATTTGCGTGAGTTTTGGCAAATATTTTGTCTCCCTGGGCTTCAGGTTTCTCTTTAAAAAATAGTAATATTTTATTTTCCCTAGTTAGACATAAAGGCAAATTTTATCATTATTTTTATTCAAATAAATTTCAGATTTTATCTCTTCATTTTTCACCTACCCCTTCCCTGAAACAATAAGCCTTCATTTTTTTTTAAATAATAAGAGGTTTGGACTAGATTTAATCTAAGGTTCATTTCATTTTAAAATTTATTGTATGAAGCAAACAATTCAACCTTTCTTTCCTCCAGTCTTGCTAATTATGAAGACTGTGCAAATAAAATAAATAATATGGTTTAAAATCAGTAACTTCTTCCTATGATGGTTTCAAGATGAATATTTTTTAAAATATCTCTAACTTCTGTGTTTTAACAATTAATTCTTAAACATCAGATAACTTTTGTTTTGATTTGTTTCTATTTACTAATGTTTGGCATCAGAGGAGGCACATTCCACAATAGGAGTTCACATATCAGTAAAAATAGAGGTCTTTAATAATATTGGCGTACTGACTGTCTGTTTATTGAGGTCATTTGAGTTTTCTTCTTTGGGACCATAATTTTTTGTTTGTTTGTTTTGTTTTGTTTTTATTTGTTTTTTTTGGTATTCTTATTCACCCATTCGTGTCTTTTTTTTCTCTGAGTTTCACAAGGATATTTTTATTTTCTACTTCTCATTCACATTTTTCATTCTTTCAGGCTTCCCAACTTCCTTTTTGTGCACTGTCAGTATTTCTAGGGAAGTTCTAATCTCTTTTCTGGCGTATCCAGTATCATTTTTATCCATGATACTTTAGTATAACAATCACTTATCTCTTTAACTGATCCCTTCATCTTTATGAGAGCTGGTTTATAACATGAATGTCAACAGAGATTTAACTAAATAACCTCATAATCACATGATTTGACAATAATAAAAAGATACTGAAATGATTTTAAAAGCTATCATTTTTTCAGTTTCTTAGGAATGTCATTGAGGTAAAGATATTAAATTAAAGTATGAAAAAGCAAAATTGGTGAAGGTCCATTTTCAGTCCTTACATCAGAAGGGTAGGATTTTTAAAGCTTGAAGCATCATATTTTTTGCTTGAGATACTCACCTGATAAGTCCTGTGGCAATTTTGGGGGGCAAGCTCTTGAAAGAATACAGTAATCTCTTTGAAATAATACAGTTCATTTGGCAAGCAAAATGGGAACTGAATGAGCAAATGGACATTATATCCTGAGTATCTCCAACTGTATGAATTTCCTGCATTATTGGGTGTGTATGTATGTGAAACTGAAGTGAGTATAGAGTTACTTGGAGCCTGGGTTCAGGAGACCTGGTTCAAAGTGACCCTTGGCAGATCACTTAATCTGCCTGGGCCTCAGGCTAAAGTTTCTTCTAGCTCTAGAACTGTGATCCTATTTTCCTGTGTTTTTAGGATTGTTGATCAGTAAGAAAAATAGGAAGGGAAATATGGCAGAATAGATAAAAAGGTTGGCTTTGGAGTCAGTCAGACCTTGGTTCAGACACACCTGCTTTTGACATATACTGGCTGTGTAGCCATAGCCATGTCCCTTAATTCCTTAGTGTAATAGGTAACTGTCTAAGGTGTTAAGTTATGAATAAGTTCGTCTTTAGCATTACTACAGAATTTCTTGGAGGAAGAGGGGAAGGATAGAGAAGAGAGGAGAGGAGGAGAAAATGGGAAGAGAGGTAACTAAGAAGAGTAGAAGCTTTTTGCATCTTCATAAGAGTAAAGTTCATTCTGGCTTAGCCATGGATGAAGAATATTGGCTTCTTTGAAACCTAGACAAAAAGTTCAGTAGAGCTTAGGACAATCTAAAGGGAAACTAGTAAAGGCAGCTATCAAAACAGAGTATGAGTGTGTGTATGTGTGTGTGTGTGTGTGTGTGTGTGTATGTGTGTGTTGAAATCTAGCGTATACATGGTATCATGTTATCTTACTTGTAAAAAGTTTGTAACAGTACTTCTTTTTGTTGTTTGCAATACAATAACCATTGTTAAATCTGAAGACAAACCACAGGAGTTGCTATTGTGAAGCAATAAATGTGAGACTGTGTGTAGCTTCAACATGGTATGCACAGTTCTCAAGGCAGCCATGAACATGCCAACACAATTCTGAATTGTGAAATACAGCAGATTCTCCACATAGCATATAGAACCAAAACATTTATTCAGACACCAAAAAGTCCAATCCCAAGACTTGAAAGCCAAATCATAGTAGCAAAGAAATCTATAAACAATAACAATGCAGAGGGTAATACCAGCCCCAAGCCTTCCCTCTGGTAGGCTTCCCATGAATCAGCTCCCTTACACAAGTCACAGAGAGGCTCCCTTAAACAAAACACCCTTCTCTCACTCACAGCCAGCTGCCTGCTTGCCTGAGTCCTTCAGTTCTGACTGTTCTCTGACTAACTTCCTCTTTATTTACTCTGTTCCATCTCTGCCTTCTCCTAGTCCACCTGTTTCAGCAAGCTCCTCCTACCACAGACTCCACGAGGCTCCTGCAGGTTACATAGGCCTATTAATGGAGGGGAAAGAACTTCCAATTAAGAAGCAAAATTACATTAACAATAAGCAAAAATACATTATCAATACGCTGTGTCCAAAAGAGAACACTCTTAAGGTTTCAGGACCAGGGCCAGAAAGATACGAAGTGAGAGCTTTGACACAGGCATAGAGAGAGAGAAAGGAAAAGAGAAACAGAAAGAGAGAGGGAAAGAGAGACAGAGATAGAGACAGAGATCAGAGGTAAGATCAGAGAGCTGGGGAGGCAGTATGACATAGTAAATAGAAAGTCAACTTTAAAACCAGGAAGATCTGAGTTCATGATCTGCCTTGGGCACATACTGACTGTCATACTCTGACCAAGTCACTTAACTCTCAGTGCTCTAGGGAAAAAGAAAAATAAAATATCTCTAATATTCTAAGTTGCAGAAAAGGTGCTGACCTTCATTGGTAGGGGGAGTTCCCTTACTTCACCTTGGAGATCCTTTCACCAATGAAATTACATTTCTGTCCCACCTCTACTCCCACATATATATGTATAATTACATCTCTCTCTCTCTCTCTCTCTCTCTCTCTCTCTCTCTCTATATATATATATATATATATATATATATATATACATATATAGATATACACATATATGTACTCATATTCATGTATATATAAATATACTATATGCCTGCTCATAACTTTGAAGTATAGTTGCTTGTGTATATTTAACCACCTTAAACCTTCCCCCATACCTTATTATAATGGCTTCTAGCCCTGTCAAATATTCTCCTCTGGCAAATCTCCAGTATTGATTTGGAAAGGATGGCATCAGGAAATATTTTGCTGAGAGCTCTGCTTATCCAAGACTGAAAACATTCGCAAAGCAGGTAAACTTTAACATCAGAATTCCATTACATATAAATTATACACATAAGTACTTGGTTTCTATCCCTGGAATGTTAACCCAGATGAATGTGCAGCAGTGTTTAGCGTTAGAAATGTACCTGTCATAGAATGGGGGACGGGCACTTTTGCATCTGTCAGGGAAGGAGACATTTCATGGGGCTTCACAAAAGATTCTGAAGGGAGACTCTGAAGGAACTGTAGCAGGGCTGTCAGGCCACATCAATAAAGGCAGCTAGTGACATGAAGCAGGAGTGAGGGCTAAGCAGAAAAGTCAAGCCCATCTCGTGAGGTTGGTTTGAGCTAATGTTGATGGCTAGACAGTTTAGGGGTAATGATGAAAAGCTCTTCTCATGCCTGAAGGATAGCAGAATTAAAGAGTCATAGGCATTAGAGACAAAAAAGCTCTACTAAGGTCGTCTCATCTATTATCTGCCCACCTAGGATTGTTCCCTATAGCATCATCTATAGTCCAATGGAATAATGTTTGGAAAAAAAAAGTTCAGCACAGAGGAAACTAAAAGGTTTCCTCCAGTCTCCACTGGATAATCATTGCACATCGGAAACTCTCAGACCACTCATCGAGATGCTGTTCCCCAGTTGGCAAATTAAAATGATTAATGGGTTTTGAGGCTCCGGGTCTGGATACAAAGGAGAAGCAGTCTGGACGAAAGTCATAGGGAAAGCACTGATATAATGAAAAGGATTTAATATGAACTGTATGAATAGAAGAATTATTCACAAAGGAGGCTTCCTCAAGGGCAGTAAGCAAAGTTCAGCTACCCAAGGAGCCTTATACATAGCAAGTATTTAATTCATGATGGTTTTCTAAACTTTGAGGTTGAAACCTTTAGCACTGATATTGAGATAGTGGGGACCCCAGACTCTAGGGCTCAGGAAATTTATGTTTGTACTGAGTAAGACTTTTTAAAAAGTGCTTTGGGCTTCTGTTAAATGACAGTTACCTGTGGTTTTACATTGGTATTTTGAAATAGTTCAGAAGTGGAAAACAAAGGAATTAGAAGGAACTTCTTGCACAGATAGGGAACCCTCAGAAAATTGAATGGGTTAAGGAGTAGAAGGCCTTTGTTTGATTATTTATTAACTAGTTAAATTTTAATTCCCAAAGGAAATGAGGCTGGTTGATCAAGCAAGTTGTAGAACCTTGAGGGGCCTTCACATTGCATTGCATTTCGATTAGTCATCTCTTGCCACCATGCTAGTACAGGCTGTTGTTATTACTCACTTGGATAAATTAATAGATGGTTAATAGTATTCTAATAGGTCTTTCTGCTTCTCCTCTGCCTTTCTTCTTTGCAGTTTATCTTCTGAAATTCTTACTATATTCAGACTACATATTACAGTCACAATACTAAGTTTTTACGCATAACTGATTTCATTACATCTGCTCAAAGTCTTTGGTGACTCTACTGTTTAATGACTGTAAATTGACTTCATGCTTATTTGCTTGGCATTCAATGTGTTCCACTCCAGCACTGCCCCATCTCTCTGGTTTTATTTCATATTATATTACTCTGCTCCAACTAAACTATAGAACACACAACATTTCCACCTACTACCAAAATACACTGCACCTTTCATTTCTGTCTTTAATCATGCTTTTCCTCAAGCCTAAGACCTCCCCCAAATCCCACCCTTTGGCAAGTAAATTACAATATAAATACCACTTCCTCCTTGAAGACTTCCTTGATTCATTCCTGTTGCTAATGACCTTCTCCAAGGCATTTATAATATAATATTGTGTATTATAATTATTTTCAATAGACTGTAAGCTCAGTATATCTTAATTCACATGGTGCATTTCTCTAGCACTTAACACTGTTCCCCTATGGAGCGGGCCACTTAATAAATATTTTATGAATGAATGACAATGATAACTATCTATGTTTAGAGACTTGAATGAAAAAGCATATAGATATATATGTATATATAAAACTAAATTTAAAGGCTCTCCTTCAAAGGAGACACTCCAGCTCCCCATTTCTGATATGTTCACTGGCTGTCCCTTTTATCTGAAGTTTCATTCCTCTTTACATTTACCCATTGACTTCTCTGGCTTTCTTCAAGTCCCAAATAACATCCTTTCTTTAGGAAGAAATCTTCCCTAACCCTCTTAATTCTAGTGTTTTCCTTCTGATGATTTTCTATTGTTTGTACAGAGTTTGCATGTTGTCTTCCCCAAGCTCTGTAAGGACAGGGAGTAACTTTATACCCTTAGCACTTAGCACAGTGCTTAGCTTGGTGCAAGTTCTAAAAATCCTTATTGATTGACCTCAAATCAACTTCCTCGTTTTATTAAGGAAAGTGAGAGAAAAAAAAAGATGAACTTGACAAATTACTAGCACTTTGCTCTCATAAAATAGAGAAAATTCCCATGTTTTAGTGATTCACTTATTTGTAGAATCAGTTTGTCATGTATAAATATATACATATACATACATATTTGTGTATACATATATGTGTGTGTGTGTGTGTGTGTTTTTAACACATTGACCCAAAGAGACAAGAGTGTTGTGTGTGTTTTTAACACATTGACCCAAAGAGACAAGAGACAAGGGCCTGCTGAATAATGAGCTGCTCCATCTATCATTCATTCCACAAGTATTTGTTGATGGCCTACCATGTGGTCAGTGCCAAGAAAGATTTGATGTCCTGCCAGTATAGTTTCCTGGAAAGTTATGATTAAGCACCATAATTTCAAATTATACTTGTGAGAACACAATGAACTTTCCCTCTTTACTTTACTCTGGTTGTTTTTCTCTTTTACCACATCTCTCCTCATTTGCTACAGCTACTTAGGTATTCATGGACAGATATAATACTAGAGCTGGAAGCCATCCTAAGAGATCATTAATTTTCTATAAAATTCAGCTAAAATGCCACCTTCAACATGAAGACTTTCCTCATCTCTTCCCCTCCCCTACAGCTACCTGTGCCGAACTCCACCCCCAGCACTCTATATTTATTTTGTATATCCTTTGTGTGTCCTTATGTGAATATCTGTGCTCTTGATTAAGAGAATATAAATTTTTAAAGTCCAAGGACTTCATTTTTTAATGGAATAATGTCTGAAAAGAAAATTTTATGTGTATCCCATAACATATGGTCCACTTACCAAAACAGAGTGATAGTTCTTAGTTCTGCCTCCTCTGTAGGTTATAGCATTGTCCAGGTTCAAGATGGTATGCTGACTTTAATTTCTTCAACTGTATTTTTCACCTTTAATTTTCCACCACTTTAGTGTGGTGTGGAGCCTCTACAATATGTTACAGGATTGTGAGTGTGTGTGTTTCCTAAGTTGTGATAAGTCCTTTGTGGGCAACTTCAACAGTCACATGAACTTGAGGCTAGACTTTTAAAGGACTTCAACAGTGTTTGTAGCATCTACTATATTAGAAGGAACCAAAGGAATGGGTCTGAACAAAGATTAGGAAGTAGAGTAAGGAAAACAAATTTGGCAAGAAAAAACCCTAATCATTTTTTTTATGAGATTTGATTTAAATTTATTTATTTTTAGTTTCCAACATTCATTTCCACAAGATTTTGAGTTCCAAATTTTCTCCCCATATTTATACTCTCCCACACTGAGATTACATGCATTCTATTATCCCTTCCCCTCTCTGCCTTCACCTTTAAGCTTCCCTGCCACTTATCCCTTTCCCCTTTACTTTCTTGAAAGGTAAGATAGGTTTCTATCCTCCATTGTTTTATTTACCATTTGCATGTGAAAACAATTTTTAGCATTTGTTTTTAAAACTTTGAGTTCCAAATTCTCTCCCTCATTGAGAAGGCAAGCAATTCAGTATATGTTATACATATGTAGTTATGCAAAACACCTCCATAATAGTCATGTTGTAAAAGACTAACCATGTTTGCCTACATCCTATCTTGCCTCCCAATTATTCTACTTTCTCTAGTGACCCTGTCCCTTTTTCTAAAGTATTTGCTTCTGACTCCCCTCACCCAATATGTCCTCCCTTCTATCATCACCCCCTTATCTTTCTCCTCACTTTTCTATAGGGTAAGATACCCAATAGACTGTGCATATTATTCCCTCCTTAAATCATATCCAGTGAAAGTAAGGTTCACCCATTCCTTCTCACCTCTCCTTTTCTCCTCCACTGTGAAAACTTTGTCATGCCTCTTTTATTTGTGACAATTTATCCCATTCTGTCTTTCCTTTCTCCTCCCAATATATTCCTCCTTAAATCCTTAATTTTACATTTTTTACATATCATCGCTTCATATTCAATTCACCTGTGCCATCTATCTATGTATCTATGTATCTATCTATCTATTTCCTCCAACTACCCTAATACTGAGAAAAGTCTCATTAGTTACAAATATCCTTCTTCCATGTAGGAATGTAAACAGTTCATCTTTAATGTCTCTCATCATTTCTCTTTCCTGTTTATCTTTTCCTGCTTCCCTTGATTCTTGTATTTGAAATAAAATTTTATATTCAGTTCTGATCTTTTCATCAAGAGTGCTTGAAAGTCCTCTATTTCACTGAATGTCATTTTTTTTTCTACTGAAAGATTATATTCAGTTTTACTGGGTAGTTGATTTTTGATTTTTATCCTAGCTCCTCTGACCTCTGGAATACAATACTCCAAGTTCTCTGATCCCTTAATAAAGAAGCTGCTAGGTCTTGTGTTATCCTGATCATATTTCCACAACACTCAATTTGCTTCTTTCAAGTTGCTTACAATATTTTATCCTTGAACTGGGAACTCTGGAATTTGGCTACAATTTTCCTAGGAATTTTCCTTTTAGAATCTCTTTTCAAGAGTGATTGGTGGATTCTTTTGATTTCTATTTTACCCTTGGTTCTAGAATATCAGGGCAGTTTTCCTTGATAAGTTCTTGGAACATGATGTCTAGGCTCTTTTTTTGATCATGACTTTAATGCAGTCCAAGCAGGTTAGTGATTTTTCTAGCAAGGTATTTCACATTGTCTACTATTTTTTTTCATTCTTTTGGTTCTATTTTATAATTTCTTAAGTCATTAGTTTCCATTTGCTCCATTCTAATTTTGAAGAATTTATTTTTTTCAGTGAGATTTTTGACCTCATTTTTTCCATTTCACCAATTCTGTTTTTAAGACATTCTCCTCATTGGCTTTTTGGACTTCTTTTGCCATTTGGATTTGTCTATTTTTAAGGTGTTATTTTCTTTCACTTGAGCTGTTGACTCAATTTTTATGATTTTCTTGTATCACTTTTATTTTTCTTCCCAATTTTTTCTCTATTTCTCTTATTTGATTTTCAAAATTCTTATTGAACTCCTCCTTGACCTGTGGCCAATTCATATTCCTCTTAGCGGCTTTTGATATAGGAGCTTTGACTTTGCTGTCCTCCTCTGGTTGTATGCTCTGATCTTCCTTGTCATCAAGTAAGATTCTATAGTCTGAATTTTTTTACAATGTTTACTCACCTTCCTAGCCAAACACTTAATTTTCTAACTCTTTGTCAAGGTAGAGCTTTGCTTCCAGTGGGGGTGTGTGTGGGTGTACTGTCCCAGGCTTCAGGAATTTTGAATCAGTCACTTAATCTCCCACTATCTGTGGGCCCAGAGCTCTGGAAGCAGCCACTCTGCCACCACCAATGCTCTTGCTGCTTCCTGCTGCCTCTACAATCACCCCCACTGCCCTGGGGCTGGGGCTGAACCAGACCAGATTGGGACCTCTTTTTCACCCAGGTCCCACAGAGTTTTTCCACTGACCTTTTCTGTGTTTGTGGTTTGAGAAGTCTGTAAACTGTGACAGCTGCCAATGATTCAGTCTTCTGATGACTGCTATGGCCAGTCTGTACCCATACAGACCACAGTAAAATGTGCTTCACTCCCTGCTGAGTGGAAAAGACTCTTCCTGTTGGGTTGGGCTGTGGATTTGTTTCACCTTGTCAGTTTTGGGGCTCTGTAGCTCTAGTATTTGTTTAGTCATTTGTATGATATTTGGAGGGCTTTGAGGGAGAGCTCAGAGAAGTCCCTGCTTTTACCCTGCCATCTTGGCTCTGCTCCTTAAGAAATCCTAATCTTAAAATGGCTTGAAATTACATCTACATTCAGCAGGATAATTTTCCTTAGGTGGAAAAAGACTTGCCAACCATTTTGAGGGATCAAAAAGAGTGAAATCAGGTTAGACCATTTTCCCTAACAAAACAAGTATCTTTCAGAGACTGTCCAACTCACCCAGACAGACCATATTTGTTACTTTGAGCTATGATGCATCATTAGTCTCTGAGATATGCATTATAAAGCAGTTTCTGCTGGATCAATTATATTTACCTCTGTAATTGTATTAAAAGGAAAGAGAAAATGAGAGGAAGAGAGAAAATAAAAGCTAGGCAAGGGAGAAACATTTTACTTTCGGCTGAGCTTTGAAATGGAGAGCTAACGAGATGGAGAGTAATAAGGAGACTGTCCCAGGCAACAGGAGTTACAGAAGAGAAATCTCTTATACAGATATAAGACTAATTAGCAGAGGGTTAGGGTTGGGTGGGAGGGAATTACAGATTGCCAAGACCATGAGGCAAACTCTAAGTTCAAAGAGAGTTTAAAAACAGGAAAGGAAAAGTTTGAAAAAATTCTCGAGTAAAGAGAGGAACTGATAACATTGCTAGAGAAATAGAATATAGTGTATGTGTGTGTTGCGTGGTCATGTCAGTCAACATTATGATGCATGTTAGGGTACCTGAAAATAAACCTCCTCAGAGACTATTACAAAGATAAGGCATATAAAGATGAGAGGAGATAAGGGTATGGATAAGGAGTTAAGTAGAGATGGGATTACCTGCATTGATGGACAAATTTACAAAAGGGATTCTAATGTGTTTTTAATGTGTTTGTAAAAGCGGTGGGAATCCTGGCAGTATGCCAAGATCATCAAGGTTAGAAACAAGTAAGTCGAAGTGGAATTTGGAGACAGGAAGGCAGATGAGCTGTGTGGAAGAGAAGGGACAGGAGAATTACCAGGGTCCTTGTCACATTGGACGTGTGTATTTGAATAGCTGCAAATAAAACAAAATGAACAAAAACAAAAACTGACCCAGAAAAGAAAGTGGAAAGTGGTTAAGTGAAAAGTGGTACATATGATCCAGGCAAAAGGAATTAAGTTTTTACCTTAGCAAATGGAGCTTGATGGTAATAGCCAAGGAAATGAGGCTGAAAAAGGAAGAGGTCAAAGTCATAGAATTATTAAACATTGGTGAGATCAACTCTACAGAACACTATATGATACTTCCCTCTCTTCCTTCCTCAGTCGTTGTTGAATTGTTCTTCAAGTCTATAAGCATGTATTTTGAAGTGGAAGTTTGAGATAGGAGGCCAGATGCTTGCAGTCAAAGAGTGTGGGATAGGAACAGACTATCAAGCCCAACTCAAATATTAAAGAAAACTCCACTGTAACATATCTATCAAATGGTTATTGGTCACCTACTTGAAAACTTCCTAAGAGGGGGAAACATCCACATCTCTAAGTAGTCCATTCTATTTTTATACAGCTTCATTGGGAAGGTTTTTGTTTTGTTTTGTTTGTTTTACTAACATCCAGCTGAAACTAGCCTCTTTGTAACTTCCATCTATTATGCATAGTCTGGAATATGTCCACATTCTCCATACTGAAAAGAAATGAAACAAAAACAACAAAAAATCCAGAAGAATATAATTTTACTAGCTCTTTAACAGCACTCATCCTAAATCTGTCCTTCCCTTAGCTAAGTAATCTGAAAATTCCTGTTATTTCTTATTATTTTTGTTTGATTGATCTACATGTGTTACTCCTATACCTGTGGCTATTGCTTTCTCTCCTTTTCCCTCTTTCTTTATTCCTCTTCCCCCTCTGCCCTTACTTAGTCTCTCTTTCATACCTGTAGGATCAAATATAACTTCCTCTGCCTGGCTTTTAAGACTTGCCCAGATGACCTCTCCAAATATACATATCCCTCACCTCCACACTGCCCTAATTCCTGTTCTTGACACATTATCTCCTGCCTTTCCTCCTTTGTATTGGCTATCCACTATATGTGACTTCTCTCCCTCCTCACTCTTAAGGAGGGACCCTGGTTTCCTTAAACACCTAGTTCAAGCACCCCATTCAGAACAAGAATTTCTTAGTCCCTGGCTATTAGTGCCTTCTCATCCAAAGTCACCTTGAGTCTGCTTTACATATCTCTGGTACAGACCAGAGTCAGGAATGTGGAGTCAAGGACAAGTAACAGAAGCATCAATAGAGAGTGTAAACATGGGAAAGCAAAAGTTTAGCAATTATCAGTAGAGAGGAGACCACTACAGAGATGGTTGGCAGCCAATCTAATTGGAAGAAAGATTCTGCAGTTCCAAACAGATGATGGGATGAAAGGTGATTATGCTGTTTATAGCTCCAGCAAGGAAAAGGCAAAGATAGGCTGCTTTCCCTGGATGGCCATATAGATCTGGGAAAGTAGAACCCTAAGAGATTCTAGTGAACATACCTATATATCTGTTTCTTGTCCTTCTTCCTTGCTTTTTAGAATATAAGTTCCTTGAAAAAGGACCATTGGTCACTTTTGGTTTTATATTGCCAGTGTTGAGCACATGCCTGGTATATAGAGGGTGCTTAAATGGTTATTGTTGGTAGATTAACACAATGTGATTATCATAAAGATCTTCTGATGTACATTGGCGATCGAGTGGTAGGAGGTGTAGCGGATAAAGTATTGGCCCCGAAATCAGGAAAACTTGAGTTCAAATCTGGCCTGAAACACTTACTAGTGGTATGACCTGGGCAAGTCACTTAACCTCTGTCTGCCTCAGTTTTCTCATCAGTAAAATGGGATTAATAAAAGCAGCTATATTCCAGGTTTGTCATGATGATCAATTGAGAAAATTATTGTAAAGTGTTTATCATAGTGCCTAACACATGGTAAGCTCTGTGTAAATGTTACCTATATCGCTATTTTTATTGTTTTAATATTGGTGGTGTTATCATTTAATTCAAATGGTAGAAGAAGGATTAGCCTTGTTCTATTTGACCCCAGAGAACAGACCTAGGAGAAGGATATAGGAGTGGCAAAGAAGCAGATATAGATATGTCAGAAAAGCTTCCTGACAGTTACAAGTACCCCAAAGTGGAATGGATTGTCTTAAGAAGCGACGAGTTCCCCTTAGCAGGAAGACTTTAATAACAGACTGAATGACCAGCAGAGTAGAGTTTGTTGTGGTGGAGATTCTTTTTTAGATATAGCTAGAACTAGATGACTTCCTTCTAAGCTTTGAAATGGTATTTTTGTCTAATCCATTACTTGAGTTTTAATATGACTTGGTGTGTCTCTCTTTGTTATTGGTTCCTGGGTCCTGTTTTCAACTTTGGAACTTGCCACTGCTCAGGAGGGAGTTCTCTGCATAGTCTGGATACTCAGTGCATGTTATGGACTGCTTAGCTCAGAGTCTGACTCATAATCCTGCAGGCTCTACTCTCTATATTTAATTAACGTGCAACACATCTGCCTACCAATGAATAAGAAGTTATTGTGAGCAGCTTAGAAACGGCCAATACTAGCTAGTACTAATGGGCCAGATTTTTCTTTCCTCTCTTTGCCCCGTGTACTTTGTCCAAGCACAAAGTTACTACAGAAATCTCTCAGAGTCTTAAATAAAACAGAGGGAAAAGCTGATCAGCTATAATTGCATCCTCGTAAAACTCAAAAGAAGTGTTTCAGTGACTCAACAAGCAGGAGGCAATCCTGACACTGTCAAATTATCAACCTCTGAATAAAGATTTTACGGATGCTAGTGGGAGTGGTGGGCCTATTTATCTTTCACTAGAAAGCAATAAAGAGTAATCAATGTTACAGATAACATTTAAGGCCAAATAGAAGAGGAATATAAATAATAATCATATCTAACATTTGTACAGTGTTTATTTTATGCTGAGTTCTGTAATTATCATCTCATTTAATTATTACAACACCTAGAGGTCAGAACTATTGTCCTCAGTTTACAGATGAAGAAACTGAGACAGACATTAAGCGACTTGTCTGTAAGTGTTTGAGGCCAAATTTGAACTCAGTCTTCCTACTTTCTTGCTTGGTGTCTTATCCACTATGCCCCTAGATGCCTTGTCACTTCTAGAGGTTTTGAATTTTAATGTGAGGTTTTATGTGGACGTATTGGATACTGCCCTGATTAAAACAATTTCAACTGTGTTGAGGGTTTGTAGAGGAGAGGATATTCTTCTCAACCATATCGCCTTAGTATATTGCAAATACAAAAGGAAGTTGAGACCCTAAAGAGGCCATATTGTACAGTGAATAACATGCTGGACCTGGAATCAGGAAGACCTGGGTTCAAATCCTGCTTGTGACACTTAACTAGCTGCATGATCCTGGGCAAGAGACTTAACTCCTGTAATCTTCAGCTTCCTCATCTGTAAAATGAGGGGAGGAGACTTATGGTTTCTTTTAGCTCTAAATCTCTGATTTTCTGGTCCTCCATTTCTGAGTTTGGTCTCTTGTGGAAGCAAAGAAAAGAGAGTAGGAAGAATGTGCTTTTTTTTTAACTGCTATAATGCTTTTGTGATCTCACCTATGTAGGTAATCAGTCCTTATGTAGTTATCCCTGTGCTGTTCTTTCCCCCAACAGTACAGAGAGAGAAAATTTGAAAAAAGCTGTCACCTAAAGAGATGCCATTCTCCTAAAAAAATTATAAAAGCAAAACACAAAAACAATAGAATCACCTCTAGAATTGGTCAGTTAGCAAATAACTTTATCTCAATATCTGGCCACGTCATTCTACAGCTCCAGAAACTGGAGCACTGGCTCCATATTACCTTTAGGAAAACACATACATATGCATGCACACACAGTTCTTCATTTGCCATTTAAAACACTTCATGATCTCTCTCCACACTATCTTTTAGGATGATTGCACATTACTTTCTTCCATAT
The DNA here is from genome assembly GCA_028658325.1 of Potorous gilbertii. NCBI lineage: Eukaryota > Metazoa > Chordata > Mammalia > Diprotodontia > Potoroidae > Potorous > Potorous gilbertii. The sequence goes on along the minus strand of CM053771.1, from coordinate 130,504,435 downwards.
ACCTAACCCTCTAGCCAAAATGACCCACTTCATGTTCTCCTTAACTTGACACCTTATGTGTTTTCCCTTGTTCATTTGCATAAAGCTATGGTCAGTTAGTCAACTAGTATCTATTAATTGACTATTATGTGGCAGGCATTGTGCTATGCCATCAGGGCAGTCCCTTCTTTCCTCCCCTTCAACCCTTCAAGGTTCATTTCAAATATCATGAATAATTCATTAATAGTTTTCTCATTCCTCCTAATTTCTAGTGATCCAAAAATTACTCTATATTTGTGTACGTGTTTTGGATTTATTTGTCCATACACACATTATATCCCCCAAATAGGATGAATGTTCCTTGAGGGCTGTCTAATATTTTATCAGTAGTACTTAGCACATGGAAACAACTTAGAAATAATTGATTGGTTGATTGGTTGTATTTGTAAGTTTTATGAGTGGATAGATGAAAGATTTTTTACATGATGAGTTGAGAGACAATGTGACAATGCACAGAGAGACAGTCTTGGAGCCAGGAAAATCTCCATTCAAGTCCTGCATCTGACATGTAATGTCTGTGTAACCCTGGACAAATCACTTAACCTTGCCATATTCTTGGTCATAGTTTAAGACTATCAGTTAAAGAGAACCCCCATGCATTGGTAGAGGAGTTTTCTTATCTATAAAATACTATGCTAAAGAAATAACCGATTCAATCCCTTTCTCTATCACCACATGGAAGGAATATGGATGAATTTTCATACAGGAATGAAAGAAAGAAAAAAGATGAAAGCAAGGAGAAATAATATCAATGGAGGGAGAATTAATCCAGGAGAAAAAGAAGTCAAGACAGGTGAGAGCCTAGTAGACAGAAAGGCCTGGAGTACAGAAAGTAGATTATGGAGTTAAAGAGTTGTCCTGACAGTTTAATGTTAAAGAGAGAGGAGAAACAGCACAGCGAATAAAGATATGGCAGATTGAAAGCAGTGTAAAGTAGAAGAATCTGATCTCAACTACTGAAGAGTGTTCCTTTAATGAAAATGTGACCCAGAATGGATTGGTATTTTTAGAATGATGGCTAACCAAGGAGGATGCTACCAACAATTGTTAAATAAAGGTTACTGTTCAATATTTAATTTTAGAATCTCTTTTCCCCACTTTGAAGCTAGAAAGTTTAAGGCAGTCAAATTTTAATGAGAGCTACTATTCCTGTGGAGTGGAGAATCAGGTGTTCTGTGTATCTATAGCTATGTCGATACCTATATGCATTTGCCAACTCACTGTTAGATTTTCAGAATTCAATCCTACTATGGGGTTTGGGATTTTGGTACTCTTTGGAAAGAGGTTAATCAGTCTTAGCACAGTTCTTCCACAGACATGCTAACCCACCTGCTTTGGAGCAGAAATGTTCTACTTTGGGAAGTAACTGGTCACAGTATTAGGAGGCTACTTGCTTGAATGACCCAGACACTGTTAAAATCATTGACAGCCATTGGTTATTTCTAGTTCTTTGGAATGAGGGTATAGTGATATGCCTCTACTCCTCAGTTTCTATCAGAATAAGTGTTGGAAACGGGGAGAGGGCCAAGAATGGTGGCAAAATAATGCTATATTTTAATCTCACTTCAATCAAATATATGACCTTGGGAAAAATCACTTAACTTTGGAAGCTTCAATTTCTGCATTTGTAAAATAAGAGGCTGGGCTAGAGTACTGGTGTCAAATTCAAATAGAAATAGGGGCATCTCATCTATATAAAGGAATGTATCTTGAATTAATGTTAAAATGTAAGGTTATATGTGCTTTATTGCATTTTAATTAATTTTTCAAATCTCACAATGGCATTTTAATGAAGTTCTGGAGCACTATAGTTATGGGATATGAGCTGCCCCCTGGTCATGTGTTTGACACCTCTGAAATACACAAGCTAGAAGGTCCCTTCCTAGATCCAGCCTAGCATTCCATCAGACAATGATTACATTGTTAATATGCATTCTGTTCATAATAAAATAGAAAATACATATTAAAAAAATTACCCAGCAGTGGAATTATACCATGGATTATGTTATGAGGCATAGATAGATAGATAGATAGATAGATAGATGGATAGGTAGACAGATAAATAGATGTATATACATATATATATATTATGTATATACATATATATAATGTTTGTGTATGTATATGCACGTGTTTATATATATGTATGCATGAATTATATATGTAAGTAATGCACATATACACACATATATATGTATATATGCTTTATATATATATATATATATATATATATACATACACACAGATATATTTAACATTTTTATTTAAATCTTTGAGTTCCAAAATCCCTCCTCTCTCCTCTCCCTGAGAGGGTGAGCAATTAGTGGTTATACATGTGCAATCATGTAAAACATTTCCAGATTAGTGATTTTTTATGAGAAGAATCAAATAAAAGGAAAAAAGTAAAGTGAAAAATAATATGCTTCAGTCTGTATTCAGTTCTTTCTCTGGAGGCAGATAGTATGCTTCATCATTAATCCATTGGGATTGTCTTAGATCATTGTATTGCTGAGAGCAACTAAGTCATTCACAATTCTTCACTGAAAAATGTTGTTGGGGGCGGAGCCAAGATGGCAGAGTAGAAAGACTCACATTTGGTAGCTCCGAACCCACAGCCCATTGATTTCCTCTAAAAAGAACTCCCAACAAATTCTGGAACAGTGGAAACTGCACAGCAACACAGTGAAGGAGATTTCCGTTCCAGGGAGCCCTGAAAAACCAACCTCAAAGGTCCATAGCTCCCTGGACGGGAGCAGAGCCCTCCCCTGCCCTGGCCGCATGGCACTGAGAGGAGCAAGCAGATCCAAGCAGGCTTCAGGGACGGAATCTCCAGTGGCCACAAAGGTCCCTCCACCCATGAACACGCAGATCAGTGAGAGAGACGGGTTGAGAAGGGAGTGGGGTGTCTCCGAGACTCAGGCCCCCTCGGGAGGCAGCGGCGGAGGCAGCTGCAGAGGCAGCAGGCAGCCAGAGGCTCCCAGAGCAGGCAGTTCCATTACAGAAGGTCTCTGCATAAACCCCCTGAGGGAACTGAGCCTGGGAGGCAGCCCTGCCCCCACCTGAACACCAGCAGATAAGCTCCCATTGAATAGCAGCCAGGCCTGCCACCAAAAACCCTGAGGCTGGGGAGCAGCATTTGAATCTCAGACCCCAAGCACTAGCTGGGCAGATCTAGGCCAGGGGTGGAGAGGACTCTCAGAAGTCAAGTAACTGGCTGGGAAAATGCCCAGAAAAGGGAAAAAAAATAAGACCAAAAAAGGTTATTTTCTTGGTGACAAAATGATTCCAGGCTTCCTCTTTGAGGAGGAAGAACAATGCTTACCATCAGGTAAAGACAGAAGAGTCAAGGTCTCTGTATCCCAAAGATCTGAAATCGATATCCAATGGGCTCAGGCCTTGGAAGAGCTCAAAAAGGATTTTGAAAATCAAGTTAGACA
>CM053771.1:130480670-130500459 GCA_028658325.1 Potorous gilbertii | reverse complement strand
AACATGGTATATGCTCACAAATTCTTTTGGCATGTTGGTTAGTTTTGCTGAACTACTTTTAATTCTTTTTATTATTGTTGTTCTTTGTTAGGAGGGTTAATCTTATCAGAGGAGAGGGATAGATATATTTGAAAATAATGCTGATGTAAAAGCAGGAGGAGTTATTGAAAACATTTTGAAAGAAAAAAGTAAACTAGACAGTAAAAAGCATGAGCTAGTGGACTGTGGATAAAGCATAAGTTTTTATACATTAAAATAAAATGTTAGTATAAATTATTCAGTTACTTCTCATTTTACCATGTATCAGTTTGTATAAGTGTTTCCAGGAATATTTCTGAATCTTTTGTATTCATTATTTCTTATCAATACAGAAAATAATATCATTTTCAAAAGATTGATGATGAAATGTACCTCCTACATCCTGATGAAAAACTAATTAGCTAGAGATAAGTAATTATCCCTGCATTTTCAGACATGGCCAATGTGTTGATTTGCTTGTTTGACTATAAATATGAGTTTCAAAGATATGGCTTCTACTTAGAGGCAGGAGAAACAGTAGTGAGTTAGTAAGGTAATGAGAGATTTTCCCTCCTCTATCAAAAAAAAAAAAAGAAAGGACCACCAATATACCATTATGTTAAATGAACAAACAAATTTTTTAAATTACACAAGAGGAAGAAATAAAACGACTTTGGTATTTTCTTCTAAAATTGACTATGTATATCATATAGGAAAAGGGACTAGATCTGTGATTTCATTGATATTGGGAACTTTTAGGAAAGAAAACTTCCATTACCAATGCAAGTCACTACTTTCTCTGTAACTTACAGTCAGAGAACTTCCAGGAGCAGAAAAGAGTTAAAACAGCTTGACCCGAGTAACATATATCAAAGACAAGACTTGAAACCTTTCTTCACAGCCAGTTTTATATCCATTATGAGATACTATCAATAGACAGACAGACCAACCAACTGATAGAGAGATAGACAATTTGAGCAGATTATATATATGTACATGTGTATGTATTTGTGCATTGTATAAATTCAAAGCATGCAAAACATTAGAAATAACTTCCAGACTAAGAGCACAAATACTTCCGAGTATTTGAGTATTCTGAGCATATACATATACCCTATGAGCATATTTACATATACATTTTAAGTGTGTGTATATACTCAAATTTATATGTATATTTATATAACCAAAATACTTAAATGGATTTGTGATCTCATAAGTTTTGGAGTTCCTTCCAATGATGAATATCCTGACCAACCCACATCTGATAATTCTATCCAGCTCACAGCCTTGTCTCCCCAGAAATGCCACAGGGTTCCCATTCAACATGCTGCATCATTTCTTACTTTCTGCCAGTGGGTGTCCCTGGACATCTGCCTATTATCCTTTGCTCTTGTCATGTGACCTACTCATTTTTTCCTCAGTAAAACTTCTTAATGATGTCTTTATTCCTCATTGACTGGGTGTTGGACTGGGTTTAGCCATAGTTTTAATTTTCCATTGTCTTCTGTGTGATAATGATGCCTGATTATTTGGAGTTTTGTTCCAAAATTTTCTGCCATATAGAAAAACTGGTGAAATGTTTGTATTTGAAAAAAAAAGACCTCATAAGTTAAGGTAAACTTGGAATTTCATTGGTAACCATGAAACTTTGATAATTATGGCAACTTATGAAACAAAGAAAAATAATTATAAATCTACTGCTTAAAATACCCTGAACATAACAGAATTTTACTTTCTTATTCAAGTCTCTTTCCTATTCTTTTTATATTGAAATATTTATATTTATTCAGGTTAAGTTTACTATAAAAAGAATATTTATTTTTAAAATGTTATTGAAGAACTTTAGGTAACTCCCAAATGATATTTTCTGCAATAGTCATATATAGTAAGTGGTAAAGTTTTTCAAAAAAAGTGAACAAAAGTTTCCCATAGACCCAGAACGTCTCAATCTGCAGAGTTGCCAGGAGTACTGACAGGAAAGCATCTTCTCAGTTCTTTTTTGATTTCCCTTTACGCAAAAGGACAGGAAGGAATGGGAAGAGTGGTAATTTGATTGAGAGGTAGAGTGAACACCCATTTGATTGCTCACTTATGAATTATGCATTTCATATATATGAACCAACAAGGATATTGTGGGAATTCAGCCACCAACAAAGTGACTGACAATGAAAGAAATGGATCTTTGTTTCAGATATAGATAATTACAATGACCAATAGAATTATGTTTGGTGGAACATAGGGCACCATTCTAGAATAACATTATCATCATGTTAATTTTCATAGAGAAGTATAATTTTTATTAAGTCAGAATTTTGCAGTGCAGTTCCCTCAATAATTTTAGTGCATTAAATCTCTGTGAAACAGAAATCATCATATATTCCCTTGAGGGCTAACTTATCCTTTGGGCCTAGTCATTACCCATTCAGGAAAAGTCAGCATTTGACCATTTGACCTTCATAATAATGCAATTTATTTTAAGTATCTGGAAAGAAACAACTTGCCCTCCAATTTTCTTAGTTGATAACATGTACTTACTTTGTCTTCTGTAGCCAAAAGACAACTTGCTTATGTGGAGGAATACCACTGCACCTTACTTCTGACTGACTAATGCAGTGGGACAACCAACTGACTGAGAAAAAGGAAAAGTAAAGAGTGGTAGAGTTTCTCAGGCTGAAATTGACAAAGCATCCTTATCATAAGAAGTGTTCTAATACAAGAATGGGGTAAATGGTTGGTTGGTCAAGAAATGGACAAGAGAATCTGTTGGGTCCCTAGCACCATTTTGGTATGCGAAAGACAACACATATTTAAAGTTGACCAAGAGACAGAGGAAATTGTTTTATAGGACAACAGAAATTGACTAGATAGAGAAGCAGTCTTCCTTTTTCTAACTCTAGCTTCATTTCTCATTCAAACACTAATGATGGCAGTGAGTGCTTTGAAGAATGGAAACAAATAAACAGGACATGGTCTAACACTCTGATAATACAGAGCTGCTGAAAGCTTTCTTGCTTTTGATCTATAGTCATTAAGATTTCAGTGATACCAAATTGCCATGTAAAAGCTTTAAGGAGGGACTGTTACAGGAGTAATTGGTATTTACTCCTTATGCTACACTCTATTTGACATGAAAGACTTCTATTGTTTTCATGGTTTATTTTTGTAAATATTTCTTTCAGATTCTGGGGGTGTATCTCAGACTGGCTGTTATCTAAAAGACAATATAATTTCTTTGTAATTCATCAGACCCTGTGAATTCTTTATTAATGTTATAAATCAATGACTTGAGAGCTCCTATGAAAAAAGTGCAATGCTGGATTTTATGAAAATTTGTTTGCTTACTTTATATTAAAACAAACAAGCACTAGCTTATTTTACCTTAACATTAATAAATTGCAAAAGGAAGTTGAAGGAAACTGATGTAATAGAAATATATTCATATCTAATAAAATAATTATACTTGAAATATATTCCAGTTTAAATGGAAATTATTGCTAATTGGTTATGTAGACTTGATGAGAGTAAAATTATGCATGATTTATATTGAAGTGAAATAATTTGATGCATTTTCATTGAGCCAAGTTTACATAATGGTTAAGTTATTACTACCTGATATGTTAGACTACCTTTAAATGACATATCTCAGGTCACTCAGGATATAATTTAATGAGCTAAAATCATTGAAATGCAGTATGCCCATTCTCCTCCCCCTCCCCACCCAAAAGAAATTAAAGTAAATTTGAAATGCATTTATTCAATGTTATCCATTCATTAAATAAATATTTCATGAACTCTAACTTGTATTTAACCAGTACACAGTAGATATTATGAGAATTACAAATAAATCTAATTCTTGATTCCCACTTTCAGTGATATAACTTGGAGAAAATATAAGGCATAATATAATCTGACAAGTATGAATGAGACATACTAAAGTGTTACGTCAGATCAGAGGGGCTGAATTATCAGAAGTGGAGATCTTCTGCAGAATGTATAATTAGTTTTGAGTTTAAAGAGTAGTTGAGAACTCAAGAAGTGAACAGAGAAAAGAGAATCAATTCAGTAATGTGAAAGAATGAGAAGAAAGTAATAAGATAGGCTGAGGTGGCAAGACTGAAAGGCAAGGTGGTACTACATTGTGGAAAACACTGAATGTCAGTTAAAAGTACTTAAATTTTTAATCAATCAACAAACATTTATTAAACTCCTAGTATTTCTAGGCACCTAAACAAGCAATCCCTGTCTTTGAGAAGCTGATATTCCAAAGAGGAAGACACCACTTGTATGTATGAATGCCTCTCTCTTCCCCACCAAGATATGATCAGAGATGATGAGGTGTTAGTCTATTAACAGGAACTAGCTCCTCACCTTAAATTAGAATTGGGAGAGACTTCAGCATATTTGTAGGCAGATAGGGAACAAGCAGAAAGAGATCCAAGACTCCTGAATGAGGGGATAACTGCTGTAGTTAACCAGAATGTTATGCCCACACACCTGATCCCATTTGTCTCTCCTTGTATTTCTTTGTCACTGATTCTGTTCCCCCATCTCCCCATCTCTCTCCTCCCTTCACCTTCTCTCTATATATGTATTTCTGTTTCTCCTTCTTTCTCTTTCTCTCTCTTTCTGTCTCTGTCTCTCCGTTTTTCTCTCTCTCTGTGTTCCTCTCTCTGTCTGTCTCTCTCTGTCTCTGTCTCTTTGTCTCTGTCTCCCTCTCTGTCTCTCCTCCCCATAGATTCCTCATACTCATAAATAAAGTGATCAAAATTTCCCTCCTTAATCCCCTTGCCTTTTCAGTCGTCAGAGTTCCATTGCAACTCTACCAGGTACAAAAATACATTCAAGCTAAGTAATACTTCCCAAAATTTAATCTGATGAAAAAATATGAAGCTTGACATTGATTTAAAACTTAATCATGCTATTGGCATGTGATCCACATTACCCTGTATCTAGGGAGATCATGTATGAAACTCCCGATTGAGACGCTTTGAGAGGAGGCTGCCCCAATCCAGAAAGTAAGATAATAACAATAGTGATGATATTAATAATTAATAATAAAGTATACATTTATGTATCACTTTAAGTTTTTCAAAGCATTTTTATAAAATTGTTATTCTTATCCTCACAACAAACCTAAGGTAATAAGATGCTATTATCTCCATTTTATAGATGAGGAAACTGAGACAGGGTAAATGATTTGTCCAGGGTCAGGCAGCTAATGAGTGTCAGACATAGGATCCCAGCACAGGTTTAGCACACTGACCATTGCACCATCTACCTGCCTCTGTATGATAACTCAGAAGTCATGGGCGCGTCAATAGATTGCATACCTTTAAAATTTCTCATCCTGAAAAATATTAACAATGATAAAACAAGAATGTATTAATAAAATTTATTTAAATAAAAATACTGTACGTCCTGCTAGTTGCATTCACTTCTCACCTTGCTCATGGAGAAATGTTGTGTAATGTGGTGATCCTTTTCAGGGGAGCATTAATTGTGCACCTATGATTAGACTACCTAGAAGACAGAATAAAGTATTCAGTTTGAACATTGATTTATAAAATAGGTGTTTTTTTCTATCAGTTTTTATATATGTGGTACAGTCATGTAATAAACTTTAACTTTTCCTTGACTAGTACAAAAATATTTGTATAAAAGCACATGCCACTAGATATTTAATAAAAGCTTTTGAAGGACAAAATATCAAATATTTTTGTTACCTTATTTCCACTCCTCCCCTTTCTTCTCCTTTATCTTTCCCTTCTTTTCCCTTCTCATCACTTTTATTTCATTTCTTTTTACCTTATAAAGGGAATTTTAGTTGAAAGATATAACAAGAATGAAAGTAAAAGAATTTCAGCTTATTAACTGGCCCAGATGGTCCCTATACTACGTCAGTGCCTGAGAAGAGTGGGTTCAGACTTAACACAGTTTATAGATGACATTCATATGTCAAAATTCAAATCCAAAGTCAATAAAGTTTCTGGATGTTTCCTTATCTTAGTTTCTGATGCCTGGGCCTCCAAATTTGTTCTTTAAAATCTTGATGCTAGAGTAGCTGGTCAGAAAAGGACACTCAAGTCGAACAGGTCTCATTCCTATATTACAAGGTATATCTTAGCAGACCCTCACTAATTTGCTTTAGACAAATCCTAAGCTTTCTACAAATTCATAGGGTACAAGAAAGTGCTAGGATTAAAAACTCAAGTCCCTCACTGTGTGGCACAATGCAAGGAACTATAGATTTGGAATTAGAGGGAGTGAATTAAAATTCCAAGTATACTCTCTACTATCTGTGTAAACTTGTATATCATTTAACCACTTCACCTCAATTTCCTCATCTTTAAAATGAGAGATTGGACTGGGTGAATTAGGGTCCCTTCATGTTCTAAATCAGTGCTTATGAATCTACAATAGAAAGCTTCTCAAAAGATTAGATTTCTGCAAACATTTGACATGGAGTAAGATTCTAACACAGCAGAAGATGATATTCATACATCATAAGGTACATATAATTAGTCTTGTTACATTTTATGTGCTGTACAAAAACATCTACAGAGATGGTTAATCAAACTTAATCCCTTTTTAATGTCAACATTTTTGAAGACCCCCCATGTGGCAGCAATTGCACTTTTATCACCTCTTGGGCAAATGCATTACAACAGAAGCCTATGATGAGTTCAATTATGTTTTGAAATAAACTTGTGTTTTGTTGTTCACGAGAGCATTTATAACACTAAAAAATAGTGATATTTGAAGCATCAATGTGAATATGATCTTTGTCAAGATAGATGTTAAGGAGGAGACACAACTATAGGTAGACTTCTCATTTCTTATGGCAGCTCTTTGGTGGCTGGAGGCAAGACTAGCATTGAAAGTGTATGCAAACCACAATATACAAGACTATCTTAAGGCTATTTATTTGGTCTTGGTGATGGCAGAAATCATGGCTCACAAGCTAGACATCACTGAAATCTAGGACTCCAGTTTCTAACTTGGTTAGTGGCAAAGAATGAAATAAAAAATTTCATATGAATGTCCCCAATTAGAATAGTTAAAACAGAAAAGAAACCAAGTACATTTTTTAACCTTTGGGGATGTCAAAGCTTCATCTAACCACAAGTTCTTTGAAACTGAACAAGCCAACTCTCATCTTCTGAAATGTGGTCAATTGTTTCCTGTTGTCCAATTTTAGTGTGATGTTTTTTCACAAATGCATCATATGCATTTCAGTACTATTTTGGAGAGGGCTACCTGAGGCATTGCTGTCATTGAAAGAAACAAATCTTCTCCTTTAGAAAACAATTGAGTTGCCTAGCGATGTCTTGCTGACAAAGATGCAGAATTTCTTACAGAACAAAGTATAGCTGATAGATTTGAAATGGGGAGAGCATGGTTTACTGTAAATTCCTAAATCAGAGTAAACAGGCAGTGAAAGGTCAGCATTGATCTGTAGGAGTGCATTTGCTAAACCTGGTAGTAAATTCTCCCAAGCACCAAAGTAGCAACTGTCTCAATTGTCTGTGATACCTTTTCATGTTTGCCAGCCATTGAAAGAGTAAACTCAAGGTTGTTTTAAATGAACTGTTGCGATTCAGTATGGGCATCCCAGAAATCGGGTATACTACCTATGAGAATGTGAGGAACACTTTAAATCTTGTCCAGTGTATGAAGATTAAAAGTGAAAGAGTCTCACTGTCTAAACTCTGTTGTCATATCCTTTTTAATACCTTTTTCAGCATGCCTTTTAAGGATTCACATCAGTTTTTATGGGGTATGAAGTTTTTTTTCCTTCCGAGCTATTTATCATCCTAGATAATCTTTCCTAGTTAGCATTACTGTCTTCTGTTGTTCAATTTTTAATCATTTTAAGTATGTTGTAGCCAGTGCAATGTTGGCAAATGTTTAATATCAAACCCTTAGTGGAGAAATGTATACATGACATATTGTTAAGTCTAGACAATCAAGCAAATAATTAATCAGCACTGATTTCTAGTACTTGATGATTTCTGAGGTGTAAACACTCACTTCAAAAATTTGACAATAATTTTTAAGCTCTCAGAGATATAAGCTGACTCTAGCAAAACTCTTCTCTGTAACTCAAGTATTCCATTTAAGATTAAGGGTTAATTGTGTCAGAATAGTTTCACTTCTGATATTTTTTCCCCTCAGAAACCAAATTTGCCAGATATCAAAAAGGGTAAAAGATACTAGACAAGGATGATTTCTTCATACTTAGATATATCTCAACAAGTGCTGGACACAATTCAGTTAAATTCATTTCAATTAAAAAAGTAGCTTCTTAATATGTGTAAGAGGCAGGTCTATGAATTATGGGCACAAAGACTAAAAAAAAGCACAAGAATTCCTGCTCTCAAGTGTATTATATTCTTTTGGTTGGTGCTAAGGGGAAAGAAATATTTCCTGTAGGAGGTAGAACTTGAACTATGTTTTGAAGACAATTAGAGAAAATACAAAATAGTAATGAAGGGGAAGTATATTCTGAATATTATGGAAACCCTTTTCTAAAGCAAGAAGGAAACAATTGAGTCATAATGGGTTTGAAGAAACAGAGAATATTCAAATCTCCTGGATGATCTAGTATTTATTTTCTGCCTCAAAGTTCATCCCTTCCTGAAGGTGAAGGTTGAGTTTTGAAAGTATTAGAAGAGTATTAGAAGTTGAGTTGAGTAATACAAAGAGTACTTTCTATTTCAATCTAGTTGGAAATTCAAATTAGGCATTTTCTTAGTGTGGGAATTAAGTGAACCACACTAGTGGTAGAAGTATTAGAAGAATATTAGAAGTTGAGTTGAGAAATACAAAGAGTATTTTCTACTTCAATCTAGTTGGAAATTCAAATTAGGCATTTTCTTTGTGTGGGAATTAAATGAACCACATTGACTCCATCTTGTAACTCTATTCTAAGTCTAGCTCAGTTCCCTTTTAATTCAATTATGGGTTGAGTTCAATTTCTTTCTTTCGAGAAAACTTTCTTCAATTGTGGGAATTGTGGAAAGAACAGCAACAATGCCTTATTGTACTGTTTGAACCTAGCCTGGCATGGCTGGTAACCTAGACCACCTCTACCTGTTGTTTAGAGACTCTTAACTAAAGACATAGTTTATGCTCACCTGTAATCCAGTCAGATCCAAAGACTGATGCATGTTTTCACATAATTATACAACTCAAGCAAACCATGTCTTATCTGAAAATTGGTCCTTTATTGGTCAATTAGCTATTGTTTCCGTGTTCCTTTTATTGAATCCACTGTAGGACCTCTTTTTCTGATTTGAGGGAATTGTACCTGTTTGCTCTCTCCTTCCAAACTTAGAAAGTCCCTAATCTTTCCTCTGATTAGAAATCAGATTACCTAATTCTGTATCCTGGTTCGTACCCTGCTAATTGTTTGCTTTTAATTAATTTGATTGTTTTTAATGCATAAAAATTTATCTCCTCATATATGCAGAGTTCTCTGCTAAAGTTGAGGAGACCTGTTCCCAATTTATGATGTAATTTGCATGTGTTGCTTACCAAATAAATATTCTTGGAAACTTGAACCTTAGTTGCCTCAGTTACTTCATCTTTCATCCTTTACATTAGTCACCATTAAGGAATGGATGAAAAAAAGAGCTATCCTATTTTGTAGATGAGGCATCATTAGAAGCCTAAGAAAGAAGCAGTTTAGTAAAAGTTTAGCTTTGGTAACCAAGAAATTGAGAAATGAGTAGTATGGGAAGAAGTTAAACGAATGTTTACAGGTTTCTCCAGTTCCCTCACCCAACCACTCCAACACACACACACACACACACACACACACACATGCACACTCACATTTACACTGCCACACTGAATTTTAATAGTGATCAGTAAAAGAAATAAAGGTGATAATTAGACTACATAAAAACATCGTTATTTTTTTAATATAAGGTGAAAAGGGCTAATAAATAAGGAGAGACTGGAGATAAGACAGAGAGATGGAATGATCAAAAAGATCTTTGTGAAAAACCAGAGGAGTTAATACCAAGAATACATGAGAGAGACTGATTCTAGAAAGGGAAAGATCTATTTCTTCTTTTAAGACTTTGAGTAGATAGAACTCATGACTGATGGCACACTGTTTCCTTAGAAAAACCTTTTCTGTGAAAGCACAGTGTAGGAAACTTGAAGAGAAGATATTTGTAAAAGCTACTATGGGGGTCAAGTTATTCAGTATAGATTCAAACTGATGTCATGTAGCAATGAATGCCTTGTGGAGAGTAATTACTAAGTTTGTTGTGAGGAAAATGCTTCGCACATTCTAAAGAGTAATGTAAATGGTCTCTGACACATATTCATTGTATAAATCTAGAAAAATCAAACCCTCTCAATTTTCTAGACAACTTCCTAAGCCCCAGAATTGCCAATCAGAATTGGTAGAAGTAGTTTACCAGGAGCTCCACCATGATTGAAATCACTAATCTAGATTAAACCAATTTTTGTTTTTGTTTTTTGAGTATATTTTTTAACATGAAGTCAAAGAATCACAAGATGTCCATGTTGGAAAGACTGTCAGAGGTCATGTCCTCTAACACAAACATGAATAAGAATTTACCCAATGATATCATATACGAATGGTTGTTCATTCTTAGTTTGAAAAACTCCATGAGAGAGAAACCAATTACTCCAAAGTTATCAAATTCTACTGTTATATAGCTCTGATTGTTACTACATTTTTTCTTGACATAAAGCTTAATTTTTCCTGTTCTTGCTGTATCTTCTCATTAAGCATCTCTTTGTAAAAGTTAATTGATATTAATTGGTCAATTGATATTGAAGAGAGCTCAATTGGTCAAAATTATATTTGGGCATTAATAAGAGGCAATTAATAGTGGGGAGACACATTAGATAATGACTCATAAACAATAGTATTAGAGAACCACCTCCCCCCAACCCCTCAGAACCTTGAAGAAAATTGTAAACTGGCATTCATCTGCTAGTGTGTGTTTGTTGAGAAAGTGAGCCCTTAACTTTTGTACTATGTTATCAGAATGGCTAGAATGTCTTTCTCAGAGTCAGGAAGGTCTGAATTCAAATTCTTCTTGTCTCTAATAGATACTGATGGTGTTAACTTGGGGAAACCACTTACATTTATGGTTGTCCTGGAGATTATTCAAGATTGTAAATGACAATCTGAACTGGAGAAAAAGGTTTTCTATCTTGAATTTCCTACACCTATAGTCAAAAGTCTATACCCGAATGAACAAATGCCTGGATGAATAAAATGACCAAGTGCATTTGAATTTTCATATTTAATCAGGGCACAAAATTTTAGTATAGAAATTAACATACTGAAAAATATTATGAGGAGTACACTCAGGGTGGTGAAGGTATACAAAACAAGAGCTATGAAGAAAGCCACAGAAGCTAAGGCTGTTTTGTCCTCAGAAAGGAATATTTAATGAAGATGATGTAGTCTCTGATGGAGACAGAAGATATGGCTGTCTTTAAGATTGTGAAAGTGCTCTGTGGAAGAGAGATTAAAGATGCTATCCTTGCATTTAAAGTACAGAATCAGGAGCAGGGCTCGACTCAAGTTGCAGGAAGGAATATTAAACTCAAAAAGGGAAGCAGCAACAAAAACTTACTAACAGTTATCCCAAAGTTTAAGAGATTGCCTTCTAAGGTTGTGGATTCTCCTCCATTAGAAGTCTTAAGAAGCAAGATTTTGGGGATTCTGGAGAGAGGCTGCTTGATTCCCTTTCCAGTATGGATTGAACTAGATGTACTTTGAATTTCCTCTGACTGTAAGACTCTGAGTCTCTTTCCCAGGCCTTTCCTTGGGTAAAGCAATTGTGGACCTAATTTAAGTGAAGGCTACGTTCTTATGTCTTGACAAGAGTAAATATGCAAGGTATATCAAATCAGACTTGGGTCTGTAGACTTTAAGAAATGACATGGCAAGCTGCCCTTGATTAGCTCTAATTAAAGGCTTCTAATACCTTCAAATACATATCACCATTTATCATGCCCCCTTTCAGATACTTTTTACTTCATTATATGCCTAATCACAAAGTCTGGCTAGCGTGGTCCTCTGACCATGGGAAGATCTTCTTTCCTCACCAATTCCTACTGTACTAGCTGTTGCCATAGTCAACTACATTCTAGACCAGGGTTTGGGAAGAATGACCTGTTGACAGAAATTAGGAATGGGAGTATGTTTTGGAGTTCAGCATTAGATACATTGATTTTCAGATTGATTATAGGATATCTAAATAGAAATAATGTCCAATAGGCATGGGACCAGGGCTTAAAAATAAAATCATGCCTGGAGATTTAGGAATCATTTTTTTTTCAGGAAGCAAAGGGCTTTTATTTAAGAAGATGGTGGTATGCAAGAGGAAATAGAAGGCAGAAAACAGGAGACACTGGGCAGGAGGAGTTACTGGGAGGAGGCCATTATGCTGGAAACACTCTCAAAGTCTATCTTTTCCACAGTGTTCTTGGGTTTGATACACTCTTCTTGGCTGCAAATGAAGACCTGTCCCACCTCGTTGGAGCTCCAGTCATATGCGTTCATCCATACTTTCAGCTGGTTGTCTGACAGCTCTCCCAACATCTCAGCCAGCAGCCAGAGGTCATTATGTTATGTGATGCCCTCAACGTAGCAGATAAATTTTCAGATGGAGTCTTCAAAGCCTGTGAGGCCATTAAGGAGTAGGAGATCCACATTCTCATCCACAGCATGCCAGAAAGCTTGGAAATGACAGGTCTCCAGCAAGTCTCCCAAGTACAGGATCTGCCTGATGGGTTGCTCTTCTTGACAAACTTGGTCAACCATGGACTTTCACAGGGTGAAGTCCATATGCGGGAGATTGGTGAGGGCCCTCAGCATGATCTGGGCTGTCACTGTGGTCTGGAAGAAGGCCGGGTTGAACTAGTATAGTTTGAGCACGGCCAAGTTGATTTCTAGTTCGTAGGTGTTCTCCTTGATCTGGGTCTCCCTGTAGCGCTCCAGGGTGGCCAGTTTCTCAGGACTGTACCTGTCAATGCCCTTGAGCAGTTTTCCTACGTTAGCACGCATCTGCTCAAACAGTGCCATGGCCTCCTCCTTTTCTCAAGCAGACGCAGACGCAGAGACCAGGTCTGGAGCCACAACAGGAACTATAAGGGGAATCATTTTAATAGATACGAGCTTTGAGGTTGTGAAAGTCGATGTTAACTCCAAGGTAGAATTTAAGATTGTGGAACGGAGGACTACTGGCTAAATCTTGGGGGATTCTCACATTTAGGAGATGGAAGGAAGAATCCAAACAGGAGTTTATGAAGGTGATAGGAGCAGAGAAGGTAAAACCAGAGAGACAGGAAAGTTAGGTACTGCGAAAGGATGCCTAGAAGAGGAAGGCAAAATCAGAATGTCTCTAGCTAGGCATTGTGAATATAGCTGCTGGTAATTAGAGGGACTGATGGCAGTAGGGCAATTTGGACTTGAGCAAAGGTCTGTTAGATATTACCCAGCTCCTAGGACAAAGGGCAGGCAGGAACAAGAACTGAGTGCTATATGACCTCTAAAAGCAGAGGCAGCTAAAATCAGGCTAGCCATGGAAGAGAGAGAATGTCTGTCAGAAGTCAGGTAGGATGATACTTAAGATGATGCAATATCAAGGAGGCAAAAGGTGGAGGACAGGCAATAGTTTTGCTTAGGAGGGAGTGATTGATGAAAGCAAGCACAAGGAATTTGCACGAACCAGGTGGTTTGAAAATTGCTTTTCTTTTCCTATGTCTCTGCCTTCCCTTGAACTTGAGTGGATTTTGAGTCTTTGTCATCAACAGTTGTGTAGGCATTAATTAAGCCTACAGTGCATGTGCCATGCACTGAACCAGGCAGTAAGAATGCAAATGCAAAATATGAAAAAAAAAATCACACAGAATTTATATTCCCTGAAAACAAAAAATAAGTAGTTAATATAAGTTGCTTTAGGAGGGCTGATACTAACTGTTGTCAAGGATAAAGAGAGGCTTCTTATAGAGTTGATACTTGAACTCTATCTTGAATAAAGAGGAGGATTTTATAAGGCAGAGAGGAAGAGGGAGTACATTCCGGACATGGTGAACAGGCATAGAGATGGGAGATATTATGTCCTGTATGAGGAACAGAAATATATAGGGTAACACTAATCAATTAATGAGTATTTATTAAGCACCTATTATGTGCCAAATGTTCTGATTAAAATAGAACACCTCTGTCCTCAAGCAGTTTACACTCTGGGAAAGGGGAGGGAACACTCATTATTAGGTACTCAGGCACTGTGCTAAGCTCCTTACAGACATTATGTAATCTCATCCTCACAATAACCTTGGGAGGTTGATGCTATGATTGCCTCCATTTTACAATTGAGGAAACTGAGGCAGACAGCAGTTAAATGACTTATCCAGAGTCACACAGCTAATAAGAGTAGGGGATTTCAAATCAAACCTTCCTGATTCTAATATCAGTGCTTTATTCACTTTGCTACTCACTTAAGACAAAAGGTAGGGATCAGGAATGTGGTGAGAGAGCAGAACGATGACTATGCAAATATGCAGATGTATAAGACTCTAAAACAGATATAATGCAACTTTAGAAAGTAAGGCTGTAGCAGCTGAGCAACAAGTTCCTCTTGTAGCACCCTACCTAGGGCTAGTCTCCCTCACCCCCACTTGAACTCTGTTCCAAAGATAAACTATTCCCAGCAGCCAGGGTTGTAAACTTGTGGGGGTGGCTATTCCTATAACTGTAACCATGAGTGCCCCCAATAAGTGTGCTTTCCATTAACAATCTGCCGTTAGATTAGTTAGCTTTTAGTAAAAGCATTTACTAAGATAGGATAGTAAGAAGACTTGGTGCAAATTATTCCCTCCCCATGCATGCTTTTAAAAACATGTATAGCATGGGAAGAGGAGACTGAAACTTAGATTACAATGGTAATTGAATTAATGTGGCACCAGCATCATTTGTCTCCTGATGCTGCAAGTCTCGTCTCTCTCTGTAGAATACAATACTCATGCAGCTGCACTTAAAGTAGTCTACTTCCTGGTTCTTAGGATATGAAGGGCATATTTTCTGGATGGGCTACTCATCACAACTCTGAGGATCTAATGTTTCTTGATCCCATGGTTGGCACCTGTCTCTGTTCTGAGGAGTTGCTCCCTTCTTGTATGACAGTCTCTGATTCAAGCTGTCAGTGTATCTGCTTCTGGCTAGATGAATTTTCACCTACTGATATACATCCTTTGTATATTTAAGTCATTGACCTTCTCTTACCCTCTAGTAGAGGCAAAACCCTTTCTTCCATAAGGCATTCTCAAGCTTTCTTAGAAGCTTTCACTATTTGACAAATTGCTTAAATTACTTGATCTTTTAAATACCTTTGCAAGGCACAGCTAGTTTGCTTGTTTAGCTAAAATTTTTGTTC
Organism: Potorous gilbertii; assembly: GCA_028658325.1. NCBI lineage: Eukaryota > Metazoa > Chordata > Mammalia > Diprotodontia > Potoroidae > Potorous > Potorous gilbertii. Next base: position 130,485,004 of record CM053771.1, on the reverse strand, counting down.
TTTCCCTTACCTAATCAAAGAGGTCCACATCTCATAAAAGGATCACAGGATGTAGACAATGGTTTATTTACTTAAAACTTTATTGTATGTGAAGACATACTGTGATTAAATTAGATGAGCTGGCTGTGGAGATGTGAATTAGTTCAACCCTGAACCTTTACATACTGATATGGGATAGAAAGAGAAGTAGAGTATCCTAGGAGGACCCATTTTGTTTTGGAGTTGCAAAAATGGTTCTGGGAATTCATTTTCCTAACATTTAGAAGAAGAAAGAAGGGCCTTGAGAGGTATCAGGATCCCTCATCACCAGAGTCCCTCAAATGTAGATAAGATGACCAATTATTCAGATGAGTATAGGAAATTCCTAGAAAGCTATGAAATGAATTAGATGAACTCTGAAGTCCCTTTCAGCTCTAGGATCTTGTGATTTCATTAAGTTTGATTTGGGAAAGAAGGGGCTGAGGTGACCATTGTGAATTTTAGATATAGTTTAAGGACAATATGAAAAGCAGCTAGAAATTTGTGATGAAACCTGGAAACTTTGTGTTAACTGTGGTGTCTGACCACTAGAATAACTCCATTCTGATTTTTAAAAAGGCACACTAAAAAGACACTGGAGACTCATTAGTGAGATTACTTTGGGTTTTCTGGTTTCTTTTTTGTTTATTTTCCCCTGGTCCATTTTTCTCATCTTTGCGGTAATAATTGTACTGTATTTCTACATGGAGAAGGTCATAACTGGGAGGATATTGCTCAGACATGGGGCATAGTATTTCAAAATTAGACGTGGTTCACCAGACTAAAAGCTTCTTTGTTTGACAGTCCCAGCCCTAGTCCAGCTGGTTCTGTCAATGTAAACAAAATTGCCCCCAGTCTACTTTCCCATCATCTTAATGTAATAACCTGTGTGGGATGAAAGTAGACTACTTTTGCTCATGCAACTTTAAAATTATATATATATATATATATATATATATATATATATATATATATATATATAAAATATGTATGTATGTATATACGTATATACATACACACACATATATAGATATAGATATTTGGGAAAGAAACAGGTAAGGGGATTTCATTAAACTTCCCTCCAAAGCAGATGCAATAACAGATGATACTATCTACACAGGACAATTCAGAATGATAACTGAGCCAGAGAGAAATGAATATCTAAAGAGATGTGAATTTACAAGGGAAATTCACATCATTTTAAAGTTTTCTGTTTCAGTGTTTAACATTTGCAAAAAATGTATATCACAAGTTGTGATGGAGGAAAGTCTTGGCTAATTAAAGAGAGACCAACATACTTTCTTCCTTAGAAATAAATATCACTGGAAAACAGTCCCATGTAGCAAGCATTCTGTTGATCAGGCTATTGGGATTTTTAAAAGAAATATAGTATCAGGGTTTCAGTTTAGTGCATATTTCAACAATGCCAATTCCTCATCCCCACACTCCAAGTGTATCCCTTTTAAAAAGTGTTATTTTCATTTGTTCTAGTAATGCCAATAAGATATGGGTTCAGGAAAACCCATCTTACCTATTCTTACCAAAAGTAAATTCTCTTAGCCATGGGACAGGCCCTGTGAATAACAGGTTTATCATCTAGAATGTCATTAGATTCTCATTTCCAGTGAGGACAGGACAGAAGGAAATAACTTTAAGAAAAAAGTGAGAGAAGAAATTGAGAGCAAAGGGGAAAAATTAACTTAAATGAGAGAATTAGATAAAGGAGGTAATACTGGTCATAAGGAAAAATGAGGCAAAGTCATGGAAAAATCAGAACAATCAAAGACATTTTGGGAAACGCGAAAGCAAGTGAAGATATCTCAGGTTCTTTAGGACAGGGCTTCCTGTCACTGTCTTCTTGGCACAAGGTTAATAAATAAATGTAATTAATTGTTGTCTGTGAGCAAGGTTATAAATCCAGTTGGACAGTGGAGGTGAAGCATTGCTGAAATACTGCCTGTTATTGTTGACAGACCTTTTCCACCAAACAGACAAGAGGATTTGCTCAATGGAAAAAAAATATTTGAAGAGAGAATGAATCACAGAGAGAAACTGTCAATGGGAGATAAATGCCAAGGTGTTTTCAGACTAGCTATAAGGATCCTTATATAAAGGTAGACAAAACAATAGAAACTCTTTCTCTACATACTCTGAGAAAAATGAAAGATTCAAAAACACATACATTTGATCCTATTTTACTAGCCTTGGTGAGTGCCCCTTTCTATTTTCAAGGGCAGTAAAGTGTCCTAGTGGATAGAATGCTGGACATGGAATTAGTAAGATCTGAATTTTAATCCTTTCTCAGATACTTGCTAGCTGTGTGAACCTGGGGAAGTCACTACCTCTCTCAGCGTTAGTTTCCATATCTGTAAACCAGGGATAATAAGTAGTACCTACCTCACAGGGTTATTAAGAGAATCAAATGGAAAGTGCCTTGCAAACTTCAGAGTACCATATACATGGCAGCTATTTTATTGTTTAGTAGGGAGGAGGTTTTATATATTATATATGCAATATTAATTTACACATACATATATATACATTTGTTATGTTTGTACATATATACACATACATGTAGACATATACCTTCATATATATATATATATACATACAGGTACATACACATATACATGCATGCACACACAGAAATGTATATTAGAGATTTCATAGGGAATGAATATGTGATTTCAATTATAGAGAATTACCTAACCAATGAATTGAAAATTGATGCATTCTCAGAACTTAGACAGCTAGATGGCTCAGTGGATAGATAGAACAATGGGCTAGGAGTCAGGAAGACCTGAGTTCTAATCCTGCCTCAGACATTTATTAGCTATATGACCCTGGACAAACCCAGATTAACTTCTGATTTTTTTAGTCCCCTTGAGAGAGAAATGTCAAACCACTCCAATATCTTTACCAAGAAAACCCCATGGACAGTATTGGTGTATTATGGTCCACAGGGTCACAAAGAATTCGACAAGACTGAATGATTGACTGACTGAGCAACAATTGTAATTTATATAGGCAGTTATCTGGAGTATGGAGAGGATAAATGATTGACACATAGCAAGCATGAGAGTCAGAATTTGAACTCAGGTCTTTTTAACCTCAAGCCTAGCTTTCTATCCAATTTTCTTCAGAAACAGAAATGTGTGTGATTAGGATTCTTTTTTCAGGAAGTAGTGGCTTGAAGTCACTTCCTATTGGACTCAAGAACAGACAGTACTTCTTTGTCTGATAGAATAGTACATTTGCTTGGAGAGAAATTTTGATTATGCTCTGATTTGATTTAAGTGACTTTTGACAGGTCACTTTCCCTCAATTAAGTCCTAGTTCCATCATTCTATACAATGAGAGAATTGGACTAAATGATCGCTAATAACCTCTTCCATTTGCTAATAACCTCTTCCTTTTGATAATACTAAACAAGGTTTATTTAATAGGTCATAGATTTAGAGCTGAAAGAGATTTCATTTTAGTGTACCACCTTATTTTTCAAAGAAGGAAACTGATATACAGGGAAATCAAATGATGTGCCCAGACTCAAAAAGAAAGTAACTATGATGTGGATTTATGATTCAACCAACTTAAAGAAAAGGATCTATATGAACCAAAAATACGTATAGCAGCTCTTTTTGTGGTAGCAAAGAACTGGAAATTGAGGGGATGTCCATTGATTGGGGAAGGTTAAGTAAGTTGTAGTTGATGATTGTGATGAAATACTGTTGTACTATAACAAAAAATGAGCAAGATGCTCTCAAAAAAACCTGGAAAGACTTACATACACTAATGCAAAGTGAAGTAAGTAGTATCAGGACAATATTGTACATAGTAACAGAAATGTTGTAGTTCGAACAACTATAAATGACTTAGTTATTCTCAACAATACAATGATCTAAGACAATTTTGAAGGACTCCTGATGAAAAATCCTATCAACCTCCATAGAAAGAACTGATGGATGCTGAATGCAGATGGAAGCATACTTTAAGAAAAACTTTCCTTTACTTTTTTCTTTCTTTCTTTTTTTGGGTGTTTGTGTTTTCTTTCATAGCATGACTAATATGTAAATATGTTTTTTTAAAACATGACTGCACATCTATAACCTGTATCAAATTGCTTGCCTTCTCAATGAGGAGGGAGGGAAACAATTTAGAAAATAAAATTTGAAAAACAAATGATATTTTTTTAATTTTAAACTTTAAAAAACTGATTCAACCTACATTTTGTTGACTGTTAGTACAGTGCCATAACAACTTTACCCTAGTGAATTTCTAGGATTCAACAGGAAGTGCTTTAGGTTTTTCTTTTATAT
>CM053771.1:130463806-130480170 GCA_028658325.1 Potorous gilbertii | reverse complement strand
CTTACATTCTTACTGGGATGGGAGATGTCCCGGCCCGCGGGACAAGAACGGGGACCTGGAGGACGAAAAGAGGGGCAGGGGACAGGAGACTCGGAGAATGGAGACAAGACAGGCTTTCTGATCAAGTCTCATTTATTGAAGGGCAGAGCAGCAGTAATTATAGTCGTACTAGAGGAAGGAGGGGGTTTCCAGAGGGCAGAAGCAAGGAGGGGCAGTAAAGGTTAAGATAACCAAGGAATGTTCTAAATCTTGGGTGGCATGTTGCAAGGCCAGATGTTTGCTGCCATGGGGTAGTCCAGATAGCTTTTGGCTTCCAACAGGTCACCCTTTTCTTTTATACAAAGAAAAGTATAATCCCCAGACCTGTGCCTGTCTTAGGTTGCCGTTATGGGGAAAGGCTTACCCGTCATGGGGATAGAAATCACTTCATATCCCTGGCTTAGGTTGACCTAACCTTGAAGGATCTTACCTGTCATTGGCTATCCAGGTCCTCAGGGGGAGGATGCACCTGTACATATAAATCAGGATCGCCATTCTCAAGGCAATGATAGTGTACCTGAATGGGTTTTGCCAATATGCCATCTATCTGGGTTTTGATAAAGGCCGTAGTTTGACCAAAGGAGTAGGAAACCTAGTATGGGGCCTAGTAAGGGGAGCAGGAAGGGGAGGAGAAGGTGGAAAGGCGTTAGCGAGAGGCGCTGACAGAGGAATTGCTGGAGGAAGGAAGGACGGCATGGAGCAATAAGGAGCGGGGCGCTAGGTACAGGGGGAGCAGAAGAAGAGGAAGAAGAAGAGACAACAGGGAAAAGGGAGGGATCATCATTATAACGTGCAGCCTCATCTTCAAGTTCGGCAGCACTAGCAGGGTCAAGGGACTCATCCCCCGGAGGGAGGTCAGTGAGACAGGGATAAAGCTTGCTATGCGGCACTGAGGTATCAGCAAGCGTGGCACACTTAGAGAGCAGGAGAGCTGGAGTCCTCCTCTAAAGGCATAGTAATGGACACAGAATCATCTTCTTTCTTGTCACAACATGACCCTTCATGGTCACTTGGATCCCCGGAGGGCTCCGAGGGGTCCCTGCATCGTCCATGATTACCCTTTAAAATGGATGATCCCTCCTTAATAACTCTAGAAACATCTTTATCATGGCGGTGCACACACAGCAAGTCGTTAACACAATTCTAATAATTAAAAGCAGTAATCGGGATTTTTTCAGGGCCAAAGGTCCCATAATAGGCATTAAGACAGTCTCCAACTCTTTTCCATCGTTTTTCATCAATCGTCCCCTCTTGGGGGAACCAAGGACAGATGTCCTTTAAAAAAATAAAAAACTGAATTAAATCTTTTTTCTTAACCTTTATTCCCCATGCCCGTAATGAGTCTTTGAGACCCTCAACAGACTTTTCATGAACACTAATGTCCTGTCCCATTGTACAGACGCCTCACTGACCTCAGGTCTCAATTCCTCGGGGCAGGCACTCCCACGGCGACCACCGTCAAGCACTCCTTCAGCTGCAGCAATATCACAGAGGTACAATCTGACAAGAACTGACCCACTCCTGAAAAGTCCTTCAGGCCCCATGTTTGGGTGCCCATTGTCCCGGTCCGCGGGACAAGAACGGGGACCTGGGGGACAAAAAGAGGGGCAGGGGACAGGAGACGTGGAGAATGGAGACAAGACAGGCTTTCTGATCAAGTCTCGTTTATTGAAGGGCAGAGCAGCAGTAATTATAGTCGTACTAGAGGAAGGAGGGGGTTTCCAGAGGGCAGAAGCAAGGAGGGGCAGTAAAGGTTAAGATAACCGAGGAATGTTCCAAATCCGGGGTGGCATGTCGCAAGGTCGGATGTTTGCTGCGATGGGGTAGTCCAGATAGCTTTTGGCTTCCCACAGGGAGACATCTTTTTGGGAAAAAAAAACCAAACAAACAAACCTTTATATCCCATTTTTTTCATCTGAAATAGGTTTTATATTCAAGCAGTAAGTCAAATGAATCATGTATTCTTTGGCACTTTCCATTAATTGTGTTACTCTGAAGATTTGATCTAATATAGAATATCATTTGTGCAAATCTGTTAACTCTAACATCTTTTATGAAAGATACCTTCAATGTTTATGTAGATTTATTCACATAAAGTTTTGTTTTGTTGTATATATACATATATGCCAGTAGTTATTGATATTTTCTAAGACACCTTTTTTTCCCTTAAATGATAATGCTTGTTATAAAATGATGAGAAACAGTTAAAGGAAAAACAAAGTTATATAAAAGTTGATGAAAGATCCAACTAAACCATATCATCCAGAAGTCACTGATAATACAAGAATAGTACAAAATAAATGAAAACTAGAAATGATTTGTCAAAATACCAAAATAAACATATTTATCATTAATGACAATGAAGGTGTCACACTGGACTCTAATCACAATTGTCTAAGTATTACTTGAGGATAGTGAATTAACTGACCTCTCAGCTCCTGTCTTACTTTAAACTTATTATCCTATGATTCAAAATAGAAATGGTAGTAAAGTAAACAAAAAAAAAATAAGAATAGCCATGCAAGACCAAGCACATGCAAGGGAGACCCATGCTAGAGGCAAAATAAACTTGGAGGTCTTGAAAGTTTAATTGTCAAAATACTTTCAATGATGGAGGAATCAAAATGCTTTGCTTTGAAAAACTTTATCTATGTCATACTCATGAACTAAGATCCCCCACGCTCAAGCCACATCTCCCCTCACCCAAGTTATTTCTTCAATCGTCTCCTTTTCTATTAAACTTAGTAATATCACTAGCTCCCATGGATTCAGTGATCTAATTGCCTATGATTCTCAGACCTATTTGTTAAGGCCTAACCTCTCTCCTGACACCCAACCTCACAATTTAAACCAATCACCTGCTTATTGAACTTCTTGAAGTAGATGTGCTGTAACATCTTAAACCCAACATATCCAAATCTGAGCTCATTATCTTTCCCCTATTCTTGTCAAGTCAAGTTCAGCATTTATTAAACACCTAATCTATGCCAAGTGCAATATTAAGCATTGGAGATACAATTAAAGAAAAGCAAAACAAGTAATAGAAATATTATAATATAATAATAAAAATAACTTAGCCCCTTCTCTCAAGGAGATCATAACCCAATGGAAAACCTAAATGGAAATATTTCAGGAGCTATGTACCAAGAAGATATAGATTTGAACTCAGGAAGAGGAGTGTTTCTGACTCCAGACTTGGCACTCTAAACGTTGTACCACCTAACTGCTTGAAAAAATCGAATTTGAAGAGAGCTTCCAATTTCAAAGTATTGTGGATGATGGTTGTTGTTTTTCAGTTATTTCAGTCACGCTCAACTCTGTTAACTTATTTGTTGTTGTTGTTGTTCAGCAAAGACAATATACTGGTTTGCCCTTTCCTTCTCCAGCTCATTTTACAGATGAAGGAGACTGAGGCACACATGGTAAAATGACTTGGCTAGGGTCATATACTTAGTAAGTGTCTGAGGTCAGATTTGAAGTCAAGAAGATGAATCTTCCTGACTCCAGGAATAGCACTCTATCCACTGTGCCATCTAGCTGCCCAAGTACATTTTGTCTCTGCAAATGTGTGGAAGTAGAAGATGAGCTGTCATGTATGAATAATGAGACAATAAGTCTTCACAGAAGGCATAATGTTTAAAGAATAATGCTGTGTGATAATCCTGGAAAGGGAGGGGAGAGCTAGACTGTGAAGGAATTTAAATATGGACTAAGCAGTTTTAGCTTTGTCTGATAGGTAATAGGGAGCTACTGGAGATTTTGAGCAAGACAATTCTATTCTGAGATCTATGTTTTAGTGAGTTCATTTTAGTAGCTGTTTGTAGGGTGGCTTGGGGAGTGAGAAACTTGAGGGAAATAAATAATTTAGGAGACTTTTGAAAAGACCAGAAAAGTGGGGAGGGAGACATGAAATAGAATGGGAGCTATGTGAGAATTGAGGGGAAAATCGATGAAAGAACAATTTGGCAACTACTAATAGACTGAAGGTAAGGGAGAATAATGAATAGTCAAGGGTGACTCAGGTTGTATACGTGGGCAACTGGGATGTTGGTTCTCCTAACAGAAATAAAGTTCAGGAAAAAAAGTGAATTTTTTGTTTCTTGGGATTTTTTTTTTGGTTTTGAAATGTTTTGTTTTGAGTATGGTTATATTGAGATGTTTATAGGATGTTAAGTTGGAAATGCCCTCAAAATGTTACAGGCAGTAGAGATCAGGAAAGAAAAATATAAAAAAAAAACTAAAAAGTCATGGATGCAAGTAAAAAATCAGGAAAAAGGACCACGATGTAGGAAACTAAAATATTGATATTCAAGGAAATGGAGGCATTTATCCTACTCATAACCCTAAATGCCTCCAACTCTAACCCTAACCGAACCCTAACCCATTGTAACCCAATTCTAAAGAGCAAAAAATTTTTCTGGACATTGTCTTTAGGAATTATTGTAAGAAAATTTCGAGGTATTGCTTTAAAAAATCCTACCAAATACATATACAAAAAAATCATAAGATGTCTACAAAGACTAAACTAAGATTTACATCTAAAAATATCATAAACTCCAAAATTATCAAGATAAAGAAAAGTAAAAGTTGCAAGTTGTCAAGTAGAAAAAATTATCTTTCAAAAGAAAAACAATTAGGATCTTAGTAAACTTGGTAAGGAATAAAAGGATCACAGAAATTCAATATACTATTTGGAAAATTAAATAGTATGAACCATGAACCTAGAATTCTTTTTCCCCCCCAAAAAATTTGTGGTACTTTTATTAAAATTATTATATTTATATTTATGTATATATGTGTGTATAGATAGATAGATAGATAGTGTGTGGCAAAAAAAGATGTGTTTAAAGCAATCAAGATAAATAAATTGCTAACATTCTGAGAATCACCAAAGCATTTTTTAGACAAAACCACTAAAGCTTTCCAAAGAGTGTTTCAGAGAATTAAGGGAGAGACAGAAAGACAGAGAGCCTAAAGAAAAGGAATGGGTCAGGGTATATTCTCAAAGCAAAGAGCTCATCTTTTAAATCACGGATTTCAAGCAGATAGGTGAATGATACAAACTCCGCATTTAAAAAAAGTAAGAAAATTAAATCCAAGAGACATTTTGACCTGACCAAAATCATACAGGCAGAAAGTGGCGTGTATGCTGGTATTTGATTGTGCATGTATATGTATTTATTCATATATGTCTGACTATATCTGTACATATACACACAGGTTTACATGTACACATCCATACAGTATAAAGGGAAGTAATGTGAAATCAGTTGGGAAAGATAGGGTAAAGTCAGATTTTAAAGGGCTTTATGTGGCAAGCAGAACAATTTTTCTTTTATCCAGCTAGTTGGCACAGTGGTTCTAAAGCCAATAAGACAAGTTCAAATCCAGCTTCAAATACACTATGTGACCCTGGGGAAGTCATTTAGTCTCTGCTTAATTTCCTCAACTGTAAAATAGGCATAGTGATAGCATAAATTCCCAGGGTTGTCATGAAAGTCAAATGTGAAAATACATTTAGCACAATGCCTGGCACATAGTAAGAGCTATAAATACAAACATCCTTGTTTCCCTCCCTCCTTTCCTTCTGTCCTTTTCTTCTCCATCTCTTTCTTCCTTTCTTCCATAAGGAGCCAAAAAAATTGAGACAACAAAAGTGAAGAGAAAGGGATGGGGGTGAGAATCAAACTGAGAAATACCAGGCACCAGACAAACTTCTTAACTACTCCGTTTTGCCTGGGGCTGAACAGGTAAAGACACTTGTAAAAATTCAGGCTACATACACAAGTGTAAAAGGGGAAAATAATAGCAATTAATGTTTTAGGAAGGGAAATGGAGTCATTCAAGAAAGAGGATAACTGTATTTCCATTTTTATTATTTTCTCTAAGAAAAAGCATTTCAGATTCTAAAAAAATCATTAAGGATTTAACCTCTTTCTGATGTATTAAGAAGTGCTCATTTTTTAAACCAACTACCTGTTCCATGAAAGCTGGCAGCCTCAGGCAATGATTACAACTTGGAAAAGATCATAGAGTCAGGAAGCTAGAGAGGACCTTAGAGATCATTCATTCCACTCCCTCTTTTTAAGGGTCTATAATTGGAACTTGATAGAGTAGCATGGAGAAGTGGAAAAGGTCGCCATACTTAGAGTCAGCGTTGGGATGCAGCCTCTTACTAGAGACTAACTTACCAGGGAGAGAGTCAACCTACCTGAGTTAGTTTGCTTCTCTGTTGAATTATGATAGTAAAACACAGGACTGTAGGATGATAGCGTCTGACCCAAAAGAACCTCCCAAGTCATTTATTCCAATTCTCAGATTATACATGCACATACACATGTGCACACACATCACACATATGTGTATATGAATATGTATATACATACATAAATATATGCATATACAAAACTATATGTATATATGCAAACACATATACATACAAATACATGCATACATGCACGCATACATATACAAATTGAGGCCTAGAGAAGTTACATAAGTGGCAGAATTGGGATGCAAATTCTAGCCCTGACTCCTAGCTCAGTTATTTCCACTACTCCATACCGATGCCCTACTTATGCTAGATGGGTAACAAAGAAAGCATTTTTTAAAAATCATAAAGCCATGATAAGGTGTCATTCTTTTCATCCTATAGTCAATGAAGTTAATATAGAAACAGACCTGAAAAAAATCATTTTCTTACTATTGTGTTTTGGTTGCTGCTGCTGCTGTTGTCGTTGTAAATGTTACTGTTGTTGTTTTAATGATAGGTAATGTTAGATAATAGAAGGGGATAAAATTATCATTTTTTGATATTGAATTAAAAGTTTGAGATTTAAGCTCATCATCTCACTGAAGTAGGCTCATTGAAGATATCTTTGGGATAAATCCAGTAGCAGACAGAACAATGGGGATGATATATACTTCATCCTGGCCCCACAGAATTTTTATTTCTTCCACTTTGTATCTCTCTCTCTCTCTGTCTTTGTCTCTGTCTCTCTCTCTCTCTCTCTCTCTCTCTGTCTGTCTCTCTCTCTTAAAAGAGATTTTCATTACAGATTTATAAAAAATGTTCTTAATATGTTATGGATCAATGTTACATCTGGTCTAGTTATAATACTACATATTTGTTACATTCTCAGTGATATCTTTGTGTTTGTATTTGAAGTGCAGGGATGTATCATTTGTGCAGGACTCTGAGTTGGTGCCTATTACTAGTGACTCTATGATATCTTTCTAGGTATTGAGAAAATCCTAAATTTTTGCAATCTGTGGCTAATGTGATATTAACAAGCACTTAGGGCAGCCGTGAATATCCAACCACAATTCTGAATCACAAAATACCACAGGCTCTCCACATGGAAGACAGAACCAAAACATTTATTCAGACACCATAAAGCCAAATCTATCATAATAACCAAAATCTATACACAATAACAATGCAGAGGACTACACCATCCCCAAGTCTTTCCCCTGCTAGGCTTCCCACACAAACCACCTCCATTAAACAAATCACAAGAAGGCTCCTTTAAACAAAATCACAAATAAGCTCTTTCACTCATGCTAGCCAGCAGCCTACTTGCCTGCATCCTTCCCAGCTCTGGCTGACTGACCAGCTTGCAGTTCTGTTCCACCTTTCCTGTTCCCCTCATTCAGCAAACTCCTCTCACTATATATGACTTAGCCTTTCATGTGTTTTAAGCAGGTCACATGAGCCTACTAATGAATGGGAAAGATTTTCCCATTTAAATTACCATTACATACAGCTTTATCAGTGAATCCAGGATCCTTAAGGATAATCCATTTGTAATTTCTTTTAATAGTCATTGCTGCCCTTCATTCTCAAAGAGGAACCTGACTTGAGGAAGGTGATATCTTGACTAGCAAGTGAATTGCATTTAAGTGAGGGAAAAATCAGTCTGGGAGGAGAAGACCCTCAGGGTTTCTGGGCAAAACTGAAACAATTGCTGCAAGCACTCCCTCTGAGCCATCATATCACAACAATGACCAAATGTTACTTGGGCTGGGACCTATTGTTGGCCAATAAATGAGAGCCAGAGTGAGTTGGGTGTAAGGCATGGTCTTTAGAAATGAAATCCAGTCTGTAAACCATAAGCCCTAAGATATTTCAAGAGTTTTCAGGGATAAAATTTATAATCCTTTGGGCAGAGTAACTCCAGGTATGGGTATGATAGACAGAGTGAGAAGAGGAAGGGAAAGAAGGGAAGGGAAGAAGGAAGGAAGCAAGGAAGAAAGGAAGAAAAAGAAAGAAGCTGTGTTGCCCAAGTGGAGCTAGCTAGTTGGATCCCCAGTGGCAATCCTACTCAAAGATTGTTGTTTATTCTTTGCTCCAGAAGAGGACCATGGCATTAGGAAAGCTATGTCATGACTTGCAAGTGGATAGGATCCCCAGAATCGTCTAGGTCTAAGAGCAAGATATAGATGACCCCATCTTGTTATAGTAACCTGGTCCTGAATTTCCATCATAAACCTCTCCTTTTCCACAAAGAAAACCACATTATTCTCACATAAATTCACTAACATGTCTTTAGTGTGAGGTAGGCTAATATCACCTTTGGATTTCAGTAATTGTATAGGCTTCATCTGGAAATATGCCACCAACTTAGTTTACATTTGATAAATCATGCCTTTATTTGTTATCACATTTTACCATTGTTTGGTGAAGTTAGGTTTGCTAGGTTTTTGATCCATTTATTATGTGCTTCATGAATGTCTCTTAATGGTCTCTTTCTTCTTCTTGTTATTCTTCATCATCATCATCATCATCATCACCATCATCATCATTATCTTATTACCACTGAATTGCCCGAAGTCAGATAGCTGTTGGCAGACTCCAAACTAGAGTTTGGCATTTCCTCTACTCCCACCCCACCCCCACATTCTCTGGCTTTCTTCATTCTCTATATACTCTAATTCCTCTCTCAGCAACTGTGCTAATATCTTCATGTCCCTTCTGCCCTAGATATGAGAATACAAAGTATGGCAGAGAGAGAGAGAAAGAATGACAGAAATAAGATGGGGAATAACAACATGAATGAGGAGTAACAAGTGTTTCTACAGGAAAACACTGGATTCTAGGTATCATCTACCCCTTCCCCCAAGGGGAAACATAATAAAATGTCTTTTGATTTTTCATATAAATATAATGTTTTCATATAAGCACTCATTGGAAATACATTTTAAAAGTTGCAATTTTTCTAGTGACATGATGTTTCTGTATAAAAATACCAAAGGATAAAAACATTTAGTAAATACCCTCTAAAACCCCAGAAAAAATTCAGATGGCATCAAGAATTTTGCCTGGTACTAGATTACTAACAATAAGGAGGTTGATTTTTTTTTTAAAGCTCAACCTCTTCCTTCCAGATCAGTAAATTTTGATAAAGACCCATTTACACTTTCTACAATTTCTGTTAAGTGGAGCTATAAAATTTACAAATGAATAAAAAAAACTTTCACTTCATTTCTCACAAAGATTGCTCCTGCTCCACATGTTTAGCACATTTATCTTATAGGAGAATAAAAGTAAGTAAGACTGTAAAATCAGAGTCTTAAATAGTAAAACAGGAGGAGTATCCATCCTTTTATTTCTGGATGCCTTTGAAAAAACTACTGAAAGACTCTTCTCTGTGTCTAGATTTTGCATTTGTTTGGAACAGAGGGCAATTAGTTCCTGGCCTGAATTTTGGAATTAGATGAACTTGATCTTTTCCCTTTTCTTCTGGAGTATACCTCCTTTACCTGATAGGGACTGACAGGTTAAATGTGAATGTAGATCTGGTTCAGAAGTCATTTACTCTGTAGGATGAACTCTTTACAAGTTAGCCATCAATTGAACAGGGATTCCTCCTTGTCATTTACTTCCTCAATCTCCAATTGTACAGTGCCTCTGCCTACCTCTTTCTATCTCTGTCTTGCTATCCTTTTCTCTCTTTCTCTCTTTCTTTATGTATGTAAATGTGTATGTTCTATTGATAATGCATTTTTGCTTATTGTTAATATAATTTTGCTTCTTAATGGGAAGATTTTTCCCATCCTTTAATAGGCCCATGTGACTTGCCTAAATCACCTGGATTTGGGATTCCAAAGTATAATGCCTCTATTTGTTACAGGATTCATGACAACTTATATTGCAAGGCCAAGAGTCCTGGAAGGGTAGAGTGTAATGGCAGGCCTAGTAGAATTTTTTGCTGTTTTTGTTTCAGTATAATCAAGTGCCTTTGATTGAATTAATTAAGAGTCTTTAACTAGAAACATTATCTGTATTGTTAATTATTTTAATGTTATTAAAAAAAATCTTCTCCAATCCTTACTGGGCTTGCCCATTAAGGGGAGTTTGATTTGGGAAGATTTGTAGGAAGACCTATGCCTTTTGTTAATGAGGTCCAAGTTCTCAAGCGTTCTGATGTCTTCTGGCTCTGAAAAGTGTATAAAGTCTCTGAGATGAGGTCTTCCTTAGGGGCATAGTTTTTGGAAGAAGGTTTGTGTGCCAGATGAGACTCTGTGAAGCCACTAAGCAGCCCCAGAGCTTTCAAAGTCCAGATGTTAGTGCTTCTCTCTCTGGTAACTATGTATGTATGGTTAAACAGTTATCTGTCTGTTGATCTGTGATATATGTGTTGCTTATGTTAGGCAGCTGGAAGCACTGGCTGTGGATCTTTATTTCTCTGTTATTTTCTCTGAAGTTCAGAGTGATGACTTTTTTCCCTAAACTAAGCAAATGATGCATGTGCTTGACTAAAGTTATTCTTGACCCCTCAAATATTTCTTTCCTTTTAGAAAAGCATATTTAAATGCCTATGCAGCAGGTCCTCCTCTGTAGTTCATAGTGCTTGCTTTTAAAATGTATATGTATATATTTATACATACTTGTGTATATGTATATATGTATACATACGTTGGTTGTTGTCATTCATTTTCGAAGAGGACCAAAATGATATCACCATGATAAAGTGAAGTTTCAGTGTGCCTGAATGTGACTGATCAGAGCAATATGAGCTCAGAATGCTCTACCACAGATTGGGCACAGATAGTCTTTGTGAATATTTGAGGTGAGTACTACAAATCTGTACATCATATGTTTCCTTTGTGCTGTCTCAACTGCTTTGCTTATAGAGCACAGCACCTTTTCTGATGTGGGCACGCCATGCTAAGCATTTCCATGCCAGTGTCTCCCATGTCACACAGTCAAATCCAAAGTTCTTGAGAGAAACCTTGAGAGTGTCCTTGTATCGCTTCTTCTGACCATCATGTGATTGCCTGCCCTATGTGAGTTCTCCATAAAATAATCTTTTTGGCAAGTGTACATTTTGCATTCGAACAACATGGCCAGCCCATCAGAGTTGTGCTCTCTGAAGCATAGCTTGAATGCTTGGCAGTTCAGCTCAAGCAAAGACTTCAACGTCTGGTACCTTCTCTTTCCAGGTGATCCTCATAATCTTCCTAATACAGTTCAAATGGAAGCAATTCAGTTTCCTGGTATGGTGCTGGTATGTTAGTGCATGATTTTCTGTTTGCAGATGATTGTGCACTCAGTGCAGCCTCTAAAGCTGAGATGCAACACAGCATGGATCAATTCTCTGCTGCCTGTGCTAATTTTCACCTAATAATTAACACCCAGAAAACACAGGTGCTCCATAAGCTATCACCACACCATCCATACATGGAACCTTTGGTTACCACAAATGAACAAGTTTTGAATGCTGTGGATAAGTTCACTTCCCTTGGTAGTGTACTTAAAAATTAGGTTGATGCATGCATTGCCCGAGCTAGCTCAGTGTTTGGGAGTCTCTGAAGAAAAGTATGGGAGAGAAGAGGTATTAGACTGACAACCAAAATGAAGGTCTACAGAGCCATTGTGCTGATTTCATTGTTGTATGCCTATGAAACACATATATGTACATATATACAGATACATATATACAAACACATACATATATTTATATGTATCTGTATTTAATCTACACAAAAAAGATCATGGAGGCTATCTTGTTAAACCCTCAACACCATTTTTAAAATGAGACAGAGTTTAAGTGACTTGTCGTTGGTCAAGTAGGTAGTTACAGAGGCATTATTTGAATTCACTTCATCTGCCTCTAAAATTGATGCTTTTTCCTATACTACTCATCTCTTTGATTTGTTCTCCATCATACCCCCACCCCAACTTTGGCTTGTCTATGTTGATGCCAATAAAGATATCTCTAGAAAATATTCAAGCATTCAACACAACAGTGCATATTTAGTAAAAGATAGCCTTTGCTTCACCCTGTAGAACAAATGAAGAAAATGCAAAGCACTTTCAGTAGCTCATAATTAATTTATGTAATTATCTTTCCTGTTTGTTGAATACCTCCATCCCTCTGGCTTTCTATATAGCCCATCAAATTCATAGTACCACAGGGCTGACTCCTTTCAAATAAGAAATGAACTTAAGGGCACTAGAGATCCAGTTCCTTCCCCTAGCATTCCAGTCAGTCCTCCTATGGTTTTTTTTTATTTCTAGAGACCTACACAGGTCTCTAGCCTTAGAGCATCATCCCTCCCTAGAAACTCCCCCCTTCCTGCTCTAGAATAGAGGTATCAAGCTCACAGGCAAAATTCAAACAGGGCCCTCTGAAACAAATTAAAATGTAATTGTAAAATGTTTAAAAAATAAAAATACAACATTGATAATGTTAATTTTGGTTTTCTAAAGCAAAATGCAGCCCACAAGCACCTATTTTTATTTGAGTTTGATGTTATTGCTGTAGAAGACAAGGGACAAAGTTGGCAATATGATTCCCCTCTCTTGAAGAAACATGTTTGAGAACATGTAACCTCTGCTACTGCCTCTACAAAATGTATCCATATGCTCTTGCTATTGTACCATAGCCCCAGCTGTTACCCTCTTGCCCCTTACTATCCCCATGAATCTTAAACTCAGTAACATTAGATTCCTTTCTATTTCTTGAATAAGACAATTAGCTTCTTAACTTCATTTTCTCTGGCTATGCCCCTGGTCTGGAATGATGTCCCTCCTCAGCTTTTGTTCCTAGTGTCCCTGGCTGCTTTCAATTCTATATAAAGTCATACATTCTCCATGAATTCTTTCCTCATCCTCTTTTATGTTGGTGCCTTTCCTCTATTGATCATCTCAAATTTATTCTGTATATAGTTTGTTTTTACATAGTTATTTGCATGAAGTCTTTCCATTTGGACTGTGAGCTCCTTGACATCAAGGACTATCTGGCTTTCATTACTTAGCACAGTTCCTGGCACATATAAGCACATAATAAATTGTTCTTGACTGACTGGCTAATAGGGGGTGTGGCTAGAGGGTAATGGTTGGTTATAAAAAGCATAATTGCTCATTAACTTCCTTCCTAAACTAATAATTTTTTTTACATTAAACAGTATTCCTCAACTTTCAAAGGGATCTCTAATTTACCAGGTCTGAATTGAAATTTATAACTTTCAATTAGATCCAAGTACTTGTTTATGAAATGTAAATCTAGAACAACACTGATGTGTATTATTATTATGTGAACTTTCATATAAATACATGTATATATATATATGTGTTTCCATATGTACGAATATATATACATACCTATACATGTATGTATATGTATGGTATATGTGTGTGTGTATTTTACACTGTAGTAATTTTTTCCAGTTAATATCCTCATGGTTGCTTATTGTTGCACTGAAGCTTATAGAAGCGAATGCCCAAACTCTTAAACAGTTCCTATGCTTTTTTTGGCACCAAAAGTTGAGGCAGAAACTGGCACATTTCTCCTATTTCCTCTTTGTTCTATTTATCTTTGTGAATATGTGTCCAAGTATTTCACATCTCAAAGTTATCAGGCAATTTTCAAATGGATCTCTATATCAGTGATTTATTATTTGGTTCATGCAAAGTCTTTGCTCCTAGTAATATGCCTGGAAATTCATATTATTGATTAAATATCAGATTTGATATTTCCTTGCTGGATTATACTTTAACCAAAATATAATGAATGCCATTTTTATGTGATGCGCTGCATTGTTAGTGCTAACTATGTGGTTGGATGGATCTGTGACCTCATTCAGGTGTCTACTCCCTCCTTCTTCTCTTCTCAACAGGCAGATCACAAGCGAATCAATTTCATCCTGTGATATTCTATATATGTCCTTTGACAAATCATCCCAAAGGGATTTTTCCAAACTAGGATCTTTTCTGTGTATCTTTCAACATGAAGTGGATACTTTTGGATATTAAATGGCATTTATAATTTGACTATCAAGAAGTCATTGACAAACATAAGGAGAAACAAGAGATTGTTTTTTGTAGCAATTAAAAAGTTGGCTATAGGATCTGAAAGATCTGAGTTCAAGTCCTACATCTAGCAAATTCAGGCTATGTAAAGTTTGGCAAGTCACTTGACTTCTCAGTGTAAGACTGTAAATTGTAGAATGGTTGCTGATCTCACTGTGCAAAGGAGTTTCCTCATCAAGAACTTCCTGCCTTCATTAACAAAATCACTGGGCTGATCCCTCCCTCAAAATAGCAGTAAGACCATCAAAAATTGATGAACTAATAACAACATAAATTATCATTTATATTAAGTTTATGAAGGGCTTATTGATTTTTAAATTACATATATATTTAGAAACATATATAATAAATCTATAGTATAAAATGTTCATATAATTATACACATTTACATTAATGGAACACAAGTGTAATGTAGCAGTATAACTATATCCTTTTACCTCTAGATCTTCCACTTGTCATCTTGAACAGTTTACTTAACCATCATACCTTGGTTTCCTCATTCAAAAAATTGGAATAGTCATGTTCGTCTTAGCTACTACACCGAATTGCTATGAGGCAGTGAATTACCCTCGTTGGAGATCTTGAATTAAAGGCTGAACAGTTACTTACTGGCTTTCCCTAAAAGGAAAATATTTATTGAATTAGGTGTTCTGTGAGGTCCCTTTAAATTCTGGGATTCTATGAAATGAGACAACATACAGGCATAGTGTTTCATATGTCCTCAAATCTATGCAAAGACCATATAAACAGCTGAGTCAAATAATGTCTTTTTTTTCCCTTTTCAATTTATTTACTTATTTTTGGTTTTCAACATTCATTTCCACAAGATTTTGAGTTTCAGATTTTCTCACCATTTCTCCCCTCTCCACATCCCAAAACACCACGCATTCTGATTAGCCCTTCCCCTGATCTACCCTCCCTTCTATCACACCCCTCCCTTCCCTTATCCCCATCTGCTCTCTTCTCTTCTAGGGCAAGATGGATTTCTATACTCCATTATCTGTATTTCTTATTTCCCAGTTATGTGCTAAAACAATTCTCAATATTCATTTCTAAAACTCTGAATTCCAACTTCTCTCCCTTCCTCCCTCCTCATGCAACCCCCGTTGAGAAGGCAAACAATTCAATACAGACTACACATGTGCAGTTTTTCTAAAGACTTCCGTGATAATCATGTTGGGAAAGACTAAGTATATTTCCCTTTATCCTATCCTGCACACCCATTTATTATATTCTCTCTTTTGACCTTGTCCCTTCCCAAAAGTGTTTACTTCTAATTACCCCCTCCTCTTATTTGCCTTCCTTTCTATCCTCCCCCTCACACCCCACTTATCCTCTTCTCCCCTACTTTTCTGTAGTGTAAGATAGATTTTCATACCAAATTGGGTGTGCATGTTATTCTGTCTTTAAGTCAAATATGATGAGAGAAACCTTCACTTTTTTCCTCTTACTTCCCCCTTTTCCCCTCCATTGAAAAAGCTCTTTCTTGCCTTTTTTTATGAGAGATGGTTTGCCCCATTCCATTTCTCCCTTTCTCTTCCCAATATATTCCTTTCTCAACACTTAATTTTATTTTTTTACATATCATCTCTTCCTATTCAACTCACTCTGTGCTCTCTATCTATATAGGTGTGTGTGTGTGTGTGTGTGTATGGGTGTGTGTGTAAAATGCCTCCAAATACCCAAATACTGAGAAAAGTTTCAAGAGTTACAAAGATTATCTTTCCATGTAAGAATGTAAAGAGTTCAACTTTAGAAAGTCTCGTATGATTTTTCTTTCCTGTCAACCTTTTCATGCTTCACTTGATTCTTGTGTTGGAAGTCAAATTTTCTATTCAGCTCTGGTCTTTTCATTAAGGATGCTTGAAAGTCCTCTATTTCATTGAAAGACCAGTTTTTACCCTGAAGTATTATACTCAGTTTTGCTGGGTAGGTGATTCTTGGTTTTAGTCCTAGTTCCTTTGACTTCTGGAATATCCTATTCCACACCCTTCGATCCCTTAATGTA
>CM053771.1:130398732-130463306 GCA_028658325.1 Potorous gilbertii | reverse complement strand
GATAGTTAAAGATGAGGGAATAAACTACAGACAGCTGGTTTGGATTCAAGGACAATTCCCAGAGTGTAGTAAGTTACTTGAGGAAGGTAAAAAGGTTAAGAATTAGGGCGAGAAGATTAATAGAGAAAAGGGGGAAATTATAACATAACTATATAACTTCATATTAAGCTTTTAGTTGATCCCACATTCATCCTTTTAAGGGATCTCTATTTTTTGTTTTTTTGTCTTTAACAAGATCATCTAGAACAGCACCTTTACATGGGACAGAGAATGGCAAAGAGCCTGACTATACATTTCCCCCAATGAATATCACTGTCATCTGATATCACCTGCATTTGGAGTCAGGTAACTTGTAGACCAGATTCACAAAAACTGTACTTTCTTCCAGGGAAATCAGTATGAATCTTTTAAGCCACAAGGCCAGTCCCTATGCCAAAATAGTAACAGAAAGAACACAATTCATCAGGCATTCAAACCATGGGCCTCCCAAATCTAAGTCAATTAATCTCTTTGATAATCTATTCTTCCCTCATCTCTAATTCCTATAGATTAATTAGGAAGGGCATTCAACATGTATCCTATACATAGAGTCCTATGTGTGACATTTAATCCAGGAAATGTTTTACATATAATATTTTTTACTCTGCACATATCTCATTCTTTGTTCTTTTTAAAAATTTTTGAGGTTAATTCCAGCAGAAGCTTGATGAGAACTTGACTGTTACACATGAATGTCCAAAGGTTTACCTACAGAATATGCTGCCATTTCTAGGGATCAAACTTCACATGGGTACAGAAGAAAAAAAAACTATTTTAAATCTAGTGGTCTTCATAACCTTTTTTCTTTTTTTACTGTGCATTTCTGTCAATAAAAAAATGAGTGTATACCCCAATATGTGCATATATACATTTTTTATAAATTATGTATATATACTACTATACTATTAATTATTTATATTAAAAATATAGAAAAATAAAAATGAAAATGTGATGATATACTCATGAAGTAATATGTGATTTTAAAGCCTTAGGAAGTTATTGGAGTTTATTAGGATATAACATGGCTCTATTGTCACTTAAGGATATATGGGTATAGGGAAAAACTGATGTCAGAGAGACCAAATTAGGAATCCATTGCAACATTCTAGACCAGAGCTGATGAGGACCTGTACCACCATAGTTGCTATGTAAGTAAACAGAATACATGTGAGAAATGAAGTAGAACTAGAATTGGGGGAAAAATGTTTGAATATGAGGAGTAAGAGACAGTGAGGAGTTGAAGTTGGCACTGAGGTATGGAATATGGATAGAATACTAGTTTGGCCACTGATGGGAAAAAGGAGATTGTATAGAAGGGTGGGTTTTGCAGGGAAAAAAAATTACATTGATTAGGCAGTAAGGTGGTGCAGTGGATAAAGTGCCTAACATCAGGGGAACTCATAATTGTGAGTTCAAATCTGGCCTCAGATACCTAATAGCTATTGCTTAATCCTATTTGTCTCTGCTGCCTCATCTATAAAACGAGCTGAAGAAGGTGAACCATTGCAGTAACTTTGCCAAAAATAAAACAAAACAAAACAAATGGGGCATAGAGAGAGAGTTAGACATGACTGAAATGACTGAACAACCAACAGTACAGTGATAGTTGGGATGTAACTCACAACACATAAGTGACTACCATAGTTAAATGAAAAGTGGGGAGCATGGAAGGGAGAAGGGTTCTTACTTAGTACTGCACTCGATCACTGATCTGACCCTTCAGCATCTGACCTATCACATCTACAATGTGATCTGGGAGCAAGGGGTGGACTTGCCTCAGGTAAGAGTGGTAGATAATTTTCCTCAATAACCCAAGCATGGCTACTGCTGTGGGTGCTTTGGTAAGAAGTTTGATAACTCATCAGAGGGAAGGAATGGGGTGGAGCAGCGTCCAGGGAAAAGAGTTGATGTGATTATGTTGGAGAGAGACAAGTCTCATGTTGGCCATTACAAGGAGAGTAGGATACAACTCTTCCTACCCTCTCATTTTTCCACCCTGCAAATAGCTGCTTATATAAACCTTTAAGTCAGATCATGGCTCCCACTTTGGACACTACTCTTTTAATCTATCTTCTGGCCTAGACATTGAGGTTAGACTTGAATCCGCATGAAGAGGAGTTTGAGTTAACCACACCTTGCAGCATAACTGATGGCACTGTGGCAACAGTAAATAGGACTGTTCTGAAAGAACATTCTAATACATAGAATAACTGTACAACAAGTAGCAAATTCAACATCTAAAGTACACTTTAGCCCAAGTAGGCTGTCTTTGTATGAGGTGTACTAAGGTTGTACCTTTCCTCATCATCATTCCAGGTATCTGCAATTCTACCATTCAAGCCACCTTTCATAAAGGAGATGGCTTTCCAGAGGTCCTTTACTATAAAGTAAATCTCTTTGGCTGGCTTGGAAACTTAAACTTTATTTCATCTCTAGTTTGATATAAATTCATTTTTAAGGTCAAACGATGACCAACATGAGGGTAGAAAAAACAGAATTGAAACCTTAATGTAAAAGAGAGAGGGAGACATTTTTTTTAATAATAGAGAGATATCTTTGAGATCTCATAGTGAGCAGTGGTGAGGATACTGAGTTTAGGCAAAGAAGTCCATGATTAAGAGGCAAAAAGCATGACTTTTGTTTTCCATGCATGAGTAACGATGGGTATCTGGAGAGAAGAGATGAAGGTTGTAAAATAGCATAAGCAAAATGATCAGAATTTTAGTTGTGTTTGGAGCAATGCATTTAGAATGAATCGGTTGATTGGACCTGTGGAATGAACATTCTACTTGTGGGCTTTGGAGGGACTTTTAACTTCCCTTTTGTAATAGTCTTCCTCTATTAAAATATAGGCTGCTTGAAGGCAAAGAATATCTTTCTTTTTGCTCTGTATTTGCATTTCCAGTCCTTAATATGTTTTGAATACAGCACATAATACATGCTTTATATATCTATTCAAGTCATAGGTTTGAAAAAGTCTTGGTGAATCCAAACTCCTTTTCATTTTTATTCTGGATTCTACAGTTGACAGGTCACAGAATTTCAATGAGGAGGACACTGAGGCTTATCTATTCCAAACTTTACTTATCTATTCCAAACTTTGGCTCCTCCTTAATAGCATCCCCAGAAAGGACCATTAACCTCCTCCCTTTGACCAACTCTATGGATACAGAGCTCATAATTTCCCAAATCAACATTTGCAGTATTCTTCTCTGAATGGTGTCTAAAATGACACCTCAAGTACATGGTAGAAGGAACAATACAAGGGTTGAATGGATCCAGAGTCAGTCAGTCATGGGCATACAAGTGTGTGCGGTGGCTTCCTTACCTTGTAGTCTTTAGAGCACACATAAGTAGCTGAAACATAGATTGAGTTGCCCTGATTGAGAACCCACATCTCCTAGGTCCCTGCCCTTATATTTAATTGTTATTGCTGGGCAGATTCTCAGAGACTGAGTGGGAAGGGTACCTAAGGACTCACTTAGTCATCCTGTGATTGGTAAAGTTTACTAACCTTATACATTTAGACTTGGAAGTTTGAAGTTAGGTTGATACTAATTGCTGGATGTACAGGAAAATTTTGAAATAAAGGATTTAAACATGGAGCTACTTCTATCATTTAGGAACAGTTACCAACAGGACTACTCTCATATTTGAGAACTTAATAAGTACATTTTGATGAAGATGATAATGGTAGATTTTGGGAACTATTTTGGAGAATAATTGAGGTTTTCAGATTAGATGGAGAATGTAAGATAGAAGGGGATCTGGGCTTACTGTGATAAGCTACCATACATGTTGAAATCATGAAGCAAAAAAAAAAGTCAATTCAAAAACATAGTTTAGCAAGGCTGCAATGTGTCCTGCCAGATGTATGCTAATAAGCTCCAAGGTGAGAATAAATCTATGCAAGTGTTTGCAAAGTGAGAAGTGTGGTTCAGCTCTTTTTGGGGTGGTTATTCTTGTTTACAAGTGTGAAAGGAGCCTAGGAGAATCACAGCCACAGCTTTGAAGTATTTTGAAATCCAAAACATTGAGTCATCTGTAGGCATGTGAAAAGTAGTTTGCTGTGACTGGAAAGACTTCCAAAAGTGGAGTAAAGTGATTCATCTCCATGTTCTCTAACTTCACCTGGTCCTTGAATTAAGAACTTGTTAGCTATAGGTTTAGACTCATCAGTGACTTGGAGAGAAGAATGAAACAGACTGTTTACATACGGGGTAAGCCAATATTCAGAACTGACCCTTTTAGAGAATTCAGTGTAATGTGGTAACAACTCCTGTATTTGAAACTAATTGCTGCACCTTATGGGTATCCCTCATCTACTTCTTTTCAGTCTTCTTATGCTTTACTCTCCAATATAGAGACACTGGCCTTTTAGCTATTCCATAAGTAAAACATTCTATTCCTGGCTCTAGGCATATTCTGCACTTTGTCCACTATGTCTCAATGCTCTCATGCCAGATCTCTACCTCCTTACTTCTCTGGTTTCCTTCAAACACCATCTAAAGTCCTATCTTCTACAAGAATGCTTCTCCAATGCTTTGTAATTCTAATGCCTTCCTTCTATTAATTCCTTCCTATCTATTCTGTGCGGTTCATGGGGTTTTCAGGGTATACTGTGCTAGGGCTTTTCAAAAGCCCTTTTCAGGGCTGTTCATCCACATTTGATATCTAGGTTCACCTGTGGCTCCAAGAAGCTGTAGCATTCACAGCAACCATACCCCAGTAAAACAAATTTGGCAGGTCTAAATCAAGTTGAGAGTAACCCATAGACCTCAAACCTTTGGATGATTTAGTGGTACATTTACCACAATCATGTACCACTGGCAGAATGGATAGATAAAAACAATGTGTCCCAATAGCCAAGAAGATGGCTGAAGCTGGTCCTGTGTTTGGTCAGACATCAAAGATTGCAAGATCATCCACTGTATCCCTAGCCATTGTGAAGACTTTTGTCTTGCCACTAGACTTGGATGACTCTGGAAGACAGAGTGAGACTGTTGACTGTACAATTCGATCTCATTTAAATCCAAATCATGAAGAAATCAAGCTATCACCTATAATGTTCCTCTTCAAAATAAAGGATGAACAACATTTATCCTATACATAGTTTGCTTATACATATTTGTTTGCTTGTTGTATGCTTCATTAATTTGTATGTCTCTCAAGGACAGAGACTGTCTTTTGCTTCTTTTTTCATTCCCAGTACTTACCTTAGTGTCTGCCACATAGTGGGTGCTTAATTAATGTTTATTGAATGACTTATAAGAAGCCTTTCTGGATCTCCCCAACTGCTTGGGTCCTCCATCCTCACTTACTTTTATTTGTTCATCTTGTATTAATTCTCTTTAAATTTACTCAGAATCTACTTGTGTATCCACTTGTTATTAAGTGAGAACGGTTGTTGTCCTTTGCTCTCAAAGAGGACCAAAATGACATCACCATGATAAAGTCAAGGGTAATGTCTTTTGATTTGTATATAAATTGGATTTAAGTGAGGTAGAGTTGCATGGGGATCAGCCTCACTTTCTCCTCCAGAGTCATTGTAGTTCAGAGGCAGAACAGAGTCAAGATGACTGGTGATGACTCAGGATGCAGCGGATGACCTTGGTGTCTTCAGTGTCTAACCAAGCTCTAAGCACTCCACTTCTCCTGCTTCAGCTGCCTTCATGGCTGTTGGGAACAAATTATTCTCATTCACACATTCCACCAGTAGAAGTCTTCACATGGTTAGGGTAGATACTCCCCTAAGTCACCAATGGGTTTGAGACCCCTCAGTTACCCTCAACCTGATTTGGCCCATCTGCCAAAATAGTTTACCAACGTATAGCCACTGTGCATGCTGCAGCTTCTTAGAGCCACAGATGAGAGTTGGGTGGAATAGGTGGACACTAAAGGTGGAAAGAGCCTTTCAAAGGGCTTGGCACCTATCATGCTAAAGATACTGATCTTCCCTGAACACACCTCACAAGCATCTTGAAAGTAGAAATTGTTTCATTTGGTTTTCATGTACATATTGTCTAGATTATATTAAATTCTTAATAAATATTTGGTAACCAATTGATTAGTCTTGTCAATGAACTGGTCCTATCACACCATCCTGTTCTATCCACTAGTAAGCACATGATTTGTAAACTAAGCACTAAACAGTTGTTTCTGTTTTCGCTTTTTTTTTAGTTTTATTTTCATTTTGGGGACACTTTGTTGTTTCCCCCCTGGAAGCCTAAATTCTATAGCCAGTGCTACTTGAAAACATAATTTAGAAGACAATCATGTCATCACAATCTTTGACTTCACTTTAATAAAATATAAGCTTAACTATCTGAAATCATATTATACTGCTATTTCCTCCTCATTCCTAAATAGTTTTTGAGTCTTTCTATATTGTGGAATAAAAAGGCAGAAGTGTCTTTTTGGGAATGCAGATTTAGAGCTGAAAGGGACCATTTTATTCTTTCTGGTCTTTTTCCTACCTGTCCCAAACCCTGTCAACTTCTTCATTCTAGAAACATGATTGATTCATTACACTATCATTGCTTCTATGAAGGATTGGTCAAAATACTCCACAATTATTTCACTAGCTATCCTTGTACATTGCCATATCCAAATATACCTTTACACTCTCCTGCATATGTGGATAAGATCATATCACTAAAATGAGAGCTTGTAAAGGACAAAGACTGTCTTCACTTTTGTTTTTGTACTCTCAAAGATAAGAACATACCAAGCACTTATTAAATTAACTTCATTTGTAGTAATATTTTTATGATAGAAAAAATCAAAGTGGATGGTCTTATTTGGGAAATGGCAAAAATATGGCATGTAAGTGTAAAGGGACATTTTTGTTCTGTAGGAAATGAAGAATGGGAAAAGCTTAAAAAATATAGGAAGATATGAATGGATTGATGCTGAGGAAGAAAAGGGAATTGGGAAAATATGGTACATACCCTTAACCAAACAATGTAAATGAACATGAATGAGAACAGCAATGAAATTAAATTGAATATCATATAATCATATTTAGACAATTGCATATATAACATACATTATATTCATCCAATTATATATAATTTTGTATGTATCTGTGTATGTGTATGTATAGGCCACAAAGAGATGAGAAAATGGACTTCCTTTTGTTGAAAAGGCCAGGGACTATTGTGAAATATTTCATTTGTTGTGAGACTGTTAATGTATAATTCTTCTTAACTCTTTTTTGTTACAAAGGAAGTTATGGAAGAGAACGTTAAGGGGATTGTAACAAAAGATTATCATGATATATAAAAATAAAGACATGGACAAATCTTTAAAATTGCCTCTCAAAATGTATGCTTCTACCAGGGAAGGATCATTTCTTTTTATTTCTTCACAGCGCCCAGGCCAAAAAGCGCCATAGAGATGACTTTCAATTAGATGTCCTGAGAACAGGCTGTATGGTCCAAACATGCATTCTAATATCTACTTAGCAACAAATATGTTGCACGGTTTTGGTGAGCTTCTTTGGCTCACCTAAAAAAATGGAAAACAGTTGACATTCATTCACCTACCTGATAGATGTATTAGTGAATAATTTCAAGATACTCTGGAAATCTGAATATATGTTTTGAATTTGCCAACCTCAAAGAATTCAACTGCAACCTGTTTATGAATGTGTGATTCAGACCTTTCTGAAACACCCCATCCAGCTCCTCAAACATTTCTATTTCCTGGAAACCATCTGAAAAATCACTTGCCAGAGAGGCAGGATAACCCCGCCATGCCTTCGCTGACCACCAGCACTGAAACAATATACCTGTTTTCCGGCTCCTTTAGACAGAACTAGATTGTAAGGGCTCTGAAAGAAAGGACATAATAAGGAGATTTACATGGTTCACCTGATTTATGGAAACTTCCTAAACAGATGCACTAGACTGAGTAAAGATCGGTCAATTATAAGAAAGACAGAGAGGTGAGTTTTCTGAAACATAATGTTAAACCAAGAGACAAATAACAGCTGTAAAGAAATCACCTGGGCCTATAGCAATCTGAAAGGAATTATGGGATAAATCTGGATCAAATTGTGAAATAGGAAAGACTTGTCTTGGATGCCTTTGACCTCCTTTTCTTGTACCTTTCTCTTCCTGCTACAGCACTCTCTTTCTTCTGCCTATTTCTAAAGCCAGGATTCTTTTGTTTTTATTGTTGAGTTTGTGTGTTTTACAGATCCCTTAAGGCTATGGATCTCTTTTCAGAATTTTTTTTAGTATCTGAAGTACTAAATTTTGCTTAGAAGTAAATATGTGTGCATATATATATATAGGTATGTGTGTGTGTATAATATATTATGTATATATATATGTGTGTGTATGTATGTATGTGTGTGTGTGTGTGTGTGTGTGTGTGTGTGTGTATTTTCTCATCCAAGCTCAGTAAAGTTACCAGTTTAAGAACTCCTCTCTCTCAACATTGCTCTTGGGAAGTTATATTCTAACATGAATTTCAGTAAACATATGTTCTCTTCCTGGACTCTTGTGCCTTTAACTTTAGTCTCTGATTGGGAAACCAAAATCTTGGTCCCTAATTAAAAGGATTTCTGACTTCCAGGAACATTTCAAATTCCATCACTTCAGATTTCTAACATGTGATTTGGTCAATGACTTCCCTTTTAGGGGCTTCTCTTTCCTCCTCTGTAGAATGAAGGAGTTAGACCATGTGACATCTAAGGTCCTTTCCATCTCCATACCTATGAGTCCTTCCACATTTAGATCCTAAGAATTCTGAAAGTAAAACAGAGAGGACTGCCTATGAGTACAGGTGGTCTCAATTGGGATGCTCTGTTTTGAGCAGAGGTATAGACTGGCAGACCACGGAGTGAATGTTATTACCAATATATGTAGACTGTCTTAGAAGCTATAAACATATTCCTTAAAGGTTTAATGACCTTTGGCAAGAGCTACCAGTTTATGTGTTGATCTTTTATTTTTCTAGTTTTTCTCTTTTAAAATTCAATTATATTTTGTTTTCAGTTCCATGTTCTCTCTATTCCCCTCTCCTCCCTTCCTTACTCACTAAGAAGGCCTTTTTGTGCAACTCATATTTATTTTCTAATATTTTAATGTGTTTTCATGACCTTAGATTTGTGCCCTACCTTTACTGAAGCACCTGTCTTTTCAGATTGGTTGACTTGTTCATGCATTTCTTTAGACCATCCACAGAAGCCATCCTCTATGTTGATTCTACTTGTTTTACATTTTGAGACTTTTCCATTGGTTAACTCCTGTATTCAACACATGGCTGGCATACCTTTTCTGATGGTATATGTACTTATAACATTTTCCCTTATGTCATCCTTTGCACATAGTTCATTGCTTGAAAAATGCTATAGATAAATTGAGCTCACCATAAGTTCCACTACTGTCCTTTGGGCCAACCACAACTTAGATTGTAATGTTCTGGTAAAATTGTAGATATTTGGGCATAAAACACCTCTGACAGTTAAGTGGTATAGTAGATATAGCCCTAGACATGACATCATGATCTGAAAACAAATCCTGCTTCAAAGGTCCAGGGTTGTTGTGAGGATCCCATTACATAATGTATGTTAAATGTTCAGCAGAGTGCCTGGCACAGAGTTGACACTTATTAAATCTTTCTTTCTTTCCTTTCTTCCTTATATCCATCCATCCCTGTGAAATACTGTTGTCAAAAAAATAACATAAATATGATACACATATCAAAGAAATGTGTGCAGAATAGCTCTAATAATAAAAAACCACTTAGATTTATATAAAACCTACTATTTTCTAGGCACTGTGCTAAGCACTTTACAAATTTTTTCTCATTTGTTGCTCAAAACCCTGGGGAAAAATGCTATAATTATCCCCATTTTATAGTTGAAGAAAACAGGGCAGTAGTTGTGATGTGTGCATTGTCACATGACCATATACCTGTGGGTGGATAGGAACTGAGGTCTTCCTGACACCAGACCCAGTACTCTATCCATTATGTCACATACTATATGGATGTATCATGTGTATCTATACATGCCTGTAATGATAGGAGCTCACATCTATATGGTAATTTCTGATTAGCAGAGCATTTTGTGTCCTTATTTTAAACATACAAGTTTGTTAGTACACGTATTGATATTCTCCTTTTACCATTAAGAATTGTTTCTGAGAGACTGTGAATATCCCATGGTCTCACCAAAAATGAGTGACAGAACTGAGATTTGAGCCTATGTCTAACTCCATATATTTTAGTATTAGACTTGGGCTTAAAAAACTTGATAACTTTGCTACCACTGAACAGCTATGTATCCTTGTGTCAATAACTTCACCTAACTGGGTCTCCTTAGACAGGAGTGCATAGAATACATGGTATATTAAGTACTTTTGAGCCCTAATAGTCATTAAATTTATGAGATGCTTAGAAATGCACACAAACATACATTTAAATATATATGTGTATATATGTATATATGTATATATATATATATATATATGCATATGGTGTTATGCATGATCCTATGACCATTTCCCAGAGATGTTTCCAAGCTAGAGTTTGTAATACACAA
Source organism: Potorous gilbertii (assembly GCA_028658325.1). Lineage (NCBI taxonomy): Eukaryota > Metazoa > Chordata > Mammalia > Diprotodontia > Potoroidae > Potorous > Potorous gilbertii. Next base: position 130,452,712 of record CM053771.1, on the reverse strand, counting down.
ACACACACAAATTCATTTATTCATCTATTTATCTATCTATTTATTTATTTATTTATTCTGGATAATTTTGATGTTAAAAACAGAAATAAAAGAAGGGAAACATCATTTTTTCTTTTATCCCAAAAAACAAAAGAACAGAATATACATGGATTTGACCTCTTAACATTTTCATCCTTGGAAAATTTACAAAAAAGTAACGAAAATATGTGACAGTTAAACTGTGAGATATTTTTAATTAAGTTTAAATTGAATGATGTATAGAGTGGTCACGTGAGCAAAATTGGATGCTGGGAGGTGTTTGCATACAGAATGGCATTGATATGTTCGGTGGAGTGATGAATAACTGAAAGTATAGTCTGATATCCTTAGGCCAGGGCATGATGGATCAGAAGGGAGTGTTCTCGTTTTTCAAGTTTCTTTCTCTATTCTTGAATGGCTGGTTTGGTTTCTTGATATAATCAAGTTCAAAGATAGGTTTTGCAGTGTCTCCTTGATAACGCTGGGTGTTTATTCCTTAGTTATTCTAATCCATCGTTGTCTCTTAGCATCAGAGAGACTTAAAAATCTAGTGCTGAACTCTGTTCACCGATCCAAAGGAAACAAAACTCTGTCTATATTTTTTCAGGGTACAATTCAGCAATATTGATTCAGAAAGAGCTAAGCATGTTCTAGTCACTTGTCACTAATGGTATCCCCTCTCCTCCCTGCCACTTTTGGGATATAGTCTTCTTAGGTTCATCTTAATGTGAAAACAAAGTAGGAGGGGGATTTGTTTGCATGGAAATGGTGTTATATCCAAAAGACCACCTATTGGCATGAAAAAATGGAAGCATATGGAGTGCCCACAGAGTGTAAGGATCCCAGGAGGGAAAAGTCAGTAGGTCCACAGCTAGTCTCTCTTGGGAGCCCAGAAAAATGAAGATAAGCTGTTTCTAAAGTCACCCCAATCAACATCACTTTAGGCCTCACTTTATATTTCCTTCTGTATAAAGAAAGAAAATTATCTTCTAATAGAAGGTGCCATATACATCCTAGTTATTCTTATTTTATCACTATTAGCATTGTTATGCATGAGTTTTCTTGAGAAAGTGAGTGCAGAAAAATATAAACAAGAGTCTAAAATGATGTCATAAAAAGCTTGTGAATATGGCTCGAACTCCTGGAATTTAGCCATTTGTTATAATATGAAAATCTGTTAAAGCAAAAACAGCGAAAACAGCGAAGGTATCTGCACCATTCCCCACTCATATTTCCCCACCTCTCCTTCAAGAGGAGAGAGGTAATTTCCATAATTAATCAGAGTTCAACTTCCCTTTAGGATACTTTTCATTTGCAATTTGCCGTTAATGCATATATGGTTCTTTGGGTTCTCCTTATTTCACTGTGTTTTGAGGACCAGCTAATCATTTCTGGTTCTTTATGACTCTTCTCAAGCTGGGAGATAGGCTCATTTTCTGGGAGGAGAGTTACAATCAATCCATCTTTCCCATGTGATGTATAATTGATGCTTGATTTTTTGACTAGCATCCCAATCATATCTCCTGAAGTTATTTTTGTCTTTCTTAGGTCAGCATTCTTTCTCCTTCCCACCTCCTCTCCTTCTTGCTTTCATGTTAGGTACAGCATAACCTTAAAAAGTTTTGACTAAAATATTCCCTTCAATTAATGGGCTCAGGAGTGATTTGACAGACAAAAGGGGGGAAAAGGGGGAAAAAGCTTTGATGACTTGGAACAAAGTCTCTTGGTTAAAATTTAAATAAGTGGAAAGAAGCTGGAATAGTACAAATCTTTTTCTCTCTTCCTAGGAAAATCACATTGATTAAATGCAGTTGGTAAACAAAGCAAATTTTGTAAAAAGAATACTTCTTAGTTGAATGTTGACTTAGTTTTCTTTGTCTATTGCCAAATTCCTAAAACAGAGGAGTGTTGACATACAGCTGTGAATTTCAGTTGTCTACCAATGTAATTAAATGCAAAATATAAGTAAGGGAGAGGAACAAATGGGCTGTGACAAAAAGGCTGTTTCAAAGGGCAAGAGTAAAGATTTTTCTTTAGCTTAATGGATTGGGAGCAAGAAATTCTGGGGCCTAATCTAGGCTTGGGAAGTAACTCCTGGAGTGAATTTTGTTGTCATTTCACTTATTTCTTCATCCATAAGATGAAGGGTCTGAATACCTTGTAAAAGAAAAGCGTTGGGGGGAACATGATAGTAGTATTTGGGAAGCTGTCAAGAAGAAAAGAGATTAGTCATGTTGTCCTTGATTCCAATGACAGAATTTTCAGAGAGATATATTTCAGCCCAGTTTAAGAAAAAAACTTCCCAACTGGTTATCCAAAGATAAAATGGACTACTGTACTACTGTGGGAGACTGTGAGTCCCCCTTCACTGGAAACCTTTAAGGGGAGGCTGAGTGATCATTTGCTGCAAATCAGAGGATGCAAAATGCAGAAATATATATACATATATATATATATGTGTGTGTGTGTGTGTGTGTGTGTGTGTGTGTATGTGAGTGTGTGTTTATATGTATGCATGCATGTATGTATATATGAAGAGAGGGATGGCCAATGTGGAAATATTTGTGCTAGGTTATGCACATTTGTTATGAAAGTTGGTTATTATTTATTATTTAATATGTTTCCAATTGGGGAGAGAGTGAGAGATTATAAATGCCTGCATACATATATGTTCATATCTCTCACTATCTCTAGTGTATATATACACACACATATTATATATTATTTATATGCATATCTATCTCTATCTAGAATATATACAGTGTATATATATATATATATGTACACTATATAGAATATATAGATGTATACTGTACTATTTATACATTATGCTAGCTAATGTATATATGTATGCAAGTTCTTATACTCCCTTATTCTCTCTCCCCAATTGAAAAATAAATTAATTAATAACAAGCTTTCGTAACAAATAAGCATAGCCCAGTAAAACAAATTTCCACATCATCTACCTCTCTCTGTCTCCTCTCTCTCTCTCTCTCTCCCTCTCTCTCTCCTCTTTCCTCTCTCCCCTCTCCCCTTTGCTTTACCTCTTCTCTTTTCCCTGTGATTTGTATGCGAATGTCAGGAGTATCTTTGTATAGACTTGAAGTCATGAATAGAGGTAGAATGAAGCAGTCTATACTGAAGGCAGCTCTCAGATCTATGGTATTTCTACCATCCCTGGAAGCACTTTGATAACTTTTTACTCTGGGTCATTTTATCCTTGTGGCTGACTTTGGTTGTTGTGTCTTTTAGGTCTTTAAGTCAAGCATCCTAATAGTCTATCAGGACTTTTAAAAGTTATAATTCCAACCTTTCTCATTTGCAGGTACTATTAGGGTGTTTGGATACTTATCAAAATTTTGTATTCGTGCTATAATTATCCTTGCAATGAATTTGGAATACTGATATATTTGTTTTTCATTAAATATCTTCAATGCATTAATATGTATCTTAATTCCATATGCTTAATAAACACATTCCTCCTCTACATCCCTTTAAAGGAAAAAAAAATGTGTATTCTCAATTGAAGTGCTATTTTATAAAATGTGCTATCACTAAAAAAAAACAGTTTTATAAGAAAATGATTGAAAATGGCAACTAGGTGTCACAGCATGTAAGGTGCTGGGCCTAGAATCAGGAAGACTCATCTTCCTAAGTTGAATTTTAGCCTCAGATACTTATAAACTGTGTGACCCTGGGCAAGTCACTTAACCCTTTTGGCCCATTTCCTCATCTGTAAAATGAGGTAGAGAAGGAAGTAACAAACTACCTCAGTATGTTTGCCAAGAATACCCCTAATGAGGTCATTAAAAGTTGAACATGACTGAAAATAATTGAACAAATTTAATATTTGGGAAGAAATGTAAATAACTTCATTCTAGGGTTAGTTTTTTTCCAGACCGAAATACACAACAGTAAATGTAGAAACTGATAAACAGGAATCTAAGGTAACGTCATATGAGGCCTGGTTGAAGAACCTTGGAGTGTTTCATTGGGAAATGAAGGCTGTAAAAGGGATGTAGTATATTTGCAAGAGTGTAACATTTAAAAACCATTAGACTTAGTCTGTATAGGGCCATACAGAAAGGTTAGGATGAAATTCTATCAGTCACAGGAAAATCAATTTTGGCTCAGGATAAGGAAGAATGTCTTAATAATTTGAACTATATTACTTGTGAAATAATGAGTTCATTATCAGTAGAAGTGTCCCAATACATCAGAGATATTATAGAAGGGATTTCTGCATGGGACATGAGGATAAACTAGGTAAATCCTAAATTCTTTCCCATAGAAATCAATTATTTTAAACAAACACTTATTATGCCTATTATGTTTCAGGCATTGGATGAGGCATTTTGGATCAAAGACAAGAAAGAAGAAAAAAGAAAGAAAAAGAAATAGCCCCTGCCTCCGTGTACTTATTTGCTATTTGTGGAACAATATGTGTTCGTACAAGTAAATCCAAAGTATAATAAAAGTAGAAACAAGGTAAATTCATTGCTTGGTTCAGGGTAGTGGTTAAGCTGAACTTCGATGGGGGGAAGAGATTATAAGGTAGTATTGAGGCAGAATTTCATTTTACATATGGGGTATAGTTTCCACAAAAATGTTGGGATGAAAGATGGAATTCCATTTGTGATGGACCATAAGGTCATTTTGACTGCAATGTAGAGTATACGAAGAGGAGCATCACATCAAAAGGATAGTCTTAAGCCTATTTGTGAAAGACTTTAAATGGGAAACCATGGGGAATTACTTGAAGTTTCTGAACCTAGAATTGACATGGTCAGACTTGTGTTTCTGGAATATCACTTTTTCATTTATGTTGAGAAATTAGGCGACACAATGGAGTGTTGTTCTTGGAGTCAGGAAGATCCGAGTTCAAATCCAGTCTCAAACACTTACTAGCTGTGTGACCCTGGGTGAGTCACTTAATCTTCTCCAGCCTTCGTTTCCTCATTTATGAAATTGGGGTATTAATAATAATGACCTTGAGGACACAATACTATAATATTTGCTGAGTATTTTGTGAGTCCTAAATCAGAGAAATAAGACAATATGTGGAGGTGAGAGAACCTGCTTGTTCTTTCTCTCAAATCACTCCCCTCATTGGTGGTGGCCTATCCCTGTGTAAGCCTTGCCTCGACACTTTCTAGGGTCATACATATGACTCTAAAAATACTTTTGCATAAGTTTATTATGGTGTAGCAATAAAAATACAGTTATTTTGAAGATTAATTAGTTAACATTTGTCGTGTTCTCTGGTGATGAGGTGCTAAGTACAATCGTCTTTGAATACATTATATTATATTGCATGCTGCAAGTGTTCCAGTTTAAAAGAAAATGTGGTCTTCAGTAGGAGGTTGTAATTATTAATGTTTTGCACCAATTATAGGCTGTGGATTTGATATGGAGTTTACATTTGAAATACAGACAGAACATCTGTTCTTTCAATACTTTGTAAATTTTCCTTTTCCCTTCTTATTAAAGATTTGCTTGTTATCTAGAAGGCCATTTTGATCAAATCCCCACTTTTTTGATTTCACTGTCTAATGACATCATTAGTTTTCATAAGCTTACCTACATCCAGGCCAAATACATATGTTCTCAGCTGTTCCCATGAGCCAAGTGATATATCACAACCTTCATTCTTCCCATGGATAGTATTATATTTGCCATTACTTGGAAATTTGTCTTTTAAAAAACTAGTAAGTTGTGTAATTTCTTCTGAGATGTTAAGTTATTACTAGGTGGCAGGGGTATGAGATTTATGCATTTACAAATAGAAGAGAAAATTTGATGTAGGTATAATCATATATTACAGACATGATTTCAATAAGTTATTGGTTAAAGCAGAAGTCAGAAATAAGTCTCCTTATAGATTGTGAATCTTAGAAATTGAGATGATAGTAGTTCCATCAACCACAATTTGGACTTCTTTAGGAAGGGCAGGGTAATGGATAAGCTAATCACTTCTTTTGATGGTGGTTGTGAGGAAATGGAGGAGGGTGGCATTAAGTTTGACTTGCTACTAAAATGTACAATGAAGTTATCCAGGATGCATATATTAATGTGGGAAAAGAGTTCCTAAAAGACATTGTCAGGAAGCAATTTTAGACCCATTTAAGGACTTGTCAAAGGTGAGGGATGTCCTCTTCCTCCTTACACATACTTGTAATGCATGGCCATATTTCTAGGGGTAGTTGACTACAGGGGTAACTAGTCATCTTGCAGACTTTTACCCAGGGCCCTGGCATGTAAACTAAACTGTTTGGAGCAGAACATATAGGAGGCTTATGTTGTGACTGCATGTATTTTATCTGTTCCTTACAAAAGTTAAAAAGGCATCTGCCTTGTCATTGTCAGATCTTCTCCCTTATCAAATAAGACATTCAGCTTAAAAATTGAAGAAAATACTCTCAATTTCACTGAGTAATATGCATGTGATTTTCTCCTTGGTTATCAGTTCAAATACTGTTTGGTGTTGTATGGATGGATGAATAGCATGAATAAACAGTAACACACAGTTTCCTTTTTTGAATCACCCTGAGCAGAACAATGAACAGAAAAAGATTTCAGCCCTCAAATACATGCATGTACACACACACACACACACACACACACACACACTCACTCACTCACACATACACACACACACATACACACAAAACTTCATACTGGAGATTCAAGGGAGATGACAAGATAATTATATACATATTTTTTTCATTTCTTGTCAATTTCATAAGAATTTCAGCTGAGCCCTAAAGTGTAAAAGTGTTCAAAGGGCAAGTTATTGTATTCCTTATATTTTAATTCACCCTTCTAGAATCAGGAAGTTAATTGAATTTCACAACCAAACACTGCTCTTCGGTGATTTCTATCTTGCCTTTTCTGACATAGATGATTCAGATAATTTCCTGGATGCTCATGTAAATTTCATGCCAATTATTGAATTTCCTCTGTTGAAACAGCTAAACTTAGGATAAAAATCCAAGTGGTGGTATCATTAACCACTTAAGGCTGTAGCCTGTGTCTAGGAATACCAGCTACATTAATTAATAAGCATTTGTTAAGTCCCTATTCTATTCCTGATCCTGTGCTAGACACAGGAGATACAAAGACAAAAATGAAATAGTCATTTCCTTAAAGAAGATTACACTATTTGTAGAGACAAAACAGGAACATTCACAAGCATGTATACAATATATAGAAAATTTTAAAAAGCCTTTTTTTGGTGAGGAGGGAACAAGTAAGAGACAATGTTGTAGAGTGTGGCTACAGAGTGGGCCTCAGAGTAAGGAATAAGTGAATCCAAATCCTCCCTCTTGCATACTGAGTATGTTACCTTGGGCACTTACCTTTGTGTTCTCGGCAGCACTCTAAGACTAAAGTTTTAGAAAATGAGCCTCATCTAGGTTTCCTCATCTAGGAATATCTGTAACAGTTTAAACAGAGGTATAGAAAACAATTTAAAACTGTAACTAAAAAAGTCATGAAAATATCCATTTGTTAATCAGTCATTTCAGTCACAGCTGACTCTTCATGATCCCATTTGGGATTTTCTTGGTAGACACAGGGGTGTCTTCTCTTATTCAATTTACAAATAAGGACACTAAGACATAGGGTTAAAGGACTTGCCTGGGGTCACATAGCTAGTTAGTATTTGAAGACAGATTTGAACTCAGGTCTTCCTGATTTCATTCACTGTACCACCTACTTCCCCTAAATGTTCCTACACTTGGAATCAATGATGTCACCAAGAGTTATCCAAATATATAGTGATTAGGAATATTTGAAGTGCTCATTTAAATATACCAAAGAAGATAAAGAAAGCCTGACATATCTTTCTGGGTACTAAGATATTTATATCACCACTGGAAAATAGTTAAAGAAAATATGGTATATTCATGTAATAGAATATTGATGTGATATGAAAAATGATGGAAAGAACGAAGACAGAAAAGCTCTGGAGGACTTATATGAGTGGTTAAAGAGTGTATTAAGCAGAGCCAAAAGAATTTATATGATATGATAATGGAAAACATCTATAAAGAATAAACTTTTAACTATGATTAATACAATAAGTAATTATGATTCCAGAACATTAGACACCATCTCTGCCTAAAGCATCATGCCAATCACATGATCATCCAATATCTATTGGAAGGCTTCCATTCTCTTCTGTCCAGTGTGTTTTGGGCCAGCTATAAATTTTAGACTTATCTATCACATGTAAATGTGCTATCACATGTAAATCTAAATTCCTTTAACTTCAGTTTAAAATAATCTTTCAGATATTTGAGGGTCACAATCCTTTCTCCTTGCACACAAAATCTTCTCTTCCTCCCATGCCTAAACAGCAAAATCCCTTCAAATAATTCAAATCAATAAACAGATGCTTTCAAAGTCTTTATCATGAACACTATTTTTGTTGCCTCTTTATGTCATGTTGGTAACCCTGAGGTCTTGAGTACTAAGAAAAAGTTAATAAGTTCTACTGTGCAAATAAAGTTTTCAATATATCCCCAGTCACAACTGAGTCTTTTTTCCAATGTCCAACCTAATTAACTGTAGCAAAATACACCAAGATGCTTGACTAGTTGGTGATTGCTATCACTTTATTTTAGTCATGGTAATCCATGAAATAAATAATTTTTTTTAAAATGTCTCTGTTATGCAGACAATTCTCTAGGGGCAATGGCAGAGTGGGAGGAAATGGATGGAAGGTATTATGAATCACACTTTTAAAATCATTAACAAACTGTAAGTGACTATTGACTATTTGATTATGTGAGGTCCTTGCCAAAGAACTAATGAATGACTTTATTGCTAGAGGAGGTGAATTGTATCAATTTTGACTTGCTATAGATGATACCCAAAGAATGGAAGAAGTTGCATCTAATTGAAAAGATGGCTGAAATACTCCTTGGAGAGACAAAGAAAGGGATTTTTATTGGTTTTTATCCTATGCTCAAAGCCAACAATGAATATTATTTAATAGTATATTTGCTTATCAGATAACTCACTACTAATTACAAATATCTTCAAAAATACCACCATGAAAATAATTGCAAATTATTCAACAACATTGGTCAATGACAGTGAAGTAGATAGAAAAATCTACTTACAATTTGATAATACCCTCTAATTTCCATCAACATATCTTATGATACATGGTATCTTCAATGTAGAGGAAATAAATGGTGCAAATGTAGAAAAATAAATGGAAATATTGGTTCAGGAGGAAGGAATGAGAGAAGGCAGTCTTAAAGATAATGCAGAAACTTCATTCCTTTATATCAGAAACAATTTCTTTGACAAAAACCTGTAAGTAGGTTCTACATATGGTCAACATCAAATAATATTTTAAAGGATGAAATAAATTTTATTTTAACAGGCTGGGGAAAACATTTTATTGACATAAGACTTGTCCCTGAGTCCAATGATTATTTATCAAGTACATGTTACGTGTCAGGCACTGTGCTAAGTATTGAGTATAGAAAGAAAGACAAAAGACTGTTCCTACTTTTAAAGAGCTTGCAATATAATGGGGAGACAATATGCAACCAACTACCTACAAACAGATTATATATCAGATAAAAACAGAAGTAAGGCACTATTACTACAAAAATGCTGAAAGACTTCTTGTAGAAAGTATGACTTTAGCTGAGACTTGAAGGAAATGAGGGAAGCTAAGTCAGAGACAAAGAGGAAGAGAGTTTATGCATGAGGGGCAGCAAGTGAAAATAGCTAAAGTCAGGAGATGCAGTGTTTTGTTCAAGGAATAACAAGAAAGTCAATGTCACTGAATAGCAGTAGCATGTTAATTCAAGGGGTGTTTTATTTTGAATCAGAATACTGGGGTTCAAATGCTGGGTCTGCCACTAATTAACTATATGACCTTGGGCAAGTCACTTAACTTTTTTTAGCCTCGTTTCTCATTTATAAAGTAAGGATGTTGAACCACACGACCTCTAATGTCCCAGCTCTAAATCTGTGTTCCTATCATCCTTCTCTCTTGACTTCAAGGACTTTACCATCTAATAGTAAGGTCATGTATTATTCTCATGTTGGAGGTTACTGTCCAGTTGTGATGATAGCACATGTACAAAGTAAATATCATAATCATGGTAGTAGGGAAAATTCTAAATTCATGTTATCCAACTTCAACATTAGCAAAGCAGTCCTTTAATTCCTATTTAATTGATTCTCTATCTCCCCATGCACAAAAGAGTATATAGAAGTATATGGAGAGGAGTAAGTTATAAGGAGACTGGAAAGGCAAAAATGGATCAGGTCATGAAGTATCAGGGTAGAATGAGAGAGAAGAAAGGAAAGGTTTGGACAAAGTCCTATACAAAAAAGTTGGAAGGTAGAGATCACTTTATCTGATATGATCAGGGAAGACTTTGTAGTACAAGCCTTGAGGATGGGACTTGAAAGAGAGGGATTTCAAGAGGTAGAAAAGTAGTTATCTTTAACTGTCACAACAGTTTTGAGTTCCTTCACCACTGAGTTACATTCCTCAATATGAGCCTATAATGTAATATGTCTGCTATAAAACTGAATGTAATTATGGGTTAAATTATTATAAATGTAGCACTCAAAGTAAAGGAAGTCATAACTCCATTGTATTTTGTCCTAGGCAGCCTGTACTAGATATATCAGATTTGGTTTTGGGCACCATGCTATTTGTAGGGACAATGAAAATCATATGTTTTCAGACATGAAAAATCAATATGCTTAATAGATTTTTAGCTTTAAATATTTAATTGTATCCTAATTCTTTGAAAATTAGGAATGTCTATTTGATAGACATTCCTATGTCTATTTGTATACTGATTGGGCTTGTTTATTAAATAAAATACTCCACTCTCTGAATTTACCAGATAGCAGGATTTTATTTCATTTTATATATATATATATATATATATATATATATATATATATATATGTAATTGGTGATTTATTTACTTTTAAAGTTTTAAACTTAGGTTTGAAATTTAAGTGGAGGAAAGCACATTATTATGCACAAGGAAAGGAACACTTATTATTCCTAAGGAGAAATCTCCCTGCCATTAACTATCCGTCAGAGTATGAAACTAATGCTCAACATAAATAGTCTGGTTTGGGAAACAAATGAGCCGATGAACTGGATAAAACTATTTTTAGTAATAATTAATATAGTACTTAATAAGAAGATGTGAGGTTTAGAAAATGAACACACTGGATACATGGGATGCCATGGAAACTGTAATCTTATTAGGAACATACTCATTGTTAAAAGGTACAGCATGCTATAATGTCATGTAAGAGAAAGATGAGACTACTCTGCTTGAACCTAGGAGGTCTAGCTAGAAGTGAATAGGTGGAAATTCTAGGGAGGAAGATATTTTTTTCTTTTTTGCTCAGTAGAAGGAAGACCTTCCTAACATCAATAAATGTCCAACAAAGGGACAGCCTACCTTGTGAGGCAGTGAATGCATGGTTCCTGGAAATAATAAGAGAGGGGTAGTTATTTGCCAATGGACATAGAATTGTATGATTTAGAACAAGAAAAGACTGTCAAGAAGAAAAAGTTCAACCCCAAAATTGTATAAATGAGAAAATCAAGATACAGGGAAGAAAAATTACTTGCCCAAGGTCATACAGGTAATAAGTAGCTGAACTGGGATTTGAAATCAAATCAATCAGATGTTGAAGAGGGTCTCTAGCTTTAGGGATGATTGGAGGACTTCTGAGCATCAGTCACTCCCCGTTCTAGAATCCTGACTTAAATAGTTACCATCTGTGAATGACTCTTGGATATCTTCCAGAGATATCTCTGATTTATTTCAGACATCACTACAAAATGAATTTCTCTTTTGAAAATTTTCCTTCTTTATTTTTCTATTCTTCTTTCAGTTAAGTGAACATTTCCCACTGTTGTTGTGACAGAAATAGGAAGTGACACAATTAATCCCCTGACAACAGTCTTCCTCAGGTCTGAATTACTTCTTTTAACTTTACTTAAAGGGAGAAAATAAAGCATAAGGAAGAAATCTCCTAGGCCCTATATGTTTCTTTTTGTTTTAATTTCCACTAGAATTTCATACATTTCATATGCTTCCTGAGGTTGTTTGTTATCAGTGAAAAGTACAAATCAACAAAACAGAGAGTTGTGTTTCTGGCTCAGAAACTCATACAGTATAAAACAAATACTTAACCAAGGAAAAGGAAGGAAGCTATGATGATTCAGTAGATTGTGGCGAGAAAAGATGCATTTTCACCACTGATTTTGACTCACAAAACTATTCCTGAAAATTATTTTGCTGTTTCATTTATTAAAATCATTTTGATCTCAATATCCCTTTCTTCTCTCCTCATTATTGTATCATGTCCAATAAGAAAGATTGAAAAAGAACAAAAAAAAGAAGACATTTAGCAAAAGCAAGTAAGATATAAACTATGTAAGATTATGTGCACTATTTCACACCCTTCATTCCCCACCTCTTCAGAGTGGTGACATTAGTCATGTTGTTAAGAAGAATTAGAACCAATGGGATAAACCAAGGAAGAAGAAGAAGAAGAAGAAGAAGAAGAAGAGGAAGAGGAAGAGGAAGAGGAAGAGGAAGAGGAAGAGGAAGAGGAAGAGGAAGAAGAGGAAGAGGAAGAGGAAGAGGAAGAGGAAGAGGAAGAGGAAGAGGAAGAAGAAGAAGAAGAAGAAGAAGAAGAAGAAGAAGAAGAAGAATAAGGAGGAGGAGGAGGAGGAGGAGGAGGAGGAGGAGGATGAGGAGAAGGAGAAGGAGGAGGAGAAAAGGAGGAGAAGGAGAGAGAGACAGAGAGAGACAGAGAGAGAGAGAAAGAGAATGCTATTATCTGCATTCAAATTCCATAGACCTTTTTTTTTTCTGGATGTAGATAGCATTTTCCATCATGAGTCTTTTGGAGCTATCCTTGCATTGCTGAAATTAGCTAAGTCTATCAAAGTTAGTCATAGCATAATGTTGCTGTTACTGTATAAAATGTTCTTCTGGTTCTGCTCACTTCACTCAGCCTCAGTTCACATAAGTCTTTCCAGGTGTTTCTGAAGTTCACCTGCTCATCAGTTATGGAACAACAGTATTCCATTACATAAATATATCAACCTTGTTCAGTCATCCTCCAATTGATGGATACTACCTCAATTTCCAATTCTTGGCCACCAGTAAAAGAACTACTATAAATATTTTTATACATGGGGATCCTTTTCCCATTTTATGATCTCCCTGGAATACAGATTTAGAAGTGGTATTGCTGGACTGATTAAATTTCTCTTGAACCAGAATTGACATGACATCCTTTGAACAAGAAGTATTATTGATTCTAGACCAGTGACAGGAATTGCTCACCCCTTGAACAGATAAGAAGCTATAAAATATACTCCAACTATTTAATTTATCCTTTCCTAAATTTTCTACAACAACAAAACATTGCTCTCTTAGTAATACAATAATAAGCCTGAAGAATATAATGGGGGAAACCATATTAAGAATTGAATGCTGATCAAATTTTCAAACATTTATTTTCCAGTCTACCACTAAAAAGTCTTAAGTTTTCTGTTTTACAAATTCAAACTCTTTAAAAAATATACTTTGAATTTTTATTTTTTATAACAAAGATATAGATATTCATGTCATATTGGAGTCAATGGAAATAATTAGTGGAAAATGGAAATCATAGATAAACAAGTATTTGGGAATATTGATAAGATATCCCCATGAATTTAAGTTTTTGGCACAGAAGACATTTTGTATTTCATGCAAAAGCTTTTGTACTGAAATGACTTATAGATATGAGCCTTTATTTAGGAATCATGAAGAAGTTTGCAACTATAGGAATAGACACAGGAAAACTTTTTTTTTTGGAAAGGGTGAGATGAGTTTCACCCATAGAGCACAACTGTTTGATTACTAATTAAATCTATAGTACATTATTAAAGGCAAGGTTTTAAGCACTTATTGACAGTGATGATTCCTAAAAACTGGCATAATTTCATTAGAAATAGATTATGCCAGACTACACATGTGTCCTTTTTTGACAGGGTTATGAGACTGATAGATCAGGGCAGTGCTACAGAGATAATAGAGCTTTATTTTAGTGAAGAACTTGATACATTCTTTCACAGTAGGCTTGTGGATAAGATAGAGAGATGTGTATCAGCACAGGTTGATTTGAAATTGTTTGAATGACTGAATCCGAAGAATATTGGTTCACTGATTTATGCCAACATGAAAGGGGAGTTGATTGTCCCAGGGACCTATCCTAAGGCTTACAAAATTTTAAAGAATTAGAATTCAGTAAAATATCCTTGCAAGTAAAACTTTACTGGGCACAAGTTAACCTCTTTTATTGTTCAGCATCTTGAAATGTTTCCTAGGTAGTACTATGTGACTACTGAGTATAGTATTTTCGATACACAGAAGTACCAATTATAGTTTTTTTAATCTAGGCATCTTTGCCTAAAAGTTATTAAGATAAATTGAAATTAAATGCTACAATCTAACATCAATTAAAACTATAATGAGTACTTCCTGTATCTAAAATGTATTGTTAAGATTCTCATGATGCTCTCTATGTGGTACCTCCAGGTGATCATTAAAGAGATTAAATGTAAATAATTGGTTACATTTAGTGTATTGTCATTATATCATTTAGTAAATTTGGATAAAGTCAACAAATAGTTAAGGTTTAGGGTTAACTATTGTTTGATAGATACTGTTGTTCAGTCATTTCAGTTGAGTCTGACTTCATGACCCCATTCTAGGGTTTTCTTGTCAAAGATATTAGTGTGTCATTTTCTTTTCCAGCTCATTTTATAGAGGAGTAACTGAGGTGAATGGTTCAGGTTACTTGCCCATGGTCACTCAGTGTCTGAGGCTGGATTTGAACTCATGACGAAGAGTATTGCTAATTCTAAGCTTAGTACTCTAACATTGTGCCACCCGGCTCCCCACTAAACCAAATTACCAAATGTGAAAACATTCATCAGGAATATTTCTAGCTATACTGCTCCAGATTAAAGAGTGGTACTTTTAGGTGGTACATTGCTTATTGTCATCTGGGGTTCAACTATATATCTAGTTAATAGATATCAGACTTATGCCTTTTTCCCAAGGTTACCTTTAAGAATAAAACAAAAACAGAAGTATTTCTTAAAGAGGCAATGCTCTATAGCAAACAGAGAGCCTTGAAGTCAGGTAGGCCTAGGCTGAAGCACCATGTCTAACATATTATCTGTGTGACTCTAAAAAGTCACAACCTCCTAGAAGTATAGACAAGTTCAAATTGCAGAGGGTATTTCAACATGCCAAATTTCCTTATACAAATGAAATCGTAGGTCCACTTCCTGTCCCTAGCCTATTTCCTGGGAATATCATATACTCCTATATTTTTAACCTGCTACTTTTTTGAAATTTATTTTATTTTTTAAATTAATTAATTACTTTTTAGTTTTCAACATTCACTTTTATAAGATTTTGAGTTCTCATTTTTCCCCTTCCTGCGTTCACCTGTCGCCAAGACTGCACGTGATCGGATGTAGGGTATACATGTACAATCACATTTAACCTACTATCACATTAGTCATGTGTAAGGCTAATGAGATTAAAGACCTTCCCCACCTCTTAATGGGCCTGCTCATTAAAGGGAGTTTGATTAAGGGAGATTTGTAGGAAGGCCCACACCTTTTGTTAATGAGGCACTGATTCTCAAGGGTTGTGATGCCCTCTGGCTCTGAAAAATGTATAAATACTCCGAGGTGAGGTTTTACTTTGGGGCTTACTCAAGGGAAATGTTTGTTTGGCCAGAAGAAAAGAGAAAAACCATGAGAAATAAAAAAAAGGAGAGAGAAAACAGTATGTTTCAATATGCATTCAGACTCCATAGTTCTTTTTCTAAATGTAGGTAACTTTTTTCAATAATGAGTCTTTTGGAATTGTCTTTGATGATTGCTTTGCTGATAAACTCTATCAAAGTTGATCATCTCATACATAATGTTGCTGTTGCTGTGTACAATATTCTCCTGGTTCACTTCACTCAGCATTAGTTAATGTCAAACTTTCTAGGTTTTTCTGAAATCTGTCTGCTCATCATTTCTTATGGAACAGTAGTATTCCATTACCTTCATATACCACAACTTATTCAGTCCAATGGATGCACATCCCCTCAATTTCTGATTCTTGACCACCAGAAAAAGAACTTCTATAAATAGTGTTTTTTACATGTGGATCATCTTCCCATTTTTATAATCTCTTTAGGATATAGACCTAGAAGTGATACTGCTGAATCAAAAGCATGCTCTGTTTTATAGCTCTTTAGGCAAAGTTCCAAAATGATTTTCAGAATGGTTATTAGATCCGTTCACAGCTCCACCAACAGTGCATCAGTGTTCCAATTTTCCTACATTTCCAGTATTTATCATTTTCCTGTTTAGTCATGTGAGTCAATCTGATAGGTATGACGTGGTACTTCAAAGTTGTTTTAATTTGCGTTTCTCTGATAAGTAGTAATTTAGAACATTTTTATATAATTATAGATAGCTTTAATTTCTTCATCTGAAAACTGCCTGTTCATGTTCTGCAAACCTTTTTAATTTAATAGAATCAAAATCATCCATTTTGCATTTCAAAATGTTCTCTATCTCTTGTTTGGTTATAGATTCTTCTCTTCTCTATAAATCTGATAGATACACTACTCCTTGCTCTCCCTGTTTGCTTGTAGTATAAGCCTTTATGTCTAAGTCACATGACTTTATTTTGGTATAAAATGTAAGGTGTTGGTGTATGCCTAGTTTCTGTCATACTATTTTCCAGTTTTCCCAGCAGTTTTTGTTAGATAGTGTGTTCTTATCCCAGAAATCGGAGTCTATGGGTTTATCAAATAGTAGATTACTATATTCATTCACTGTTTCTTGGCTACCTAATCAATTCCAAAGATCCAGCTTTCTATTTTTTAGCCAGTATCAAGGAGTGTTGATAACTGCTGCTTTATAATACAGTTTTAGATCTGGTAAGGTTAGGCCACCTTCCCTTGTATTTCTTTTCATTAATTCTCTTGATGTGCTTGACCTTTTTTTCTTCCAGATGAATTTTGTTATTATATATTTTTTGCTCTATAAGATAATCTATTGGTAGTTTGATATCAATAATAAATTTAGGTAGAATTATTATTTTAAATTTATTAGCTCAGTTTACTTAGGAGCAACTGATATTTAGATCAGACTTTATTTGTGTGGAAAATGTTTTGTAATTGTGTTCATATACTTCCTGGGTTTATCTCAGCAGGTAGACTCCCAAATATTTTATATTAGTTACAGTTTCTTTAAACTAGCTAATACTTTGAGACTAAATTCCAAAACCAATAAATTAGATTAAAACATTAGAAAAAATAAACAATAAAACCTCCTAACTATTCATACTGTCCAAAGAACAATAGTCACCCTGAAGTAGTAGTAGATTCTCTATAATTATATCAATGAAAGATTGAATGACTATTTGCTGGGATCCTGTACATGACATTCATTTTCAGGCACAGGTAAAGGACTACCATAGCAGATAACAGTTATAGTGTTAGTCTATGCATTATCCCGAAAGGCACAAATTCTATGTTAGTATTAATTACTACCATTGCAGTCATCACAAATCCACATCTGTTTAAGTTCATGTTTCTTAGCAATTGCTTTCTCCTAGCTTTTGTCTTTCCTGTTAATGTTACCAGTTAATATACCTTATATGACATATATATATATATATGTATAAAACTTATAATCATAGTTACCCCTCTCTTTTTATTCCCAAATGTCCTGTTTAAGTCTAGTTGGGGCTGACCAATGAGCCTTAAGTCCATACTCTAGCCTTATTCGTTTTCTTCTGCCGATGGGATGTAACCTCAATTGAAACTAAAACTGAAAATAAGCAAATAAGCAAAAGGCATCCAAACAAACAAAACTAGCTATATCAGCACTAGCTAAAAATGTATCAGAAACAGCATGATAGAGTGGAGAGCTTAAGTGATAATCTTAATACTAGAAATTGAAGTCAAGCTAGACAAGTATACTATACTTGGAAAAGATATGTACACATCATACTTCTCATGTGAACTAGCTGTACAACCATGAGCAACATACTTAATTTCTAGACCTTAGTGTCTTCATCTCTAAAAATGAGAGTTAGATGTGATGAACTCCATCTAGCTCTTCTTCTAGCCCTAAATTAATGATTCTGTGACCTTTCTCAGAGCTGTTAGGTGGCACAATGGATAGAGCACTGGGCTTGGAATCAGTATGACTCATTTTTGTGAGTTCAAACCTGGCCTCAGACACTTACTAGCTTTATGACTCCAGGCAAGTTAATTAATCCTGTTTGTCTCTGTTTCTTCATCTGTAATAATATAAGCTGGAGAAGGAAAGAGCAAACCACTCCAATATCTCTGCCTAGAAAACCCCAAATGGGGTCATGACTAGTTAGATCAGCCTGAAATGAGTGAACCACAATACGACCTTCTTATAAGGGTTTCTTTTGTGTTCCTCAGTGTTTGGGGAAGTAGCCCTTACTGTCTCTATTAACTCCTGGTTATTCATTGATGAGGCCCCAATAATCAGGTATCTGTAGTCCAAAGGGACACAGATTTTTTCAGACTTCTGGTCCTGGGCTTGTAGAGGACTGCCTCATTGTTGATAGGGTTGTTGGCTTGACAATAGTTCCTGAATGTCCCAGCAATAAACTTTGTGTCAACCAATAGCCACAAATCCTCATGGAGTCACTTCCTTAATTTAACAAAGCCCTGACTGCCTTCTCTTTTAGATGGATAAAAACTTTTACGTCTCCTCCAGCTGTGAGAGTATATGAGTTCTAGATTTGATAGCAACACTTCCTACAGATCTAATGTCCAAGGACTATAATCACTTTAAATTAAATTCTAAAACATAGAAGCAAGGAAGATTTTGGAGTACAGTACACAATTCTGATTGTGACTTTAGCAAATATAATCACTTACATTGATTTTAGAATTCCTTAAATTAATTAAATTTCTATACTTATGTTTATAGTACTTTTAAGACTATTGGAACTCAAAACTTCCATACCATCTACTCATCAATCCAACAAACATTAAATGAGTGTCCCTTCTCAAAAAAGCACTCTGACAAGTGCAGTGGAGAATACACAGATGAACAAGACATAAGAATAAGGCCTGCCCTCAAGGAATTTACAGTATATTTGGTGTGAATAAATGTATATTCTACAAAATAATAAACGAGGGTATTCTACAATAATTCTCTCAGTTAGAACATTGTGTTATTGAGAGCAAGATGACAGGTTTATTTTTTCCAATATTGCACTTGTTAGGAAAAAAAATAAAGCTCATAGGTGTTTCTCTATCTAACCTAGTGATCTTGTACAAAAGATCATAGATTGAGAGCTAGAAGATATCTCATAGCCCAACCCCTTACTTAGTAGTTGGGGAAAATGAGGCCTGGAAATGTTGAGTCACTTGCCTGAGATCAGCCAGGTACAGAATAGTGGAGATAGGATTCAAATTCTGGTTCTTTGACTAGAAATCTAACATCCTTCATGTTTCACTAAATTGCTTGCTGTGTGCTAAAATTGTATTCCAGGAACAACTTCATGAGGAAAGCTCCCCAAAGAAAGGGGCTGTCTTTTGTCTATTTTGTTGTATCCATTGCACTCAGCACAGAGCCTGGCATATAGTAGGTGCTAATAAATGATTATTGATTTATTGACTGTGACTCCCCCTTGTGATTTGGAGTGACATACCTTGGATTCTAATCCTGCCTCTACTACTTAAAACATATCAGTGGTATAACTTTGGGCAAGTTATTTCTTATTTCCAAGGCTCAGTTTTTTGATCTGTAAAATGTGGACTTTAGGCTTGATGACCCAATTTGTATTGCTGTGAATCAACATGAACATCACAGGCTTTACTATAAACAGTAAAAGAGACAAGTTAACAAAATACAGAAGCGTTAATGATGCCAGGGATATAAAAGTGTGTATAGAGATTTCTGCTCTACCAATCCTTCTAAAGTATTTTGCTTTGCATGAGAAAATTGCACAGCATAAATAATAGATATTTTAATGGAAAAGGGAGTTACTCTTCCCAAATTCAGAAGTCAGTACTTGGTAGGTCATGAATTTGGTAAAAAAAAAAAAAAGAAAAAAATATCCTCATCTTCCTCATGTTGTCCTAAAATTATGCTGTAATTTCTTAATTTGGATGTTTGTCATAACTATTTAGCTCCAAGGGATACTAATTGATAAAATTCATAAAGAGGGCATTTCACATGGATACATTATATGACAAGAAGGAAATCTATTGAACCCCTCACTTATTTCCCTTTCTTTCATAATACCCATGTTTCTACACTGATTAATGATAAGGACATGATCCCAGAAAGATGAGCTGAACTCTTCCATAGTGTTCTCAATAGATCATCATCATTCAATCCTGAAGCCATTGACAATTTGTCTCAGGTTGAAGTCAATCCCTCCTTAACTGAACTTCCAACTGAAGAAGAGGTTTTGAGGGCCATTAGGCTCCTTTCATGTGGCAAACAAAGCATGTGTTGCTGATTCTATTCCAGCTGAGATTTACAAGGTGGGGGGGGGTCATTGCTCATACAAAAGCTGACTGAAGTTTTCCAGGTTATATGGCAAGAGGAAGTTATCCCCCAGGAGTTCAAGGATGCCTTCATTGTCCATCTGTATAAGGGTAAAGGGAATAGATTATCTTGCAACAATTACAGGGGGATCTCTCTCTTAGTCATTGCTGGCAAAGTTCTCACTAGAGTCCTTAATAGGCTGATCCTTCACCTCAAATATAGTCATATACCTGAGAGCCAGTGTGGCTTCAGAAAGGGTTGAGGAACAGTCAATATGGTGTTTCCTGCCCAACAACTCCAGGAGAAATGCCAGGAGCAGAACAGAGGTCTGTACACAATGTTTCTAGATCTGACCAAGGTCTTTGACACTGTTAGTCTTGTTGGCTCATGGAAAATTATGTCAAAATTTGGTTTCCTGGAGAAGTTTGCCAATATTGTATGTCAATTTCATGATGGCATGTTTGCCCAGTTTTTTGATAATGGGCAATACTCTCGTGCCTTCCCAATCACCAATGGAGTGAAACAAGATTGTGTGCTTGCTCTCATGCTTTTTAGCATGAGAGTTTTCAGTCATGTTGACAAATGCTTTCAGTGAGGATGAACACGGCATCAAGGTCAACTACCATATTGATGGCTAGTTCTTCAATCTGAAAAGACTACAAGCCAAGACCATAGTGGAAGGAGTATTGGTGCATGATTTTCTGTTTGAAGATGATTGTGCACTCCATGAAGCCTCTGAAGCTGAGATGCAACAAAGTATGGATCAATTCTCTTCTGCCTGTGCTAATTTTGGCCTCATAATTAACACCAAGAAAACACGGGGGCTCCATCAGCCACCACTACACCATCTATACATGGAACTATTGGTTACAACAAATGAAGAAGTTTTGAATGCTGTGGATAAGTTCACTTACCTTGGTAGTGTACGTTCCAGGGATGTACACGATGAAGTTGATGCACACAATGCCAGAGCTAGCTCATTGTTTGGGAGACTCTGAAGAAAAGTCTGGGAGAAAAGAGGTATTAGACTGACCACCAAGCTGAAGCACTACAGAGTTGTTGTGGTGAACTCATTGCTATATGCTTGTGAAACATGGACAGTCTACCAGTGCCATGCCAGGAAACTGAATTGCTTCCATTTGAACCATCTTAGGAAGTTTCTGAGGATCACCTGGCAGGATAAGGTACCAGACACTGAAGTCCTTGATTGAGCTGAACTGCCAACTATTCAAACTATGCTTCTGAGAATGCAACTCCGATGGGTTGACTGCATGGTTTGAATACAAAATGTACACTTGCCAAAAAGACTATTTTATGGAGAACTCACATGGGGCAGGTGATCACATAGTGGCCAGAAGAAACGATACAAGGCACTCTCAAGTTCTCTCTCAAGAACTTTGTATTTGACTGTTCAACATGGGAGACACTGACACAGGATCACTCAGCATGGTATACCCACATCAGAAAGGGCTCTGTGCTCTTTGAGCAAAGCAGAATTGAGACAGCAGGAGGTGCAAATTTGGGATATTCACCCCAAATACTCCCATGGACTATCTGTGCCCAACCTGTGGTAGAGCATTCCAAGTTCGTATTGGGCTGATCAGCCATAGTAGGACACACTGAAATTTCACTTTATCATAGTGATGTCATTTGTTCCTCTTTGAAGATGAAGGACAACAACCAACCAACCATATTGCAGGTACATTTTTCATCCCTCTTACCCTCTAGGCTACATGCAATGAAAGATACACAGGGCATTCATGGAGTTCAATTTCTCCCTTCTGAGATATTATAAATCCTTGAGCCTTAAGGTGACCTAAATCAGATTGTCTTTTCCAGTTAGTGAGAATGCCATATTACCAAGGGCAAAATAGTTTTAACTGGTAAAATAATTATACAACTAAATGGTAGATTTAATTTTACATATAGATGGCAGATATGATACCCCATGTCTAAATTCTTTGATGCTAGAGAAACTGAGGCTTGATAGATTGCCTAAGATGTAGAATTCCGTTCTATAGAAGAGCTAAAACTAACTAGATGGCTAAACTAAGCCCAGCACCACTATCGAGAGTCCTCAGGATCAGGGGATCACCAGGGAGCCTAAGAAGAGATTAACCAATCCAGCTAAGAAGGAGCATTAACAAAAGCTAACAACAATAATAAAACCACAGCAAAGAGGCTTTGCTAAAGCTTGTATACGCACTATAATTGTCTCTTTAGAGTAGATAACTCGTTGTAAGAAGAAAGGAAGAGAAAGATAATAAGAGTGATACAGCCAAGAGAATAATGGCTATAATAATGAATGCAATAGTTGCATATCCAATGAAGAGTTAGAAAAAATATATTTAATGTAGTAAGCTTGTATCAGCATCTGTGAGTATTTACATACATAACACACACACACACACACACACACACACACACATATATATATATATATATATATACATACAGTGCCTACGTGTGTGCATGTATATTTTGTCTTCATATTCCAAAGATTGTGATTTTCTTCTTATTGTCTATTTTATCTTTTCCCCCAACAGATGGAAGAGTCTTTTCTACTAACACTTAGGGAGCTCATTTCCACACTGATGGAGAAATAATCATCTCATATTTCTATTGGTGTTATCCATTTCACCTGAATATATCACTAAAGATGAAAGCACTTTCAAGGGATACATTATATACATACACAATATTTTATATAATATTATATGTATTATATAGAAGTAGGTTATTATATGCCAATTCACCTTAATAGAATGGCAAGCAGGACAGTTATCCATGTAATCAATATGATATAAATATATATACATGTATGTATATAATTTTGTACATCATATTATTTATATATATATACAGACTTATGTGATTATATACTTCCTTGAGAAAGCTTTCATCATGAAGGGTACAGCATGATTCCAGGGACAGAGCATATTGAGATCAACATATTATAAATAGTGTTCTACAAACATTTGATTACAGTTCAGAGTACTCTCAGATAAAATCTTTAGAACTGAGAGGGAGGCCAGGGTCCATCTAGTCCAATCCATCCTTAAGCAAGAATCCTGTCCACTAATATACCCATCAAATGACCATCTAACCTTAACTTGAAGAAATCTATAGCGAGAGGAAGGATACTACCACCTAAGGTACCTCGTTTACCTTTTAGATATCTTTAATTATTAGAATTTATTATTCTTTACATCAAATCTGAATTTGTCTTTTTGAGTTTCTTCCAACTTTATTTCTCTCTGGAATGAATCAGAATAAATCTATCATTTGTTCTGTATGATGATACTTCAAGTACTTGAAGATAACTGTCATTATTTTCCCCTACTCTCTCAAAATAAAACCTCCTCTCCAAACTATCTGTCTATCTCTCTGTCTGTCTATCTATCTATTTATCTATCTTTCTATCTATCTATCAATCATCTATCTATCCATCTATCTATCTAATCTATCTCTCTATCTATTCCTTCACATAAACTTCACATAGCCCAAATTCAAAGTACTATTCTGCTTGCTATTCTTTTAGTGGGACTTGCCCTATAGTAGCCTACATCTATTAAATTAGGCCAGAGAACCTTTTATAAAAAGACCATAATATATTTAAATATGAGAAAAAAAGAGAGAGAGAGATTATGTGAATAGTAGGCATCTAAAGATTTGGGAAAATGTATAGCTTAATGCAAATGTGCAAATTCTTCCAAATAATTTCTAGTAATTAAGAATACAAACTTTAAGGGTACTGTAAAAATATGAGACACACATGTTCATGAAAAAATGGAAATGTATTATTCATTGTTAGCCATCACAGGTTCAGCAGTATCTGTGTCTCACTCACAGTCACTAGAGAAAAGCAAAAGCAGCAAGGACTGTTCCTTTGAAAACCAGGATAAAGAAAAGGAAGTCATCAGGAGTCCTCACAGAAAACTCTGCTTTCAATTTCTATTCTGGCAGTGAGTAACATTCTGTCCTGTTATTACTTTGCCCTGTTGAGAGGTAGAGTCACCATTGGACTTTCTGAAACATAAGCTCTATCTCACTTAAGACAGTCAATGGGTCTTCCCTGTAAAAGGGAACAGTGAGTTTTACATTAAATGGATTTTACCCTATTAACCTTAATCCCTTCATCATGACTCATTGGGGCTCAATATTGTTCTGTCTGAAGCCAAATATGGAAAGAGTGATTCATTATTAATTCCAAATAGATAGAATATGTCTGTCATGATGATATTGTCAAGTATGGCTAATCAACCAATTGATCGAGGCCTTTATGAAATCCTTGTTTAGGTCAAATACCATATTTGTTTCTGTGGGTGCAACGACAAATCTCTACTTTACTTGAGAGCTGCTAACAACCTCTACCCTCAAGAACCTATCTAATAGTAGGGAGATAAAGATGGATGGACTTGAGCTTTCAGTGTATCAAGTAACCCCATGTATGAAAGAAGACATGCAATGAATTAAAACTGTATCTTTATTCCTCAAAAGTATAGCATTAATTTAAGAATATAAAAATATAAAACCCCATTTTTCACCTTAATATTCCAAAGAGTTTGATTTTCCCTTATCTTCTATCTTATATTTTATTCTGAGTGTTAGAAGAGTCCTTGCTACTATTCTGTAGGGGACTTATTCCAACATACAAAGAGAAATGATCAGATTGTATATTTCTGTTGATGTTATCCATTTCACCTGAGTTAAAAATTTAGTGACTAGCAACAGTCATTTCTTTAACTTATTATAAAGTTATAATAAAGTTATAACTTTAACATAACTTTAACTTTAACTTAATGAACATCAACTGTTAACTTAAGAGAGAAATAATATCTCTGTAAAATTGACACTAGATAATGGGACTAATATTTTGGCCATAGGATTACTGTTACAAGACACTTTTTCTGTTTCCTTAAGTATAAAATGGGGACAGTAACAGTCCCTGTCTCACAAGGTTGCTACATGACTCAAATGAGATAATATTGTAAATGTGCTTAGCACAGTGTCTGGCACATAGTAGGCATTATATAATTCTTCATTTCCCTCCTTACTCTTCCCCCTTTCCCCATAAAAGTATATTGAATATGATTGTTCAATTCTAGTAAATAACTCAAAAGGTAGTGATTCTAAAAGGTGGAGATACAGAGCAAGAACTTTCTAGGCACAAAAAATAGCTTGTGGAAAATTATGGAGGTAGGAAATTGTATGTCATGAATGTTTGTTCAGTTGTTTCAGTCATGTCAGATTCTTCATGACCCCATTTTGTGTTTTTTTTTCTTTGCAAATATATTGGAGTGGTTTGCCATTTCTTTCTCTAGATCATTTTACAGATGAGGGTTAAGTGACTTGCCCAGAGTCACATAAGCTACTAAGGTTGGATTTGAACTCAATTCCTTCTGACTCCAGGTCCCTGTACTCTATCCCCTATACCACTTAGCTGCCCCATATGTCATTCAGGAAGAAAAGCAAATAAACTAGTTTGATTGAAATTTAGAGTGTGCAAGAGGAAGTAATATGAAATCACTCTATAAAGCTGGATTGGAGTCACATATTGAAGGATTTTATATGTTAAATAGAGAAAACTGAGGATGATGCTTGTTACAATTGAGTATCCACTGTACTGCCTCTAAAAGTTTCTATAGAGAAGGCTCAGTGTGTTGGTGAGATAAGATCACAGGTCTAGTAATTTATTGTAAAACATAAATATTTTCCTGATCTTCTCTAATTTCATGAAGCTTTTTTTTTTAACATTTATCTCTCTTCAAATTTTTGCAGAGTTGTCCCATATTGCATAATTTGCTTCCTAATCACACAGTAATGGAAAGGAAAGAGCATGTGAAGTCAGAAGAAGGTTTTTATTTCCAGATCCACTATTTGCTATCCTTTTTGATTTAGCACAAATCATTTAACTTGAAGTTCAATTTCCTTACTTATAAGATGGGGGCAACATTTGTAGTACTTACTCAAGGGACTGTTGGGAGGATCAAATGAGATAATTTATGTAAATTCTTCAAAACTTTTAGAGGGTTATATAATTGTTGGCTATCATGGTCAATTAATATTACATTTTCTCCACTATTTTCAGGATCTCTTGAATCCTAGGTTTCCTTTTTGACACAAGCTGAAGACTCCAATGGTCCCCATTTTGTTTGTTGGACTGTTGAGACTACTCCTTCTTATGGTTTTCCTCCTGCTAATAGAAATATTAATGTTTCTGCATTTAGAAATAGCATTGCTAATTTTTGAAAATCCCCCTGAAAAGTTTTGTTTACTTAAAGTAAGCATTTCCAACTGTAAGAGAATGATCTGATTTAAAGTGCATTATTCCTAGCTTATCCCTAGTTGAAATCTACACATTATGCAAGGAGAAAAAAAAACTATGAAGTAGTAGACAATAGAGCTATGTTAATGATAAGATGAGGTGAGGAGTTAATTTCAAATTTAAGGTCTAAAATACCAATATAGATAATCAATGTATCACTTCCATGTACTGCAAAAGTCCAATGACAGCTGTACTCCTCCCAGTAAGGAAGTGGAATGTTCATGTACATGCTTAGAGATTCTAATTAATTATTTCCCCCAAACATCATTCTTTACTGTCCTATCGGGATGTGAATTTCTATGCCAAAGTGGGGGGGGGGGACCCAAGCCAAATATCATTATGCCATACCTCACACTACTAGAAATTTCTGTATAATAAAAGCCATTTTTGAGCATTTAAAAATGCATTATATACAACAAAATTCTGTAATAATTGCTATGATAACCTACTACCTGTATAGAAAATGAATTTTAAAAAACTATTTTTCTTAACCCTAACTTATATCTAGATGGCAAACTATATATAAGCATAGCTAAATTCAAGAGCATCAGAGATTAGATTTCCCATTGGTGGTATGCTTATGTATGGTCTATACGATATCATAGCATAGTTCCTGGAAGGCGTGCTCTTGGGGGCAGGGTGGGACAAAAATGATCTGTTGCTATGGCCATTTTTGTCTCTTCCTCTGGCATTATGGGGATTTCTTATGATTTTTGTAGAGATTCTGCAATGCTACAGGGAGGCATCTTATATAACTACATAAGAAAACATGAAGGGGAGAGGTTTATATTTTTACATGTTTAGTGGTGTTTTTTTCCCCAAAATTTATTGACTTTGACAGTAGAGATAATTTCTGGATTCATAAAAATTAAGGGACTGATGAGACCTGGCTAAGAAGTAGATGCTCAATATTTAAAGTCCTTGTCTCATTGATCAATTCTGGTGTGTCTCCCTGAATCTGTAAGACAAGTTCACTAATACTAAGAGTTGCTTACCCATGTTACCAGGCTATATTTTAATACGCAGGAACTTGCCCCTGGGTTCTCTATGCATAATGACTCATTAATAATTAATAATATCATAGTACACAGTCAATTGTTTACAGATAAAAAAAATGTGTACCTGGACAGAAAAAGAACCAATTTCATATTAATATCTGCAAGGACACCAAAGTTAAAATTATAAATTTAAAACCTATTTTCTTCCCTAGTAAATGACCTTACAATTTGTGATCTTTCTTCTTTTAGTGGAAAAGAAAAATAACAGAATTGAATTAGATCCTAGGAAAGATCAAAGATCTTTTCCTTACTCATCCTCCTCACCAAAAACAAAAAAATAAAACATAAAAACACTGAGAATAATTGCAAGCAGCAGTAGGTATGAATCACAGAGCTGTGCAAAATGTTTTCCTAAATCTCATAAAAGGACTCCTACAATATACCTTTTTGTTTCCATTCTTGCTTCTCTGACAGGTCTCAAATACTTAGTGTGGTTTTTGAACTGTGATGATAGCTACAGGAAATGCCACAGTTTATAAAGCTCTTGTAGTTCCAGAAATCGCTCCCGGATTATTACATTTATTGACTGATTGAGCTATGAATTTTCAAGATTAATGTTTGCCAATGTATTTCTCCTAGTGCTTTGTATGGGAACTATGTACAATCTTCAAATTTAAGAATATTAGCTTTAGCGTCTGGGCAGCCAATTATTGGAGAACATTCTTTTGCTATTGAACAGATTTGTTGATTCAATATTGTTCACAGATAAATTTGATCCCCAGTATATGGGTGAATTAGTTTCTTGGCACAAAAAATGCACCCACCAGCCCCCTTCTCCCTCGATACAGATTTAGCCTGCTAAGGACAAGATTTGCCTTGAGTTGCATATATTTCTCTTGACCAGTAGGTGGCACTTTCAACCAGAGATCAATGATAGTTCTATAAAGTCCTGCATAAAATGAGTTCTGCCCTAGCAGTCTTGTCCTTGGAAGACCAGAGCTGAAATCAGATTGATTTGAAATACTCACTTGGCCTTTCACCATAAATCTCAAAGTACTTCAATGGTCAAAGGAATAACGACTAAGTTAACATGGCATTATCTTACTCAACACTTTACAGAGAACAACAAGGATTTAGCTGCCTCCCCATTTCTTCCTCCCTTTCCAGCAGCCAGGATCAGGGCAGTTACTAAAGATTTAAATGGGCGTTCTGTTATAATAATCAGTTTGTCTCTGACCCAGACTGACTTGTGTTGCACAATTCTCCCCTTACTTTTTAATATTTCAAATGGTGATAATAACCCTGGTAATGATACTAAAGAAAAACAAATCATATAGCTTTTAATTAATACCTGAAGAAGGAAACAAAGACATGAGGACAGGACTGTCCTTAGAACCAGAATTTGAGGAAGACGTGATTTCTTCATCTAGGAATAAGCATCCCCTTCACACTTAGTAGTAGATACATTTCAGGAAATAACCATGACTTTGAAATCACTATCAGGACCTTAGACCTAATGATTTAGCAGAAGTAATCAATCCCAGGTGTTTTTTTTTTCTGAATTCAAATCAAACAGGTTATATAATACTTTAAAAAAATTAACTTTGTTAACTTTATCATTTATGCCAAGTTTCCTAAATGTGCATGATCCTAAAAGCACATGCAAGGAAATTATCTTGGCAGGTAGGCTAGGACTTATCTGGTACATCAGTCAATGAGAATATTTGAAGGGATAACAGTGCCTCCATCTCAAGTTGAGTCTCTAAATTCAAATTAGAATTGAAATTAAATGATAACTCTGAAGCCAGTTCCTTTGACTTAGGGGTGAGACTGTGTTGGTTAGGCAACTATCACTCACTAAGTATCTACTCTGAATCAGGCATTGTGATAAAAATGAGGGCAAAAAGAAAGAAAAGAAAAGCTACCCACTTTTAAGGAGCTCACAGTCTATTTAAGGAAGACAACATGTGCATGCAAAGAACTATATGGAAAAAAAATAAAATATATACAGGTGAAGTTGAGGGTATTCATCAAAGGTAGACATAAAGATTAAGTTCTAGGAAAGGCTTTTTTTTACAACTTTATTTTTGAATAATATTTTACTTTTCCCGATTACATGAAAAACAATTTCTACCATTTTTTAAAATTTTGATTTCCAAATTCTCTCTTACTATTCCTTCCCTTCTCCCTCCTTGAAAGAGGAAGCAATTTGATATAGATTATACATGTGCAACCATGCAAAACATATTTCCATATTATTGTTATTAAAGAAAACAGAGACCAAAATAAAAACAAAAAGCACAAAAAATAAAGTTAAAAATAATATGCTTCAATCTGCATTCAGATTTCATCAGTTTTTTTTTCTGGAGATGCATAGCATTTTTTCATCATAAGTCCCTTGGAACTGTCTTGGATCATTGTGCTGTTGAGAATAACTAAAGCTATTAACAGTTGATCATGATGTAATGTTGCTATTACTGTATACAGTCTTCTCCTGGTTCTCCTTGTTTTGCTTTCCATCAGTTCGTGAAAGTTTTTCTAAGTTTTTCTGAAATCATCTTGCATGTCATTTCTTATTTCATGGCAGTGCTGTTACAATCACATACCAAACTTGTCAACCATTCTTTAAATGATGAAAATTCCCACAGTTCCCAATTCTTTGCCACCACAAAAAGAGCTGTTCTAAACATTTCAGTCCAAATAAGTCCTTCTCCTCCCACCTACTTTTATTTTTTTTCTCTTTAGGATATAGTCCTAGTAGTGGCATTGCTGGCTCAAGGGATATGCAAAGTTGGGAGAGGCTTCTTGAAAAACAAATATAAAGGTCACCTTTATGTAAAACATGGAGGAATGAGGAGTTAATGAGAGAGGGCATATGAGTGATATGAAATGAAGAACAGGGGAGAATAAGGAGATATCTGAAAATGGTCTCTTTTTTTCAGTGAAATATGAAATAAGGCTCTCAACTGAGATTACAGGATGAAGTATAGCTGTGGGAAATTTGAAGTGAGACCAAAAGCTTTGGAGAAGCAGCTGGGGTATATGGGATACTAAATCAATTAGAGAAGAATAAAAGAATTGCCCTGCTATTTCGAAGGCACATCTGAGTTTATGTACTATAAACTTGTAGTGGACCCACTCAGCATGGTTTCATGAATTTCTCCGCCTTCATCCAGGAAGCGGATATTAGAAGTAATCCAAAGATGTGGGTTGGAAAGGCAAATTCTTCTACTTAAAATTTAAGGGTCAAGGCGTCTGAGAGAAGATGATAGTGTAAAGTTGAACTCTTTACGAGGGGTTCAACATAGGGAAGGGAAAAGAGTGAAGCCAGTGCAGTGTATGGTTGATTCCCTGAGAAAGAAGTGAGGGGGGCAGGGATTGGAGGTCATACTCAAAGAAAAGTTTGTAAGGTTGCAAGACAGAGGTAAAGGTGGAATGACAATAGATTGTGGTCAAATAAATGAATTTCAGCATTCATTAATATGGATGTGAAACATTTTGGAATGATAGTAAGATAAAGGTATGACCTCTGAATGTTGGGTAGAAAAGTAGATCATGGAGATAAATTGAGGAATTAAAAGTTTAATGCATTTGATTTGACTATCAATATGCATCTCTCTATATTGAAGTGTCCTGTTGTGAGATCAGGAGAAGAAGAAGATCATAAGTTAGGCACTGAACTTATTGAGGAAAACAAGAGAGCATCCTAGAGATCTGTTAAAAATAGCTATCAGAGTTCTGATTGGGTGGTAAATATGTATTGAATGAACCTCAAAAAAAAAAGATGTTACTGAGTGATTGTGGTAGAGGGAAAATGTGAGAGTGGCAACGGGGAACAATTCTAACTCTTCTACTAACACTAATGTGTCTGGGTGAATGAATGAAAGCTAAAACAGTGGTTAAAATGATAGGCAAGCTGTGTTATCAGGAGGGCTACATGTCTCACTAAGTACAAAAAATATAATAAGTAAGAAAAAGGTTAAGATGAAATCTAGTATGTTGCCTATGGAGAAAACATTCCAGAGAGGACAATGGAAGAATTGGATAGCTTTAGAATGTGTGTGTGTGTATGTGTGTGTGTGTGTGTGTGTGTGTGTGTATGTGTGTGTGTGTGTGTGTGTGTGTGTGTGTGTGCAAGGTTGGATCAGGGGTTGAGGATGATGAGAATAAAGAGCAGTTTAAAAGGATGGAGAACACAGTTTTAACATTGGCAAATAGATATTCTGCATCACAAGGATGGGAAAGGAGAGAGTAGAAGCATGTTAATCTTTGAGGATCAGTCAATTAGGTTATCAGTGGCCACAGGATTTCCTCCTAAGGTAGAGTTATCCCACAGCATCTGGCAGCTGTGAGTACCAGGAAAGAGAAGGAGAAGAATGTTGCATGGAGGGTTCTTGAAAGGGGCAAAACAGGTCCTGAGGTGGTGTGGGTAGTCCTAGATGATTCCCTTCTGCAACTTGATGGAAAGGCTTGCTTGGAAGACACATTAGATATATCCAGGTACATTTACTGAAAGCAATCAGGCCTTTAATTTAGATTCTAAACCCCCTAAATCTAGTTCCTTTTACTTAGGGATAGGGTTTCACTATGCAACTGGCATATATGAGTGGTGGTAGGAAGAAATAACAGTCAATATCATGATGAAGAGGCAGAAGGAAAAAGAGAAGATTTTTCTAAGTTTCTAACTTGTGATTCTTTTTGGAGAAAAGCTAGTGGTTTCTGAAATAGATTTCTGTGAAAAACTGTATTGGGTTAGGGGCAGGAAAGTTGCCATAGATCATAGATGTGTCATAAATTTAGAGATGGACAAGCTCTTACAGTTCGTTTATTTCAACCTCTTTCCAAAAGTGAGAAAAGTGACCCCCATAAAAGCAATAAAGCACCACTCCCTTCCTCTATCCAGCCATTTACAGTTTCCTGATAACTTGCAACAGCTCAATCTCCTACTTCCACAAAGAGGATAAAGCATAACACTCTCAGAAAAAAAAAGAAATTAAAGACAACTAAGGACTTCCTACCCTCCTCAAAGAAGAATATCCCCTTCTCCCTGCCCCATCCCCTAAATCTTTTTTCTATTTAACTTACAGATCTTTATGGTCACGAGTTAGGGTTAGAAGACTATGAGTATTCTTGAAGGAAAACACTTTAGATCATGATAATAGTTTCATAGTTCATAAATACAAATAAAAAACAACAATGGATATATATATATACATATATATATGTATATATATATATAATTGGCAACCTTTTAGAATCATGTTTTGATATGCTTATGTAATATGGTTGTCTAAATAGTAGAAATGAGGATACCTACAATGTTGCACAAACCTTGCCAATTAATTTAATTCTAAATTTTAGTAAATCCTTACATTCAATTTCATTAATGTGAAGAATGCTCATTCTGACTGATAATTCCTCTCTCCACATATTATTAGAGTTTCTTGTGGTTCCAATGATTAATCACATAACTACTATGTATCACAGATAGGACTTGAATCCAAGTCTTTCTGACTCTAAGGTGTGGCCCCTATCTACTGCATAATGGAAACTCTTAATAATATTTCAAAAGATAAAATAAAGCACAATATTTTCAGATAAAGAAATGAAAGACAGCAAAATATTACCACCCTATTCAAAAAGAATCTACCATATATCATTTTCTCCATCCCCAAATTTCCACTCTATTTCACTTGCAAATCTTTATGGTAGTAGTAGAAAAGATCAGTGTACTTGAAGGAGAAACTGTTGGGACTATGAAAGATATTTCACAGTTAACAAGTATTTATTGAACAAATGGGAATTCTTCCAAAGCTCTGTCTGGACTTTAAGGAAAGTACCGTGGTAATAAATACAAATAAAAAAAGAGAGAGACAAATAACATTGGCAACCTTTTGCAATCACATTCTTGATGTGTTTTGAGGGACTTTTGTGCTATTGTATAATTATATTTCCCTTAGAAAGATTATTTTTGAGTTAATAGAGGCTACTCAAAATCTAAGTCTTTGCGGTTAATATACACCCATCCCTTAGGTGGTGGGGAGGAGTAAGGTATTTCAGGCTACAAAGAAAAGGATGAAGGAGAATAACAGAGAACTACAATATGATTTAAGATAAAAATTCTAGTATGGATTAGGAAGAAGGTATGATATTTTCTCCATTTCTTCCAATGCCTGAAAATATAAAAAACATAAGCCAATTTAACAACTGAGGAGAATTGAGTGCAAAAGAAATGGCAGTGAGAAGTGGTAACCAGGCTTGTTGAATGGAGGTCCAATGTTTGTCTGATGATGTAATGAGAAAACTTTAACTAAAGAGATTTAATTTAAGTAAGAATTTTCTTACAGGTACAAGTGTGAGAAATAAGGTCATTTTAGTGAGGGTTTGTGGAATAATTCTGGGATAATTATGAATAGGAGTTTTATTTGCAGGCTACTTGTAGAGGTGTTTTTTTTCCCCCACAGTTCTATTAAAGAGCATTAACATTGACCTAGAAGAAGGGCATTTTGGAAAGAAGAAAGAATAAATTTTGTTAAATGCAAATCTGTTATTATCATACATGTGCTAGAAATAGGGAAAATTTTTGTAAACTGCCATATTATTTATCAAACTGCCTTAAGGTGTTTAGCATTGTGCTAATGATAACTCCCATTTAGCTGTAAAATACTTCCCGGTTCTAAATTCATCTCAACCTGTAATATAATAACTTAGAAGCATTTTCCTCATAAATCTTTCCAAAATAGGAAATTTTCCTACTATCCTACACTTTACAGGTAAGCAAACTGAATCCCAAAGAGATTAAATGATTTGCCTGTGATCAAAGAAGTAGAAAATATCAGGGCTAAGACTTAGATCTTCTAATTCTAAAACCTATATTCTTTCTGTTGTATTGTCTCTCTCCATCCTTTTGAACACCAAATAGGCCTATGGCTTATATAAAACAAGAATGTTTTGAAAATTCAATTACAATACTGATGGATTTAACTAAACAGAAAGTACGCCACATAATGAAATATTTTATGCTATTTTCAACCTTAGTCTACAAGCCATTGAGTTTCCCATAAGCAATGTGGTATTCAGATGAGGAGTCAAAAGCCAAACTCTGCTACTTAAAAGTTCTATGAACTTAGACAAAGCCATTGATCTGTATTTTAGCTCTCTTAACTTTTCATTGGCTGTTGCTTACATTTGGAATGCATTTCCTCTCCCTCCCCTCCCATTAGAATCACAAGTTTCCTTCAGCACTCTCAGCTCAAGCCTTGCTTTCTGCATGAAATTTTTCTTGATGTTCACAGCTGCTGCAGTCTGCTCTACTACTCTCACTTGCATTTACTTTATATACACTAAATAAAGCTATATATGTATAGGTTTCTCCTGACAGAGCATAACCTCGTTCAAGTCAAGGACAATTTTGTTGTATTTTTCTTTTCTAGAACATAGTAGGCACTTGATAACTCCTTGCTTATTCACTGATTTGCTTATAAAATTGAAATGATAATACATGGAAGGAATACGTGCATTCTTGTCTTTTTGTGAGTCATCATTGGAACAGCAATAAGGACATAAGTTTAATATTGTGATATAAGAAGATATAAAAACCATAGGAAGATCTGTCTTATGTAAAAGACTCACTTTGGATTGGGAGTGTGAGAGGAAGGAAAGACTGAGATACTCACAGTGTAGGAAAACATAGAGAAATTGTAATTCACTAATAAAATGAAAAAAAAAATCAAAGAATCAGAGATTTGGAGCTTCAAGGGAATCTTGTTTCTGTTCCTTCATTTTTAAAGAGGACTAATGACATTGTGGAGTGATGACTTGCAAGTGAATTAAATTTAAATAAGGCAGAGTTGCACAAAGTTATCAGTGTGGCGTATGACCGAAGGAGTGTAAAGGAAAGATATTTATTCAGCTTTCTCAAGAAAGGGAACTCCTCCCTGTGCTCAAGATGGTGATGGCTGAGGAGGGCTAGGGTGTGCCTTGCACAGCAGTTTTTATAGACCCTGACCACAATACCTCCAGGCTAACCCCTCCTCTTAGTCCACTGGCTGAACCTTGAGGATGCAATCTATCCATGGAAAATCTAACCCAGCAGCAAGGAATAAGTATACAAGTGCCATTTTTGGCAAGGGGGGTAAGGAAGTCTGGGAAAGCAGATAAGGGAGTGAGCAAAGTCAGTCTGGGAGTAAGCAAAAGCAGTCTCTGTCAAGCACTATCACATAGCACAAAAATAATTTTAAGAAAAACAGAATCTCTATTGTTTGGTTTCTCTGTTTCTCAGGACTAGGTGAGACAAACAGGGATGAAACAAGAGGCCCCTGAGAGATCTTCACTAAATATAGCTGTCAAAGTCCAGTGGCAAGACAAAAGTCAAGATGATTTGGTGATGGCCCAAGATGCAGTAGATGACTTTGTCATATTTGATGTCTGACCAAACTCTAAGCACCCCACAGTGCTTACTCTACCTACCTTCATGGCTTTTAGAATAAATGGCTCTCATTCACCAACTCCATCAGGAAAAATCTCAAGAGTCTAGAGCTCATCTAGATCAGCATCCTACCACCAGAAGAGTTGTGTAAGCCCGCACAGCTAGTAAGTGGAAGTGTTAGGGTATGGTCTACGGTCCTATTCTTTCTATAAGTTGGGTATTTATGTATGTTTGTATGTGTGTGTATTCATGTGTATTGCTATGTACACACATATGTATATTTATGTGTATATGTATACATTCATATGTATACATATATATGTATATATCTGAATATAGCTATGTGTATAAACTGAAGAGAGATCAAACACATAGGATAGAGAGAAAGAAATGTTGTTCTCCCTTGGAAGAGAAGAGATTTCTATGCTTTAATCTTTACATTCCTTAGTTATTTTTTATATATCTACATTTGAATATTTATACATTATGCTAACACTAATCAAAATGTCAGCTATTGATTTGAAAATTAAATCATGTCTAGACCTGGAAAAGACTTTTAAGGCCCTCTAATTTCAACCCTCTATTTTTATAGATGAGGAAACTGAAATTTAGAAAGGTCAAATAATTTGCCCAAGGTAATGCCTGGAACATAGTAGGTGCTTAACATTTGTTGAACTGAGTATCAAGTGAAGGTAGGATACTTGACTAGGGTGCCAAATAAGGCTTTCATGCTGTTCATGAACATTTCTAGGTAACAATAACCATTCCTGAACTGAGCCTCTCATACTAAGGGCTTCATGGAATTGTTTCTCAAGCACTTATAAATATAGTAAGTAGCATGGTACGTTGGGAAAGGCACTGGGCCAGAAGTCCAGACACCAGGAAGCAAGTGTTGGCTTTGTTCCAAGATCCACTCAGAGTTCAGAAAGACACTTCAAATCTCTGGGTCTCAGTTTTTTTTTCTGTTTTGTTTTTTTTCTGAAAGTCTTGGGCTAGATGATCTCCAAGTTTCCTTCTTAATCTAAAATCCTGTCATTCTCCACATTTTATCTTATATATGACATAGTAGAATGCCAATTTGAAATTTGAGCTGGAATCCTGTCCCCAATATACCAATTCAGTCTTCCAGATTATAACTTGTTTCCCATCTCCTTGTAGAAAACTTGATGTCATGGTAAGATCACTGATGCTGGAATTCAAAGACATGGATTTTTATCTCAGTTGGGATTTTTATCTCTTTGAATCCCTGGCAAGTGATGTAATTGCTTAGCCTTGGTTTCTTTGCCTAACAAACAGAGATTGCAACTATACCTACTTCACCTGTTATAAGAATTCAATGAGATAAAATATTTATTAAGTGCTTTATAAAACAGCATATTTTAGCAATATTTGTTATTGTTAGTTAATAAGAATTCATTAATTAACTCCTAGGTGTCAAATGCTGGGGTTCCAGAAAAAACATAAAATATAGTCCCCTTCTCAAGAGAAGACAATCTCATAAAGAAGACAGCTTGCAAACAACTATGTACACAATATAACTATGTAGAGCTATATATAGGATAAATTGTAAACAATTCACAGAGGGGAGACGAGTTAAGTAAGATCAGAGAAAGCTTGTTGTAGAGCACAGGAATTAATGTGTGGAATTTGAATGAAGCCAGGTAAGTCAGGAGACATGCTTTTCAGGAGGTAGTCAGAAAAAAAAATGTACTGAGTCAGGAGTTGGAATGACTTGTTTTTGGAACAGCAAGGAAGCCAGTGGAACTGGAATGCAAAGTATGTATATTGGGAGGCAGGGCTTGTCGGGGGAGAAGTAGCAGTGGGGCTGGGTGTAATATGCACATATGAGGACTGGTAATATGTAAGAGGACTGGAGAAGCAAGACTTGTAATTAGGAAAAGCTAGGTTCAGGTCTGACCTGTGAAACATATTTTTGTGGTTGAGTTGTTTCAGTCATGTCTGACTCTGTGACCTCATTTGGTGTTTTCTTGGCAAAGATGCTAGAGGAGCTTGCCATTTCCTTCTCCAACAACTTTTACAGATGAGGAAACTGAGGCAAACAGAGTTAAATGTCTTGCCCAGAGTCACATAGTTAGTAACTGTCTGAGGCTGGATTTGAACTCAGGAGGATGAGTCTTTCTGATTCCAGGCCCAGCATTTTATTCACTGTGGCCACCTAGCTGTCCATGAAACATAATAGATGTATGACTACCAGTTTGTCATCTAACCAGTAAGCTCCTGAATCAACTTTTGAAAACCTATTGATATCATTTGAGGGAGTTTCCCCACTAGGAGATCTTCTTTTACATATGATCACAGGTCTACATTCCTCTGATCACCCCACAATCCCCGCTAAAGGATCTCATTAATGTTTTGTAACAATGAGGTAGGGAGGAAGTGTGTCTGAGTAGTGTTCTAGAAAGATTAATTTAGCAAGGTCTAGAATTGGGTGGTAAGAATGAAAAGGAAAAGGAAAGATTAGGGAGATAGTATGAAGAAAGAATAGCTAACACTATTTGAGAGAGTAGGTGTTTACTGAAAGAGAAAGGGTCACCTCAATCGTGAATGCTTACTGAACTGAACTGAAATGTGATTATCACAATAATGAGGGAAACCATTAGTTTCTTTCCAATACTGTAAGAACATCTAGAAATAAACAATTCAAATTATGGGTGCTCTAAATATTTAAAGAATCCTGTGCAGAGGAATTCTTTAAGGTTACATTAGGTGAATTTTATTTTCAAGAGTCAGCTGACAGCATTGCTTTCTTTGAGAAAGTCAAAACCTCTAACTCAAGGATTTATGTCTGCCTGAACTTTCTTTGCTCTTTCTCACTCTACTTTTTTGTTTTGTTTGTTTCTGGCCTCTTTATCCAGGTTGCTTTGCTTTATTTGTCTCAGTGGAAAACTCAGAACCTGAAGACACTATAAACAATCACTTTTACTAAGCCATGGTATAAATAAGGACAACTATTTCATCTCTTATCAAGATGCACTTGTATGACTTCCAAATAAAAGCAGTATCCAGGGAAATTCATTGGGGCCTGAGAAGCCCAATATTTAGAATGGTTTTTATATATTTCTTATATATTATTCTTGCATTAGAAGGTCTCACACATGGATTTCAGATCAAAATACAAGGAAAAGGGCAATAAATTCAAGCTGGTGGGGTCTGCATCATGCATAATGGCCTAGACTATAACTTCCATGATAGATTATAAACTACTTAAGGGTAGAAATAATATTCTCTTTGATTCACTTCCACCCAACAAGTATTATTAATTACATATATAGGCAATAGACTTTAGTGGAATTGTTAGAAATTGAGGATAATATGTATATGTATGTGTGTATATATATGTATATATATATATAGCATATATATGGCATATATATATATGACATATTATCCTTCATAGGAGAATTTTACTCAAATTCTTTCCGTAACTAAGGTTTTACCTCTTTCATTCCATGCTAAAAATTGTTTTTTGAGACTACAGTAAAATTCCCGTATCTTTAAATAAACTGAGAAGTGGAGGTGGAGAGGAGAGAAATAACAAGTCTTGAGTAGGGTTTTGAAGATTTTTTTTATTTACTACATCTGAAAAGAATGTATGTACAAAGAATTGGGACATAAGAAACATATTGGTTCAATACTAAGGAATCTATAGGAATTGGGGAATATGAACAAGATTCTTTAGATATTTTAAAAATTGGAGACTGCAAACCATTAGTTTTATTAATCCCTATTAATACTAGTCTTCAATAAGACTTTTTCCCATTATTTATAATCCCAACTTTATCCTATATAAAACACAGGATTCTCTTGACTGGTCACGTGTTGTTCAGTTGTTCAGACTCTTAGTGACCCTCATAGACCATAGAATATCGGACCCTGAACATTAACCTTGGAAGCAGCAACTGCCAAATGTTCTCAGTGTTGTCAAGAATACAGTGCAACCCACAAAAGGAGGAAGGGGAAGGGGCAATACATGCTACTTCATTTGTTGGAATTGTTTCATTCAACACAGGACTTACTCTGAGTCAGGAAAGAAAGGCAACTTTTAAAAAGAAGTAAAATTACTGATGGGGAGCATTTACTATACTCTTTCCTAAAGAGCACCAGGAGGGCAATATTTGTTTTCTGAACCAGATCTGGAAAGTCGAATCCAATCTCTTCCCTCACCCCTCCAAACCAGCCCCAAGTCAAAGAGGAAAA
The DNA here is from genome assembly GCA_028658325.1 of Potorous gilbertii. Classification (NCBI taxonomy): domain Eukaryota; kingdom Metazoa; phylum Chordata; class Mammalia; order Diprotodontia; family Potoroidae; genus Potorous; species Potorous gilbertii. Next base: position 130,412,084 of record CM053771.1, on the reverse strand, counting down.
CACAACCAAACCAAAAAAACAAGCAAATATCTTATTGCCTGATGGGGCAGTGATGGGAAACTGTCTCCTGACTAATAGAATTATAAGGAAAAAAAAACACTCCCTCCTCAAAAACAAACGAAAGATCAAAAACTCAAGATCGTCCTCCCCTGAAAATAAAATACCAATCCTTCCCCCAAACAACCACCACCACCACAACAAACTAAAAAGTCCCAGATTACTTACCAAGTTGTCAACACGGAGAATCTTTAATAGTTTTGACCAAAAATTAATCTGTTGCACAATCATCACAAGCATGCTTTGCTTTTTAAACAAACAAACAACAATTAGAAATAGTAAGCAAATTAGAAAAAAAACTAGTATGGATCAGTTTTCTGCACACATAATTACTCAAAATTAACTAGCATTTAAATTGAGTTGGGAGGGAAACTGTGGGCCCTGATAATTCTCATTTCATCCTTGGAGTGGGTATGTAGATGTAGGATACTCGTGATTAATTAGAAAGGCAAATTTTAATTTCTCGTTAGTTTAATTTAAACATTGCTTCTAAGAGGATGCAAATACCAGCTTTACAGAGGGGCTCTGGAGGGTCATTAGTAACAGCTCACACACCTGTAGCTCTTCCATCTCCAAAGCTCCAGGGTAACCTCTATGGACTATTCAAATACACTCCTTAGGCCTTTGCTTGTGAGCACTGAACACTCCACATACTTGACTGCCTCCAGTCCCATTCGTCCTTTTGATTGTCTCTGGAGCAATGGGCTTCTGTTTCTTCTTGGCAAGTTTCTCAATAGTAGAACAGTCATTTCTGAGATCAGTTTGTGTCCCAACAAGCAAAAAAGGGTCTTTGGACAATAGTAACTAACCTCAATACCCATTTTTCTTTGACACTTTCAAATGAGGATGGGAATACCATAGAAAAATAGGAAAGAAGCATATCTGTCTGCAGAATGATTTCTCCTAAATTTCCTATTCCACAGTATAAAACAGGTCAAAAAAATATGTTGTTGTGGAGCAATTACAGCTGTGACTTCATAGTTAAATAACTTTGTAACACATTTTTATGGAAATAGTTCTGTTTTACATGAAATCTGAAAACACATATTGCTGACAACAATATCATTGACAACAACACTTAACAGTATGCATAGCTGAATCTTTTTGTTTCCACTTTCTGTTTTTCAAATCCAAGGTAACCTCAGCTACTCCACGGGGTGTTGGCATCACTGTGAAGGGTCTTCTTCACTCAGGGGAGAGGCACGCTACTGATATCAACAAGAAAGGACCTTGTGCAAAGTGGAAGCTGAAGTATGGCCAAATAGAAAACAATGATATAAAAATATAATCAGATAAATATTCAAAAGAAAAGTATTTGGTCACATGAAAATGATACAAATACATTCAACAAATGTGCTCTATTAGTGTACTTGTACATATTGGGTAGGGCCTTTGCAGAAAGTTTAGGGGAGGGCCAGGATGATAGACAGAAGAAGCATATCAAGATGGGTTGTTATCTGCTTCACTGAAGGAAATAATAGTACTGATAAAATTGTCAAGTCATTGAATTCCTGGAATATTGGAATATCCTTTGTTGAGCTTTGTGCCTAGTAGGGATTCAATCAGTGGCTGTTAAATTGAATTAAGAAAGTCTTCAAATAAATGTGATTTTTAATACATCTTGTACATAGAAAAAAGTCTTCTTCCTTTTTAGTGGATATTTTAACCTAATAAAAGAAAACAAAGAAAAATCAGCTTAAGTGTGGGATTTGTAATTACTGTATTTAGAGAATTTGAACTTCTATATTGGTCCTACAGTTAATTCTTTAGGGCTTTACAAAATAATTATATAATACTTAATACCCGGGTAAACTTTCTGAAATGGATAAAAACTAACTTGTTCCCAAGTAGATTAGGCACTTTTTTAGTATTTTCTTGAAGTCTAAATAGCAATTAGTGTTTATCTGGCATGTATCTCTAAAGACAGTAATGAGAAACGGCAAAAAAAACTTTTAAATCATAGTCAATGCTACTCAAAATTCATATACTTAAGGACTAGAATATAAGTGTTATTAACTCTAGTCTATACAAATTTACTTTGTAAATGTGGTAGTATAACATTTTTATGGACGATTGGCGTGCAACTTGATTTTAAATGCTTTTTTCATGAAAATAAATCAGGAGCACTGTGAGAATATGATATTTCATTGAATAAAATGCATTTAAAATGTTTATCAAATAGCTGCTTTATGAAATATATGCTATGTTGTTTCTAAGTGTGTAATTTCTAATATAGAAAGTTTAACCTTTTCAATTGACTATGATGGGTTTATACTCATGGCTAATGGTGGATCCTTAGGGAGCTCAGGCAAAACCTCTGTCAGAATTTGAGGAGAGTCCAAGATATGCCAGTGACCTTTTGAGAAGACTTTCTTTCACCAAATATCTCCCTCCACTGAATCTTGAAACTATACCATTAATTCATCAATTAGCAGACAGGTTAGGATGAATTAAGGGGGATATAGTATCTAGAAAAAAAGTGGTGGCTCCATTCTAGTGTTCACTACACTACACCTGGAGAACAGTTTTCATTGCCGAACATCCCATTTTAGGAGTTGGATAGCTTCCAGGGAAAATTGACTGCGATAGTGAGAGGTCTTAAATCCAAGTCACAGGAGGATTGGTAGAAGGAACTGAGCATATTTAGCTTAGAGAAAAGAAGATATAAATAGAAAAGTAAGGAAATTAGTGAAGTATTATGAAACAGAAAAAAGGTCAACAAAATTGGAGTCAAGGAAAACCTAGGTTTAAATAACTCCTTTGACACTAATTAGGTTTGTGCCCTAGGCAAAAACACAACTCTTCTTGCTCTCAGCTTTTCACCTATAAAGTGGGATTAATAATATCTGTAAAACTGTAATAAATGTAAAGTATTTTGTAAAGCAAATGAAAGTAAATAAATGCAAGCACTATTCTTAATGTAGGAATAAGGATTTTAAATATTTGTGAGGCAAGCTCTTTTTCAGGTAACAAGTTAAGAACCAATTTGAGGCAGACTAGGATTTGAATAGTTAAAACATGAAACAAAATTCTTTAGTTTTAAGTATTCAAGAAGGAACTGATACTGTGTGTGTGTGTGTGCGCGCGTGCATGTGTGTATGTGTGTGTAGGAAGAAGTTCCATACATTTTTTTCTTAAATCTGAACAATGTAAACTTAATAAAATATTTTTAAAGTACAAATTTCCTCTATCTTAATTCTCCACCTAGGAAGGTCAAAATGGAAGGGAGTGTGGGGGATATCAGGAACCTGTGAACTGCCTTCAGGTATTTGAAGACCTCTTGTGTAAGAGGGATCAGTCTTGTTTTGCCTGATCCTACAGGAACAAAGAACAGGGAAGTCAATTTCAAATCAACATAAGGAAAAAAAATTCCTAATAGTTGAATTTGTCCAAAAATGAAATCACATGCCTTGGGAGGAAGAGAGTTCCTTGTGACTTGAAGTTTTTTTTTTTTTTAAGTTTATATAATTATTGGTCCATGGTGCTATTGCAGGAATTTATCCTCATCATAAGGGTTGCATTACATTCTTAGGTTTCTTCCAAATCTCAGATTTTAAGAAAACTGTATTATTAAGTAGAAGTTACAGAAATACTTTATGACATAGTTTCTTGCTCTCAGAAGCTTATTGTTCATTTGGTGAAACAAAACTAACAATGACAGGAGATAAAAAGAGAAAAGAATAATTAGCAGAAAATCATTTCTGAATATATTAAGAGTTCTGAGAATGGAAAAGCTCATTATGGGTTAAAAAACAGAATTTTTGACTCTCAAAACTACTAGAGACCTTAGAGACCATCAAGTCCAGGAGTTCTTAATATTTGTATGGCATGACCCTTCTTTGGCAGTCTATTAAAGACTTTGAGCACCTTTTCAGAATCATGCTTTCTACATGTATAAAATAAAATACATAAGATACCCCAAATCCCAAAACAACTATACTGAAATAGTTATCAAAACACATACAAATAAGTTGATGGATGCCAGGTTAAAATCTCTTGATTCAAGCCTACTTATCTAAAAAGGAATCTCATTTAAAACAACTCTTCTAAAGTCCATCATGAGCTAATAAAGACTTTCCATGATAGAGAACTCATTATTTTGCTTATTTTCTTTCAGACTGCTCTTAAAGTTGACCTTTCTGCAACTTATATGTGTTATTCCTATCCAACTGTCCAGAGGTAATTAAAACAAATCTAATTCTCTTTCTAAATAATAATAGTGAAAATAATTATAATAATTGCTAGCATGTACATAGTTCTTTGAGATCTGTAAAGTGCTTTACAGATGTTATCTCATTTTATTCTTATAACATTGGGGTGGGGGGAGGGTAGGTTCTATTATTCTCCTCATTTTACAGATGAAAGTGAAGCAAAGAGAGGTTAACCGACTTGCCAAGAATCATACAAATCTTCAAGTTCTTGAAGACGATTATTGTCTCGTACCATCTCCTTTCCCTAAACCCTCTCTTCTCCAAGCTAAACACTCCTAGTTTCTTCAAATAATTCCTGAATAGGAGGATTTTGAATTTCTTCTATTTGCCAAATGAGCTCCATCTTGAAAATGTCTTCTGTCACATGTGTTGTGCAGATTTGAATACCTGTGATGTGGATCACTTCTTAACCTTTTAGATAAGAAGGATTGTTTTTCACCTGATACATCATTTATTTAGGTATTAGGTATTTAGGTTATTTAGGTAGATGGAATTAGTTTCACAGAGGAGTAAGGATTCCCGCATGTGAATCTTTATAATCATGCTTTTGAGAATAGTAATTACAATAGCTTAAATGTGTACCGTATTTTAAGTTTACAAATCACTTTCATAATGTGTGAAGAAGGCCTGAGATCTCATAACTTGTTGACCTTGGTTAGTCTTCAAGATGCTGTAGTGTCTCCTTCGGCCTTTACCTTGGCCTCAGGAGTTTCTTTTTCCACTGTCTCTCAAACTTTCCTGATCTTTGAAACATAATTTAAGGTATGAGAGTCTCTAGACTCATTTCCTACCTTAGGGCCAGAAATCTTCCCAGTCCATTAGGTAACTACCATTCTTTCATCTTTTACTGTTACCTCTATAAGTGGGTGACGGTGTGTAATATCTGACCACTCTTAACCTTCTTATAACTGTTATGTGTGAGCAAACATGCACACACACGAGTTGATTTGGTAGGATTTATTCACAGGAAAAGAGAATATAGAAATTCAGAAACTCTGAAGTGAGGTATGGTAATTGAAGTTCTTATAAAAGTTGGTGATACTCTGATCTTCTGCCAGAGTAAGACTGGCTACACCACCCCATCAGGATTCTAGGGGGAGGCAACTAGGTGTCATACTGCATAGAAAGCAGACCTCGAAGCAGCAAAAACTCAAACTGAAAGGCAACTTCAGACATTTATACGCTCTATGACCCTAGATAAATCACTTAACCTCTGACTTGGTTTCTAAAATTGTAAAATGGGAATAAGAACAGCAGCTACCTCCTGGGGCTGTGGGAAGGATCAAATGAAATGACATATATAAAGCAATTTACAAACTTGATTACAACATATTCTCATCCTCTTTATGTTCATTTTCTCTGAGGCTCTCTCTCTCACCATGAACCCCTACTCAAATGCCAGTGACTAGTGCCCCAATTCCATTCACCCAATTAACATCAATTAGCATTTATAGAGAGACATTTACTCTGAAAGTATAGCAAGAAGATAAATGTAAACATCTGCCCCAAACATAGTGGCATGCTGTTTTCTACACCACCTTGGACCCTGGGAGAATGGGCTCAGAATTAAGCATTTCCACATAGTGTTTGCCTCAAGTTCACTTCCAAATGTGGTATGGCGGATCTCTGCTAAACCAAGCCGGACAGAACATTTAAGATTTTGTTTCAGTGTTTAGCTTTAGGCACATACTTCTGTGGTCTAAACTCTTGGATTTCTAGTGGTTTGCTCCTCTGACATTTTGAAGCCCACAGGGTAATAGCCATTTCTAAGCACCTTTATTGGAAACAGGAAAGAATAAACTCAAAGAGGCAAAAAATAGAGGTATATATTCAAAGGCCACTGTTCACATCAGATAAGGAGAGTCTGAGACTTCTCCCCTTACAGCATCATCTCCCTCCCTAATACACAGACAGGCCAGAAAAATGTCAATGAAGAACCTGGCCCTGGCTGATGAGTGCTTTTCAAAGAAACCCAAGTTCTGGCTCCATATTTGTCTGCTACACATGATTGCTGTGGTTCAGCTATGCCCAACTCTTCACAACTCCATCTGGGGATTTCTTGGCAAAGGTACTGAAGTGACTTGCCATTACCTTCTTCGGTTTATTTTATAAATGAGGAAACTGAGGCAAACAGGGTTAAATGACTTAGGTTCACATAGCTAGTAAATATCTGAAGAGACATTTGAACTCAGGTCTTCCTGACTCCAGAGGTGGCACTCTATCTACTGTATGATCTAGTTTTCCCATGGTTAGTAGACCAGGACTAGTAATAGAATTCCTGCTGATTCTCCAAAGTTCACAACTCGGCTGAGCCCTCTAGACAAGATTATAAGTTCTGTGCTTTTGGGCCAATACCTTGGTACAAAACAAATAAACAACCACAACAACAAAAAAATCATTCCTCAGTCATGTGTGAGCTATGCTTTTAGAACTCGTCAGATAGTTCCTGAGACCTCAATTTTTTCTTCATTACAATCTCTCACATATAAATCCTCTTCACGGCATCTAATTCCTTGGTGGCTCCCCAAAACGAAGGGAACAAGCATTTATCATCTTATGTGCCAGGTACTGTGCTAAACGGTTTTAAATAAATATTAATCTCATCTGAAGCTCAAAACAATTCAGGAAGTAGTTACTATTATCATCTGCATTTTACGTTTTATTAAACGGAGGTAGACAGAAATTGGCGATTTGCCCAAGTGTTGGAGGCCAAATTTGAACTTGGATCTTCCTGATTGTAGACTCAGGTCTTTATCTACAGTACTCCCAGCTACATCTAGAATGGCTTTTCTCATCCAGGAGTACTTGCATCTGTTCCCACCTTTATATACCTGGAAGTGTGAAGATGTTTTTGCTACATGGAGAGCATACTCTTGTGGGAAGCTCCTATGGCTGCAGAGCACCTGGTTACTCATTGTTTCATATAGCTGTATCATTTCAAACTTTGTTAACCAGACTGAAACCTATATGTCTCCTAAAAACTTAACTAAAACCTTGACATGTCACTAGCCACATTTGCTTCTCATCTTATTCAAATTCTGAACAACTCTCAATGGCCAGAGAAAGAGGAGAGGTAATTTCTTGAAATCAAGTGATGCTTACCAACCTTCAACCCCCATTCTAACTTAGCTTATCATCCAATGAATCAGACACCTCAGTGTAACTCTAATGTTCATATTGTCTCACATGAAACCATAGTATACTCTGCTTACTTGAATTTTTTCGTTCTGAGAAATGTCTATAATAGAACAATACTCACACTACAGTCTCTGAGAAGGAATTATAGATTCAAGAAGTCTGAAGATTTTCAAATGAGGTTAACTGACTTGGTCAAGGTCACACACACAGCAAACTTTAGAGGTAGGATTTGAACCTTAGGTCATAAGAATATGGATTTAGAGCAGATACCATCTAGTTCAACTCCTTTACTTTATAGTTTAAGGAGTTTAACCTACTTGACCAAAAATATAGAAAAAATAAGTGCCAATCCTAACCCATTTATTAAGCACCTACTATATGCTAGTAAGAGGTAGCCAGATGGTGCAGTGGATAGAGAATCATGCCTGGAATCAGAAAAATCCGGTTTCAAATCTGAGTCAGTCACTTAATGCCTATTTGCCTCACTTCCTCATCTGTAAAAAAAAATGGGGACATACTGGAGAAGGAAATGGCAAATGATTATCTTTGCCAAGAAAACTTCATGAACTCCAAGAGTAAGACATGAATGAACATGTGCCATGTACTGTGCTAAGGTAGGTACTTGGTTAGGGAAAAGTTGTGGGTTTTGTTTGTTTGTTTTTCCTATGGAGCATCAAGTACCAAATGCAGTGAGCCAAGTTCAGTTTCTGCCCTTTATAAAGGAAGGCACTGGGAGAAGTTTTGTGCTATATCTTCCAGCCCTCCAATCAAAGGAAGACGAGACTGAGAATGATGGTCTCAGTCAGGGTTTGAATTAACAGCATAGTTGTGAGTTTAGAAGCTTATTATATTGGAAAGATCATCTTATTCCATGGAGTTTAAAGCAGGCAGAATAGTAGATGCAAAGTGGAGTAAATGCTCTTAGAGGCAGGATTTGAAGACCAGTCTTCTGACTCAAAGGCCAGTGTTTTCCTATTGGCAATTAAAGGTGCTGTTAGGGATTTGGGAGATCTGAAGGAGTCTATGGTTGTCTGGAAATTCAATTGAGCTAGATCCCCCCCGGGGTACTACTTAATAGGAAGTTTGAATTCATCCTCCTCTATCTTCATGCCCTACAGGTAGTTCGCCCCTGTCCATTGATAGCATCACAATATAGGCAGCCACTGTGGCCTCAAAGAATGTGCATTGGTACAACAACTCACAGGCAGACACCTTTACAGAGTAACACCTGATGGGAAAAAAAGCAAAACTACTCATGTAGAACGATCTTGCACCTATTTCTCTGCCAAGAAGGGGAATGTATTCAAGTCAGTAGAACTAAATAACCTTAGCAAGAGCTGATGGTTAGCATTTATGAGCTTTTTCTGTTATCTTTGAAAAATTAATTGAGAATGAAGGAAAGAATCAAAAAATGGAGGTGTACAAAAACAAAACTAACAAAAACAGAAAAACTCTGATCATACAAAAAGGGAAAAGATTGAATCTTATCTACATAGACCAGTGACTTTGATCTAAATTCCTGATGATATTCTAGAATCTAATAATACATGTTCCATTTCTTTTAGTATTTTTAGTATCCAGCATAATGTCTGAGACATAGTAGTTCTTTAATAAATAATTAATGCTTGCTTGCTTGCTTGATTGATTAAATGTATCTTTTGTTAACATATAGAAAGGGAGGTGATGATTACAGAGCCGGCCTGGGTTGATCAACAATATGTCAGATTATTTCCATTTCTTTTTTGACAGGGTTACTAGGACCTTGTTGATTTGGGGAAATCAAATAAATAATAAATTCATCAACATAAATACACAAAATTTTATTGTATCCTTCTGGAGAAGGAATGTGAGCTACACAATAATATGGCTAATTGGACACAGAATATGCTAGAAGATCTAATGTAAAGCAGTGATTAATGGATTAATTTAAATCTGAATATAGGTTTCTAGTGGTATATCACAAGGATCTATCCTTGGCCCTGCACTGCTAAACATGTTTTGTCAAGGACTTGGATGGAATAACAGATGGCTTGAGTATTAAATATGCTCCATAACATGTTGTAGGATAGAATCAGAAGCAAAAAGTTCTTATTGGCTAACTCTTTCCTACACATACCCAAGTGGTAACAATGTAGGGAGCCTGGGGCCTTCTTTCTAATCCTTGCAAAATTCTAATGAAAGAACATAATTCTTTAATGAATTAAATCTATTTATAGATAAAGAAGAATTTGTGAGTATCATTTAGTTAAGTCTTTCTTAAATGTGTTTTAAAGAATTTCTAACAAAAGACCTTGGAATTTAGGATGAATATTTTAGGATTTAGGATGAATGTTTACCATATAAATTTTCTATTTTCTAAAGTCTTCATTTCAAATAGAGTTATGAAATGAAGGGGTTAGTGTAGATGACTTTGTAATTTCTCTTTCAGCACCTAATAATTCACGTTTCTCTGCCCTGGATTAGAATCTATGCCTATATAATTGCTGAAATTACAATGAAAGATTGTACTCTTCCTTTATAATGTAATTACAAGTTAGGCAGAACTTACCTGCCTGTCAACTAACAAAAATATTAAAAGCTTATGTTCTGTATTAGATATTTAAAGAAAAAATAATGCAATTCTGGAGAGGTGTTTTTAAGTCTTAAAATATATCATGCAAGCAGCTGCTCATGTCCCACAAGATTTTAATCTTATATTTCTACGTTAGAATTAGGGAAATGGATTATTTTGTTATGTGATTTCTTGTGTTTGTGTATGCATGTGTGTGTGTGTTTATTCATTTGTGTGGCAGGTAGGGAAAAAGAACTGAAGTTAGGTGATCACTTGAATTATTTCTAGAAGTGAAATCTGTTTAAAATCCCCATATTATATCAGGAATGTTTAAAAAAATACCTCTAAGACATTGAACAGTTATATGTCTTAGGCTTTCCATCTGTAAGCCAGTAATCACAAGAGGTATTTTGAGTATTAATGTGATAATGACTTGGAGGCACTCTATGATCCTTGAAAAAAAAGGCATTATTTAAGTGCCAGTTGTGATTTCCTTTGGTGACTAGTTATTTTCCTCCAAGAGGTGGTTGCATTTTTGTGGTTGACACGGGTGCCTGGCTGGATTGGTTTGCAATATGTTTTGGAGTTGTTATATATGATCCCCAAAATCTCCACCCATAGACAATTAAAGTAATACCTGTAAACCTGTCAAAGTAGGAAGCCTAGACTTCCTGGTGCAATGTAAATCACCTCTCTTTCTCATTCCCACGTTATTTCCTTGCCTTCCACTTAGGTCTAGGGCTGCAATTTGGGAATTTCCTGAAACTTCCTTTTAGGGCTGGGGAAAAAAAAACCCTGGCTGATGGGCATTAACTATAAAAGGGTGAACTGAAAAGTGACAAGGTGCAAAGGTTTGAAAGCATTGATTTCATTCTAGCATTGGAATCCTTTAAAATAAAGGAGAGACTCTTGCTTTCACTCTTTGTAAACCAATCATGCCCTCACTTTGAAAGATCTTTGAACAAGGGAAAGATTTCCCTTAAGCACCTAGAAGGCAAGGAGCTGGAGAGATGCAGACTGAGAGAATTTATCTTATCATTAATAAAGTGGTGAGAAGAAAAAAGATGCGTAAGATGCAACTTTGACTATGGCATACAATTAGCTGTTATGGATTTTTGAATGGATGACAAAAGTTAAATATTATTTAGCTTTTTCTCTCTGGTTACTAACATGTTACATAAATGACTGTTCTTGTTCTTAGCACTTATTAGCAATGGTTTATCGAAAGAACACTTGAGAGAAAAACAAAACAGCTATGAATAAGTTAAGATCCACAAAACACCCCCCTTTCAATCAAAAGATATGAGTATTAATGTATGAACTGTCATCATTTGTGACTTCATAGGAGTCCAGGGACATTTTCAGAAAGCCTTAGCCCCAGAAAAATTTCAGTCCTTCCTCTCTAACCACCTCTTCTCCAAACTGTTTGAAAATATCTAGACACTCTCTCTCCTTATTTCCCCATCACTAATTCTTGAACTATTACGAACCATGATCAAATCTATCTTTCCACTGGTTTGGAATGATATATATCAGTATATAATCCCCATTCCACACTCACTATTGCTTAAACTTTCAGGCTCAAAATGCCTCTCAGGGGCCACTATTTCCTTTCCATAATGTGTTTTGTTTCCCCCATAAAAATGTAAGTTTCTTGGTTGAAGCCAAGATGGAGGAGTAGAAGCAGGGACCTGCCTGAGTTCTCCACCAAAAACCCCTCAAAATAACTGTAAAAATAACCAAATTCTAGAACAGTAGAAGCCACAAAATGACAGAGTGACACTGATTTTCAGCCAAAGACAATATGGAAGGCCAATAGAAGGGGTCTTGCACTAGGCTCAGAGTGGAATATAGTCAAGAAGGGCCACTTCTACACAGAAGGGACTGGAAAAGGCCTAAGGATAATGAATCACTGTGCCTCAGTATACAGACTTCTCAATCCACAAACACCAAAGACAGTTTCAAAGGGCAATGGGAAAGCTCTCTCACCTGCTTGAGAGAGGAACATTTTCTGGCCCTGGCCATAGCCCCAGCCCCAGTCCCAACCCCAGGGTGGCAGCAGCCATTGCTGCATCAGCCAGCCACTTCTGGAGTTCTCAATCATCAGATAATGGCTGTATCTAGCAACTGATTTGGGTCTCAGTCCCAGGTGGCACCCTGGCGCAAGGAGGAACACTGACTTTTCTGGGCTGGTAGCAGGTATGGAGAGGGAATGCTATTCAAAGGATAGAAAAGACTATTTGTGGTTGCTCACAGAGCACAGTGCAGACCAGAAAAGGAGTAAACACCTCTCCTTCAATCATACCATTTTGGAGGAGTTGAGAATTTACAGGTCCCTGGAGATGTCTCTGAAAGAAACTGCAGCACAAAGTCCCTGAAACTTGGAGCAGTACACCCTCCACTTAACAAGGAGCTCAGAGATCAAGTAGCTGACTGGAAAAATTACTTAAAGGGGAAAAATAAGACTATAGAAGGTTACTTTCTTGTTCAAAAGGAATTTTCTTTCAATGAGGAAGATCAAAGCGTATGACCAGAGGAAGACAGCAAGGTCAAGGCTACTATATCTAAAGCCTCCAAGAAAAATATGAAATAGTCTGAGGAAATGGAAGAGCTCAAAAAGGTTTTTGAAAATCAAGTAATGGAAGTAGAGGAAAAATTGGGGAGAGAAATGGGAATGATGCAAGAAAATTATGAAAAATGAGTCAACAGTTTGCTAAAGGAGACTCCAAAAATGCTGAAGAAAATAATAGGAACTTTAAAAATAGACTAACTCAAATGGCAAAAGAGATTTAAAAAAAAACAATGAGGAGAAGTATTCCTTAAAAAGCAAGATGAGCAAAATGGAAAAGGACATCCAAAAGTTCACTGAAGAAAATAATTACAAAATAATTAGAATGAAGCAAATAGATGCTAGCGACTTTACAAGAAATCAAGAAATTATACAACAGAAGGAAGAATGAAAAAAAAAGATAATGTGAAATATCTCTTTGGAAAAATCACTGACCTGGACAATAGATGCAGGAGAGATAATTTAAAACTTATTAGTCTACCTGAAAACCATGATCAAAAAAAGAACATAGACATCATCTTTCAAGAAATTATCAACGTGGGGGGTGGAGCCAAGATGGCGGAGTAGAAAGACTCACATTTGCTAGCTCCGAACCCACAGCCCATGGATTTCCTGTAAAAAGAACTCCTGACAAATTCTGGAACAGTGGAAGCCGCACAGAAACACAATGAAGGAGATTTCCGTTGCAGAGAGCCCTGAAAAACCAACCCCAGGGGTCCATTGAGCCCCAGATGGGAGCGGTGCCCTCCCCTCCCCCAGCCCTAGCCACATCACACTGAGAGGAGCTATGCAGACCCCAGCAGGCTTCAGGGACCATAATCTCCAG
>CM053771.1:130372299-130398232 GCA_028658325.1 Potorous gilbertii | reverse complement strand
TATGGAAGTCATTTGCAAAACTGCACAGATATGGCCTATATTGAATTGCCTGCCCTCCCAAAGGGAAAGGGTGGGGAGGGAGAGATGGGGAGAAGCTGGAACTCAAAGTTTTAGGAACATCTGTTGAATATTGTTCTTGGTACTAGGAAATAAGAAATACAGGTAATGGGGAATAGAAAGTTATCTGGCCCTACAGGACAAAAGAGAAGATGGGGACAAGAGAATGGAGGGCTGATAGAAGAGAGGGCAGATTGGTGATATGGGTAATTAGAATGTTCGGTGTATTGGGGAGGGTGGAAAGGACAAATGGGGAGAAAATTTTGGAACCCAAAATCTTGTGAAAATGAATGTAAAAAGTTAAATAAATAAATTTATTAAAATAAAAATAAATAAATAAAAAATAAAAAGAATGCTTGAAAGTCCTCTATTTCATTGAAAAACAATGTTTTCTCCTGAATTATTATACTCAGTTTTGCTAGGTAGGTGACTCTTGGTTTTAGTCCTAGTTCCTTTGATTTTTGGAATATCATGTTCCACCCCTCGATCCCTTAATATAAAAGCTGCTAGGTCTTGTATTATCCTCATTGTATTTCCACAATACTGGAATTGTTTCTTTCTAGCTGCTTGCAATATTTTTTCCTTTACTTGGGACCTCTGAAATTTGGCTACAATGTTCCTAGGAGTTTCTCTTTTTGGATCTCTTTCAGGAGGGGATCTGTGAATTCTTTCAATATTTATTTTGCTCCCTGGATCTAGAACATCAGGGCAATTTTCCTTGATAATTTCATGAAAGATGATGTCTAGGTTCTTTTTTTTGTTATTATGGCTTTCAGATAGTCCCATAATTTTTAAATTGTCTCTCTTGGATCTATTTTCCAGGTCAGTTCTTTTTCCAATGAGATATTTCACATTATCTTCCATTTCTTCATTCTTTTGGGTTTTTTTGTGATTTCTTGGTTTCTCATAAAGTCATTAGCCTCCATCTGTTCCATTCTAATTTTGAGAACTATTTTCTTCAGTGAGTTTTTGAACCTCCTTTTCCATTTGACTAATTCTGCCTTTTAAAGCATTCTTCTCCTCATTGGCTTTTTTGACCTCCTTTGCCAATTGAGTTAGCCTATTTTTCAAGGTGTTATTCTCTTCAGCATTTTTTTGGTGTCCTTTTGCAAGTTGTTGACCCACTTTTCATGCTTTTCTTTTATCTCTCTCATTTCTCTTCCCAATTTTTCCTCCACCTCTCTTACTTGATTTTCAAAATCCTTTTTGAGCTTTTCCATGTCCTGAGACCATTGAATATTTATTTTGGATGTTTGGGACATGGAAGCCTTGACTTCTATGTGTTTCCCTGCTGTTAAACATTGTTCTTCCTCATCTGAAATGATTGGCGAAGATATCTGTTCATCAAGCAAGTGACCTTCTATAGTCTTACGTTTTTCCCTTTTTTGGGCATTTTCCCAACCAGTTACTTGACTTTTGGGTCCTTTGTCAAGGGTAGGGTATACTCTAGGAATCTGTAAGATCTCAGTCCCTACAAGGTGGCACAATCAAGTGTGTACTGTCTGGGCAGAGATGGGGATTTGTGAGCCCAGAATCTTAGCAGTTGCTTCTCCACAGCCACCAGGCCTCCAGTTCTGCCAAGTCAGCACTGGGGGCTGATTTTCAGATAAGTTGAATGGACAGGGCCTCCATTCAGTGTGAGTCAAATTCCAGCTCCCCCAGGGCCTCTACCCAGGGATGAGGCAAGACTCAGCTCCTTCATGCCCCCAGGGTTTTTATGCTCCAAATGTGGATACTTGCTGCACCTGCTGATGTGACCACTTCCTGATGTGGCCTCTGTGGCAGCTGCCTGAGGCCAGAGCTATGGAAGGTGCTTCTCTTTTCCTGGCCAGCTGAAAAAAATCCCATCACTGACCTTTTTTGAGGGATCTACAAACCTGTTGCTTCTGAAACTGGGGATTCTGCCACTGGAGATTCCACCACTGAGGGCTATTCTCTTGCCATGCTGGGCAGCTAAGGCTTGGCTGGGCTCCATGCTCTGTCCTGTGTCCAGTGCAACTGGCATTTTCCATGGGCCTTTCAGTTCACCCTGGGCTGGAAATCTCCTCCACTCTGTTGTTCTCCACTTCTGCTTCTCCAGAATTTGTTGAGAGTCCCTCTCTACAGGTGTTTTATGGGCTGTATGGGGGAGCCTCTGTATATGTGTCTTTCTACTCCACCATCTTGACTTCACCCCAATATTTGTAGTTCTTGAAACTTTTCTCAGTATTTAAGTAGTTGGAGGGATTAGACATACATATACACATATACGTATACATATACATATATGTACATATATACATATATACGTGTGTGTGTGTGTGTGTGTGTGTGTGTGTGTGTATATATACACACGTATACAGAGTGAACAGGGTGAGTTGAATAGAAAGGAATGATATCTAAGTAAATAAAATTTGAGAGTGAGAGAGGAATATATTGGGAGGAGAAAGGGAAATATGAAATGGGCAAATTATCTCTCATAAGAAAAGATAAAAGCTTTTTCAATGGAGGGGAAAATGTGGAGGTGAGAGGAAAAAATTGAAGTTTACTCTCATCATATTTGACTTAAGGAGGGAATAACCTGCACACTTAATTTGGTATGAAAATCTATCTTACACTACAGGAAAGTAGAGGAGAAGGGGACAAGTGGGGTGTGAGCAGATGATAGAAGGGAGGGTAACTGAGATGAGGAGGGTAATTAGCAGTAAACACTTTTGGGGAGGGATAAGGTCAAAAGAGAGAATAAAATAAATGAGGGCATGATAGGATGGAGGGAAATATAGGTAGTCTTTCATACCATGACTATTATGAAAGTCTTTAGTAAGCTACACAGATATAGCCAATATTGAATTGCTTGTGTTCTCAGTGGGGATGGGTGGGGAGGGAGGAAAGGAGAGAATTTAGAACTTAAAGTTTTAGTAACTAATATTGAGAATTGTTTTTTCATGTAACTGGTAAATAAGAAATACAGCTAATGGGGTATAAAAATCAATCTTGTCCTACAAGAAAAGAGAGAAGATGGGTCTAAGGGAAGGAAGGGGTGTAATAGAACAGAGTGTACATTGCGGGAAGGGGTTATCAGAATGCATGGTGTTTGGCATGGGGGAAGGGAGGAATAGGAAGAAAAATTTGAAATTCAAAATCCTATTTAAATGAATGTTGAAAACCAAAAATAAATAAATAAATTGGAAAAAAAGGAAGATAAAAATGTAAAGGAAAAAAGATAAGGAAATTGAGGCAAACAGGGTTAAACAACTTGCCCAGGGTCTTATGAGTTTTCAATGTCTAAGGTGGAATTTAAACTTGTGAAGATGAGTCTTTCTGATTCCAAATCCAATGCTCCATCCACTGAGTCACCTAGCAGCCCATATTTACTAACACTGTTTTCATTTGGGGGACATTACAACTTATTCAGCCATGAGTTTGTCCCTGTTCTTATGATAGATTCTTGATACATTGGAGGGCTCTGGGTCCCTGCCTGAGGGCTGGCTTCTGTACCCTCCTGGATTAAGAGTGATTATCAATAGTAACTGTTGCTCTTTCCCTCAGCCTTGGCCTAAAGGGTCCAAGGTTTCCTATTACATCCTGGGTCATCTCCAGTCTTCCTGATGAATATCTGGTCACTGGATTCAGATGCCTTTGGAGGAGAAGTGAGGCTAGTAACCTTGCACTGCCCTCCCTCACTTAAAACCAAATCAAGTGCAATTCTAATGGCATGGTCTTCTTTGGCAACAAAGAATGAACACAACAACATGATACACTCTTGTGCTGTTTATATAGACCTGGCTTATTTCATTACAAACATAATGTCCTTTTTACTAGAGAGCCCAAGTATAAACATACAAATGGAATATTATTTTTGTTTTTGTTACTTTCTTTCTTTGCATCATATTGCATTCAGATGATTCTTTGAATCAAATCTACTGCAGCTCTTTGGTTACTTTCTAATCATCTAAAACCTGTCTCTGGAGAAACATGAAAAGGATATTTTTTTTCCTATTTCAGACTTTGAAAGAAATACCAGAACATCTGCAACAGCAGATTGTGCTGTGGGAAAACTTGAATTTCAAGTCAAAGGACCTGGGACCAAATCTTGAGCAAGTCACTTCCTCTTCTGGGTCTGTTTTCTCATCTGTGCTGAATGATTCATAAAATCAATATCTGTTTTATTGAACCACAACCTAGGTTTATTCAGGAGTTTCAAATATTTCCTCAACATAGACTCCAAATCAAATCTAATTTCTTGGTGGAGATGAAACTTCTACAATATCCTGATTCATAAGAATCTGACTTACTTAAAAAATGACCCTGTAGCTGATCTGAACTGAATTAATAATCATGGCCCACATGACAAAGATTCATGAAACTGTCCCAAACTCACTTGCTGAGCAGCTGCTCTCATTACTAGAATAGCTGATCCTCAAACTAATCTTCCCCTGGAGGTGAGGTCCATCCACTTACCTTTCCTTCCTGTAAGTTAAACTAATATTCTTCTCTTTTCTCATCTTTTTGTCCTCCTTTATGCCTACAGAGTTTACAGAAGATGCGAAAAATGAAAAAACAAAAACTACCTATATATCTTTAACTCTTTCAACTTCCCCTCCTTTCTCTTTTAATATCCCTTCCTCTCTTATCTCAATTCATATTTTCCTTATCTTCTTTATTATTCAAAGTTCCCATTTTCAATTAACCATTGATAATCACCAATGCTGAGATGCTCAGTGTGTCCCTTCTCCCACACTTGAGCATCAACTGATATTGGTTCTTCAAACTCCTATTTGGTATTTCAAGTTTTTCATAACCTGAGTAAGAGAACAAGACAGCAGGTAGAAACTGGAACAAGTAGGCTAGCTTAACTAAAACATGGAGGGCTTTGGGGAGGGTAGTGAAAGAATGCAAAGAAAAAAGGGATGGGATAGAGGTTGGATCTGTGATTTTATCAACTTAATTTCCAAGTGATGAAACTTATACTATCAAAGCAGATGGGCACCTTTTTTTGTTTGTTTATTTCAGTCTATAACCTTAGATTACTGAGAAGCTAAATGATTTGTCCCAGGTCTCATAGTCAGAATGTGCCCAAAGCAGTACTTGACCAAGGGATTCTTGGCTTTAAGTCTCTAGAAACAATACTATACTCCCTGAAGTTATTCTTGGGAAATTGGGGCCTGTTTATAAAGAACTTGAAATATTAAATAGGAGTTTTATCCTAGAGGAGAAAGGGAATGACCTTACATGTGAGAGAGGGCTATGCAAACAACGTGGGAAAAGATTGAAGAACCATCATCAGTTGCTGTTCAAATATGGGAGATGGAACATCTTTCCTTTCTCCCCCTAGGAATGCTCTTTCTCCTCAGCTCTGTTTCTTGGAATAACCAGATTCCTTCAAGATTTAGGACAGGTTCCTATGGAAAGCATTGGGGTGGGGTCACCTCCCCACCACTTTTCTAGTTGTTAGTACTGACCATCCACATCTAATACTCAATTTTTTTAGCATTCATATTGCCTACTATTTTTGTTTATTTGTATTTATATTGTTTACTTAAGTGGAATTCAAGCTCCATGAGGCCATAGACTCTTTCATTTTGCCTTGTGTTATAAAGACTTAATAACTGTTGAATCCAAATGAAGTTTGGCTTTCTAGTTTGCTTGTCTTTTATACTATCTGCAACAGCAAAAAACCCTCTTTTCTCTATAGTGGTTCCAGTGATGTCTTCTTAGTATGCACAACCTTTTAGGAAATCCCCTTTCTTCCTAAAATTTTGTGGAGTATGAAGGGTAAGCATTAGTTCAGTTCAAGTCAAGAAACATTTTTTTTAATCATCATTTATTTTTATTTTTAAAATTTTGAATTTCAAACTCTCTTCCCCTTCTATTCCCTACCCCACCCGTTGAAAAGACTAGAAAAATTATATCAATTACATATGAGAAAGCAAGCAAAACAATAATTGTATATCAATTATGTTGCAAAAAACAAGAAAGAATAAAGAAGGGAAAAATTATACTTCAATTTGCACTCAGAGATCTCTTTCGAGAGATGGAAAGCATTTTTTTTAATTATACGTCTTTTGGATTATTGCATTGCTCAGACAAGTTTTCCACAATTGACTATCATTGTGATATTGTGACTACTATGTGCAATATTCTGCTCACTTCACTTTTAAACAATTTCTTCAGGAGTCCTTCCAGGATTTTCTGAAAGCATCCTCCTTTGTTTTGTAGCAAAATAATACTCCATCACAATCATATACCCCAACTTGTTCAATCTTTTGCAAATTGATCAACATCCAAGAATCCAAAGAATTTCCAATTCTTTCTCACCACATAAATAGCTGCTATAAATATTGTTGAATGTATAGGTCCTTTTCCTTTTTATTTGATTTTTGGGGGGAGGTATAATCCAAGTAGTGGTATTATTGAACCAAAGTGTATTCATAGCTTTATAGCACTTTGGGCACAGTTCCAAATTGTTTTCCAGAATTGTTGTACCAGTTTATAACTCTGTGTAACTACAGTACCTTAGTGTCTCTATTTTGCCACATCCCCTTCAGCATTTGTCATTTTCTTTTCTGAGAATTAGCAAATTTAATAAGTGAGATGGTACCTCAGAACTGTTTTGATTTGAATTTCACTAATCAATAGTGATTTAGAACATTGTTCCTTATGAGTGTAGGTAGGTTTAATTTCCTCTTCTGACACCTGTTTATATCCCTTGACTATTTATCAATTAGGGAACAACTATGATTTTTACAAAGTTGGCTCAATTCTCTATATATTTGAGAAATGAAACCTCTCTCAAAGAAACTTGCTATATTTTTTCCCAGTTCTTGCTTTCCTTTCATATTTGCCTGCATTGATTTTTGAAGGGCAAAGTGGAAACTGTTCTAACCTTCAAGTGTTTTGTTTTGTTTTGTTTTTTGGTACCTATTTCTGGTCTTTAGGCTTTTGGCTATCCATGGTGGTATGCTCTAAGGAGAGGTATGTTTACTACTTACCTGGCCTGTGCTCTACTCTAGGTTGACCACAAGCATACTTTTCTGTTGCAGACTTGTGACAAGGGTTTCCCTCTCTCGGGGCTGCAAGCTTTGATGTCGAGTCCCCCTTTTCCCCCTGGAACTGCAAATCAGGATGTGACCAAGATCCGAGTATGAGTAATGCAACAGAATCCTACACTCAGTGGCACCAAAGAGTCCTTTTTAGTCTCCTTCTGACAAGTTGGCCAACCCCCTTATTTTCTGAAGGCTCAGAGTTCCAAACGCTGCTTCTGCCATGTTTTATTGAATCACTTGGCTGTTGGTTTGCTGGGGCAAGGCCTGCACTGGTACGATCTATTCCACTCTCACTCTCACTTTTTTGGTAACTTTCTAAATTGTCTGAAGCAAGAAAATTATTCTACCCCATCTTTTTGTAGGTTCTGCTCCTCCAAAATAGCTTTGATGCATTATTTAAAGTTGTTTGAACTGGGATTTGAAAGAGCTCAAGCAAATTCTTGCCTTTTTTCAGCCATTTGAGGTCTGTCACTGGGTAAAATTATTTTTGCGACCTTAATTTACTTATAATGTCACACCTTATATCTACATTATTTCTCCATTTTGATCTTATTTTTGTATATAGAGTGATGTACTGGTTTATGCTTAGTTTCTGCCAAAGTGCTTTCAAGTTTTCCCAGGCATTTTTTGTCAAATGATGAGTTCTTGTCTCAAAAATTCAAGTCTGTCAGTGGTCATTTACTGCTGTGTACAGTGTATCTAACATATTCCCCTGAACCAGCACTCTACTTCTTAATCATTAACAGATTGTTTTCATGGCTGCCACTTTGTAATATAATTTGAATATTTTACTACTAAACCATTTTCCTTTCCTTTTATTCATTTTCCCCTCAATGTTCTTGACCTTTTTCTTCCAGATTAATTCTATTATTACTTTCTCTACCTCTACAAAATAATTCTTTGATAGTTTGATAGTTATGGTACTAAATAAGTACTTTAATTTAGATAGAATGGACATTTTTATTATGTTGGTTCAACCATTAATATTAATCCAGTTGCTTATACCTCATTTTATCTAGGTAAAAAATCTAATTGTATAAATATAGTTCCTGGGTTTGTCTTGGCAGGTAGACCTCCAAGTATATGATTTTTTCTGCAATTACTTTCAATGAAATTTCTCTTTCTATTTCTTCCTGCTGCATTTGGTTGATAATATACATAAATGCTCAAGATTTATGGGGTAATTTTTTATCCTGCAATTTTGTCAAAATTGTTCATTGTTTCAACTACTTTTTAGTTGATTTTCTAGAGTTCTTTAATTTTACCATTGGATTATGTACAAAGTATGATAGTTTTGTTTCCTCCTTGACTTTTTATTCCTTCAATTTCTTTTTTCTTATCTTATGGATATAGCTAGCATTTCTTGTACAATATTGAATCTTTGTGATAAAAGTCATCCTTTTTTTGCCCCTGATCCTATTAGAAGATGTCTAGCTCATACTTGTCACATATAATGCTTGCTTTGGTTTTAGATAAGTACTAATAATCATTCTAAGAAAAGCCCCATTTATTCCTACAATTTTAATATTTTTAATGGAAATGTGTGTTAAATATTTCTAAGAGATATTTCAGCATCTATTGATATAAAGTGTAAGATTTTTATTGTTTTTATTATTAATATGGATAATTATGTTTATTTTTTCTAATACTGAGCTAGCCCTGCATTCTTTGTATAAATTCTACCTGGTCATAGTCTATAATCTTCATGATATGTTGCTGTAATTACTTTGTTAAGACTGTATTTAAAATTTTTGTATTAATTTAACTCATTAGGGAAATTGGTCTATAGTTTTCTTTGTCTGTTTTTGCTCTCCCAGGTATAAATATTAAAATTATATATATATATATATATATATATATATATATATATACACATACCATGCATGCGCGCATGCGCGCGCGCGCACACACACACACACACACACACATATATATATATATGGTAGGAAAATTTGGTAATACTCCATTAACCATTTTTCCAAAGTAGCTTACTTACTATTACAGTTAATTATTCTTTTAATGTCTGGTAGAATTCACTTATAAATCCATCTGGTACTAGAGATTTTTTTCTTAAGGTATTCATTTATTACTTGTTCAATTTCTTTTTCTAAGCTAAGATTAAGTATTCTATTTCCTCCTATTCTATCAATCTAGGCAATTTATATTCTTGTAAACATTTACCCATATGACTGAGATTGTCAATTTTCTTGGCATATAATTGGGCAAAATACCTCCTAATAATTGCTTTAATTTCCTCTTCATTTGTGGATAATTCATCCTTTGCATGTTTGATACTGGTAAATTACATTGCTTAATTTTTAATCAAATTTAGCAATTTAATTTATAGGTTGTTTTCATAAAGCATTTTTTAATCCAGTTAGTTCAATTTTCAATTCAAAAATTTCTATTTCTTTATATCTTTTCAATTTTATTAGTTTCTCTTGACTTTTAGGATTTAGAATTGGGTGTTTTAATTTGTAGATTTTTAATTTGTTCATTTTCCACTTTTTTAATTGCATACCCAATTTACTGACCTATTGTTTCCCTATTTTATTGATGTAAATATTTAGATACATACATTTTCCCCTAAGTATTTCTTTGGCTTCATCCCATAAATTTTTATGCATTGTCTCACTGTTGTCATTCTCCTTAATGAAGTTATTCATTGTTCTTTGATTTATTCTTTCATTCACTCATTCTTAAGGATTAGATTATTTAGTTGGCAATTAATTTTTAACCTATACTTCCAAGTCCTTTATTGAATGTAATTTGATCATAGTCTGAAAAAGGTGCATTTAACATTTCTACTTTTATTTTTGTTATTTGTGAGGTTTCTATGTCCTAATACATGATTAATTTTTGTGAAGATGATATGGACTGCAGAGAGAAGAAAGTATATTTATTTCTATCCCTATTCATTTTTCTCCAGAGACATTTCAGAACTACTTTATTAAAATACCGTTAATCTCCTTAAATTCATTCTTATTTATCTTATGGTTAGATTTATCTAACTCTGAGAGGATAAACTTGAGGTCTCCAATTAATACAGTTTTACTTTGTATTTCCTCCTATTATTCACTTAACTTTTGCTGTAAGAATTTGAATGTTCCACTGTTTGGTGCCTCTATATTACGTATTCATATTACTTCATTGTCTATTACCTTTTGGGAGAAAAAAAAGTAGTTTTCTCAATTACCTCTTCTAATTTAGTCTAGTTTTGCTTTTGCTTTGTCTAAGTTCATGATTGCTACCTCTTATTTTTAATAATTAAATAAATTATTATTTATTATTAGCTGAAATATAATAGATTCTGCTCTAGCCCTTTATTTTGCTTTTTTTTCTTTTGCATGTGATTTTCCTATAAACAATAAATTACTGAATTCTCTTTTCTATTCCATTCTGTTATCTACTTCTATTTTATATGTGAGCTCACACCATTCTTATTAAGTTATGAATATTAATTGTATTTTCCTTCATCTTATTCTCTTCTGTTCATCTCAACCCTGTCTCTATCACCTGTCCCTCCTCTAAAGTCTGTTTAGTTTTTGACCACCACCTCCTTTGTTTCTCCTTTCCTTTTATCAACTACCCCAACCCTTTCTCTTATCCCTCTCTTCTACTTACCTGTTGAGTAAGGTAGATTTTCTATGTGTGTGTGTGTGTGTGTGTGTGTGTGTGTGTGTGTGTGTGTGTGTGAGAGAGAGAGAGAGAGAGAGAGAGAGAGAGAGGTAGTTCTTCCATTTTTGAACCAATTCAGATAAGAGTAAACTTAGTTCAAGTGTTGCTCACTATATCCCATCATTTTCCCTCCATTATTAAAACTCTCCTTTGTATTCCTATTGTACATGGAATAATCATTCTCATCGTTCCTTGTCCTTCCATTTTCATTCAACCTATCCCATTTTGTAACCCCTTCAGCTTTATTTTTTAAGGTCATCCCAACATAATTGATTTCCACCCATGTCCTCAACAAACTTTTTCCAACAGCTAAAATGGACTCAATAATACAGAGACATAGACTTGTATTACAAGATCATAGATTTGGAGCTGAATAGAAGCTAAAAGACTACTAAATCCAAACCACTCATTTCACATATGAGAAAGCTAAGGCCCAGAAATATGAAATGAGTTTCCCAGGGTTTCAAGTTCACATGAGACTGAGAAGGAGGGAGTATGTACTTAGATTTTCCTAAATGGAAGTTAAGTGCCCTATTTCCTACTCTATTCCACTCTTTGGAATTCTTGCAAGTAGGTAGATCATACAGTGGATAGAAATGAAATCAGAGAGACCAGAATTGAATTCCTTCCTCAGATTCTTTTTTAAAAAAATTAATATGTAATTTATTTATTATTTCAACATTCACTTCCACAAGAATTTGAATTCAAAATTTTCCCTTCATCTGTCTTCACCCCCTGTCTCAGGAAAGCATGTATCCCATCCACCTCTTCCTCTAGTCTGACCTCCCTTGTATTACTCCTTACTTCTTCTATCCACCTCTCCTCTATTTTCCTGTGGGGCAAAATAGGTTTCTATATCCCATTGCCTGTACATCTCATTTATCAGTTGTATACAAAAACAATTTTTAACATTCATTATTAAAGCTTTGAGTTATCCATATTCTCTCCTTTCCTCCCTCCTCACCCACCCTCATTGAGAAAAAAAGCAATTCAATATAGGTCATACATGTGTAGCCATACAAAACACTTCCATAATGCTTATGTTGCTAAAGACTAATCACATTTCTCTCTGTCCTATACTGCCCTCCATTTATTCCATTCTCTCCCTTGATTTGTCCTGATAGTGTTTGCTTCTGATTATCCCTTTCTCCAATTTGCTATCCCTTCTATTATCAGCCGTCTCTCATCCCCTTCCCCCTGCTTTCCTGAAAGGTAAAACAAATTTCCATACCCAACTAAGTGTGTGTTATTCCCTCCTCAAGACAAATCTCATGAAAATAAGGTTAACTTGTTCCCTTTCATCTTCTCCCTCTTCCTTTCCAATGTGGAAGCTCTTTCTTGCTTCTATTATGTGAGACAATATCCTACTCTCTACCTCTCCCTTTCTATTACTCCTACTACATTTCACCCAACAGCAAGTTTTATTTTTATGTATGTATATGTGTATATACATATATACACATACATACATGTGTGTTTGTATGTGTGTATGTATATTTATGTATATATGGATGTATGCATGTATGTATGTATATATTTCCTCTAACTACCCTAATACTGAAAAATGTTTCATGAGTTATGAATATCATCTTTCCATGTGGGAATGTAAACATTCAACTTCAATTATTCCCCTATGGTTTCTCTTTCTTGTTTATCTTTTCATGTTTCTCCTGATTCTTATATTGGAAAGTCAAATTTTCTATTCAGTTCTGACCTTTTCAACAAGTATGCTTGGGAGTACTCTATTTCATTGAAATTCCATTTTTCCCCCTGATATATTATACTCAGTTTTACTGCATAGCTGATTCTTGGTTGTAATCCTGCTTCTTAGACCTCTGGAATATTACATTCCAAGCCTTTGAATCCCTTGATGTACAAGTTGCTAAATCCTGTGTTATCCTGATTGTATTTCCACAATATTTGGATTGCTTTTGTTCTGTCTGCTTATAACAGTTTCTTCTTGACCTGGGATATCTGGAAATCAACTACATTAATCCTAGGAGTTTGCCTTCTGGGATCTCTTTCAGGAAGTAGTCTGTGAATTCTTTCCATTTCTATTTTATACTCTGATTCTAGACTATCATGGCAATTTTCCTTGATAATTTCTTGGAAGATGATGTCTAGGGTCTTTTTCTTTGATCATGGTTTTCAGGTTGTAATGGCAATCAAATTAGGATCTTTTGCTGCTTTTACTTAAGTAAAAGTGCCTCTGATTGAATAATGTGATTAGTAAGGATCTTTCCTACTCATGCGATGGGCCTGCCCAGTGTTGGAAGTTTGATTAGGGGATTTGTTTTGCAGGAGGGTTCCAAGTACTTTTTGTTTTTTTTTCTGTTGAGGCACTGGGTCAGAGGGTTATTCCCTCTGGTTCTAAAAAATGTATAAATACTCTGAGGGTAAGGTTTTATTTTGGGACTTAGCTTTTGGTAAGAAGGTATGAGTGCCAGATGAGGGCACTGGGAATCTCCTAAGGACCCCTACCAGCTTTGAGAACTCAGGTATCGTGCTTCCTTCTCTGATAACTGGTTACACAGCTGAACCTGTCTGTTGAATTATAGTCAGGGAGAGTAAGCCATGTCTGTTGATTACTTTGGGCCTTACTGATTAAAAGTGTTTGACCAGACAAGGATTTTGAGAAGCTACTAAAGGATGTTCTCTCTCCCTGCCTCCTCCGGCTTTGATAACCTAGATGTCATACTTCCCTCTCTAGTAACTTTGTTAAGGCATTTGGGGTCCAATTGTATGTTCAATTCAGGCAGAGAAAGCAATGTCTGTTGATCTATTGATTTCTCTGCATTTTCTTTGAAATTCAGGATGCTGACTCCCCTAATTAACTGAATATCATATGTACTTGGTTAAAAGAATGATACATGTGCTTGATTAAAGTGATTATTAACCCCTTGAAAGTTTTTTCCCTTTATGAGCCTTTGATAGCAGACCCCCCGGTGAATGTTGGGGTGCTTATGGGTGTACAGGTAGACCAATAACTTTTAAAATATTTCTCTTGGATCTATTTTCCAGGTCAGTCTTTTCTCTAATGACATATTTCACATTTTCTTCTAATTTTTCATTATCTTGGTTTTGTTTTATAATTTCTTGATTTATCATAAAAAACATTAGCTTCCATCTGCTTCATTCTAATTCTTAAAGAACTTTTTTCTTTTAAAGTTTATAGTTTAAAGAACTATTTTCTTCAGTGAGCTTTTGGATCTCCTTTTCCATTTGGCCAATTCTGATTTTTAAAGCATTCATCTTCTCTTGGCTTTCTGGACGGCTTTTGCCATTTGGATTAGTCTATTTTTAAAGGTGTTACTCCCTTCAGCATTTTTTTGGGTCTTCTTTAGCAAGCCATTGACTCATTAGCATCACTTTCATTTCTCTTCCCAACTTTTTTCCTCCACCTCTCTTACTTGAGTTTCAAAATCTTTTTTTGAGCCCTTCCATGGCCTGAGACCACTGTATGTTTTTTGGAGGCTTTGGATAGAGAAGACTTGATCTTTCTATCTTCTGGTTGCATGCCTTGGTCTTCCTCGTTGTATTCTTTGCTCATCTTCATCTGAAAGGATGGAAGAAAATACCTTTTCATTAGGAAAATAATCTTATAGAGTCTTATTTTTCCCCATTTTGGGTATTTTTCTTGCCAATTACTTGACTTTTGAGACTTTTGTCAAGTGCAGGGTATACTACCCCATGCTTCAGAGGTTTTGTGCAGCTGTTCTCCAAGATATCTCTAGAGACCTGAAATTCCTCAGTTCCTCCAAGGCAGCATAGTCAAGGAAGAAGTGTTTACTCCTCTCTTGGCTTGTGCTCTGGTCTGGGAACAACAACAAGCATTCTTTTCTGTCCTGGAAATGTGAGTAGGATTCCCTCTCCATGGTTGCCATCAACTCTACCATGCCACTTCTCCTCCTCACCCCAGGACCAACACTCATAACTGACACCCAGATCAGCCATTCAATTCCCCCAGGGTCTGCAGGCCATGAACTACCCAAGTAACCACCACTACAGCAGTGTCTGGACCACCCTAGGGCTAGGGCCAGATCATCTTTCCCTCTCATTGACCTTTGAAGTTGTCTTTGGAATTTGTGGGTTGAGAAATCTGGAAACAGCAGCACTTGTCTGTAATTCAGAACCCTGAAGCCTGCTCCAGTCCCATCTGTGTCAGCACAGCTCATGCTGGGCTCCACTCTGTTCTGAGCCAGGTGTGATAAACCATTCCCATAAGCCTTCCAGGCTGTCTTGGGGTGTAAATCTGTTTCACTCTATCATTTTGTGCCTTCTGTTGCTCTAAAATTTGTTGTCATTTTTTACAGGTATGTTAAGTGTTTTGGAGAGAGAGCTCGGTCAGTGCTTCTACTCCACCATCTTGGCTCTGCCACCTCCCACCCCCGCCCAGATTCTTTCTGGTTGTGTCACTTAAATTTTACTTTACCTCAGTTTCCTCATCTGTAAAATGGTGTCAGTGCTATCACCTATATTCACAAAGTTGTTTTCACAATCAAATAGACACATACAAATATATTTTGCAGACTTTAGAGTACTTTATAAATGCTGCCTAATATTATTACATACCCTGTTCTGAAAAATTTGTATATAAATAAATTATAATACAAAAAATGAGAAAAGAGCTAAGGAAGAAGCTTTCCTTTATGTTATCATTACCTTCATTTTGCAGATCAATCAGTCAGTCAATAAGTATTTAATGAACACCCACTATGTGTCTGGCACTGTGTTGAGTGGAGCAGGTACAAAGAAACAAGGAAGTCCCTGCTTTCAAAGAGCTCATACTCTAATAAAGTAAACAACATCAAACAATTGTGTACAAAAATTCATAAAGGTGCAACTGGAAAAATAAGTAGAGTAGAAGGAAGTCTGGAAAATGAAGATGAGGAGGGAGAGAATTATTGAATAGAGGAACAGATGAAAATAATTGAAGCAAATGCAGGTGTTTAATAACTTGTTAGACCATTGTACCTATTTACTGAAAGACTGGTCTTCTGTCTTCAAAATGACATTTCTTTACTTTATGCTATGCCATGTCTCTTCAAAGTGAGATAGAGTCTGTGTAATGGTCAAGTTGTTGGACGTAAAATAAGGAGGACCTAAGGTGACTTATCTCCTTAGACACTTACTGTGGAAGCCTGGGCAAGGATTTAATCTCTCAGAAACCAGGCTTCTTCTTCTATAAAATGGGGTTAATAATAACATTTATTCACAAGACTATTGTGAGATTCAAATGAGATAATTTATGTAAAGTCTTTACAAACCAGAAAGCTGTATATAAATATGTTTTTCTTATTATGCAAAGACTGTTCAAGGAAGTGGTACTCCCTGGATTGCTATATAGATGGAAGTAACTTCTTAGACACTTGCAATGACAGAATTCCCTCAGTTTCAAACTCAGGGAATGGTGTGGGATTTTGAACTATCCTCTTGACTACCACAAAATACAGAGCACTAAAGAAAACCAGAAGACTATGGGGATAGTGTCTCAACGGTACTATATTCCAGAAGATGTGTAGGTACAATAAAGAATCGGAGGGGGGGGGGGAAGCCCAGAAGGAAAATAAGCAAGGAAAAAAGGCAGGAAAAAAGAAAAGCATGAGGAAGCAAGAAAACATAATTTTTGGAATGCCATGCATACTAGTAAGAGTAGTGGGTAGCTCCCAGAAAAGAATGGTGAATGAGTTTATTTACTAGTTAAACATGCACATAGGTAACTCCTTGTCTCAATAATTTTGTATATTGGATGCCATGTCTCTGAAGAGGCAGTTGAGGTTAAGAGTTCAGAGTTGGGTACGAAAAGAAAGATGAGGTAATTGGAATTCAGCTGCAGCGGGTTATATTAGCTTTACTTTGAGATACAGGTTAGACACAGACTCTTATAAGGGAACCAAGAGAAATCAGTTAAACCTTTATGACTTCTTTTTTCTTTTCTCATACACATTTGTACCCAGTCATTCCACCTTACTAGTGGATATCTGTCACCATTACACATCTATGACAGTAAAGACAATCTCTTCTCCCCCGCTGAGTGCCAGAAGTCTTTACTCCAAATCCAAATCTTGTACATACAACCATCACAATAGTGTCATGCTGACCAGACACACTGGCTTACAGCTTCAGTGAAAAATACAGAGACTCCCCCACTGATCAGGCTAAGAATGCCACACCATGAACACAAACAACTATGATCTACACCCCACCAAGAATGATGCATTATAGATGAAAATAACAACCAGAATGCCCATTTCAAAACTATCTTGAATGTAAAACTCCTTCCATTTAGCTCAATATGACCTAAAATTCCAAGATAAGGGAGACAAAGAGGGGGGAATGTCAAAAAGGAGTGCCTTTGGCTTGACACATTTAAAAAATACATGAAATGTTAAAAAAAACATCAATTATTATATGGGTATATAAATTATGTTATTTATTAAGTAATATTTCTGAAATGTTATGACAGATTAGTGTTCATAACAAAACAAAATATTGAGCATATAATAATGGAAAATAACAGAAGCATGTCTGAAAAATGTATTTCTAGGAAAACTCAATTTTTAAAATTTAACATATTTCATTAAGGATAAAGAGGATGTTGATAAAATACATATTTTTTAAAAATAGTAACGCTGAAATTCACAAAATGCCATTTAGGTAAAATAAGTTTCTTAATTATTTTTATGTTGGATACCACTTTGGTAATCTGACAAATCCTATTGATCTCTTTTCAGAATAATGTTTTTAATGCATAAAATAAAATACGTAAGATTAGAAAGGAACTCAGTTTTATTGAAAATCAATTATTAAAATCCATTTTCTTAAAAGAGTGTTGACCTTAATTTAAGAAATTCTGATGTAAGAGTTGTATGTATAATGATACATGGACTAGAGGCAGAAAAGCAGAATTCTATAGAATAAATATATAATTTACTATTTGTACAATCTTGGACAAAATAGCCCTCCTAAGGCCTGGTTTCTCACAGGCAAAATGAGGCTGAAATGAATTAATGAATGATAAATATACAGATAGATAAATACATAAATAAACACATAAATAAATGGAAGAATGAATATATCTAATAGTACTACCCTACCTATTTAGTGGGTCAACTCTGACAACATATAAAAATGTATTTTCAAAACTATAAAGTTTGGAACAGATTTGATACACAATACACAGAATAAATGACAATATTAATGTAGTCTTTGATAAACCCAAAGATTCAAGATTTTGGGAAAAGAATTCACTATTTGACAAAAAGAAATGTTGGGAAAACTGGAAAAGTTTCGCAGAAATCAGATACAGAACAGCATCTCATTCTATATATCAGGATAGTCAAAATGGGTAAATGATTTGCACATAAAATGTATTATCCCAAGCAAATTAGGGGAGCATGGAATATTTTATCTGTCAAATTTATGTATAAGGAAATAATTTATGACTAAAAGATTGATAGAGTGAATTGTGGAGTAGAAAGTGAATAAACTTTGACTACATCAAATTAAAAAGCAAGTTTTGTACAAACAGAATCAACACAGCCAAGATCAAAGAAAAAGAAAAAATTGTGTTGAGGGGGTGAAGGAATTTACAGCAAGCTTCTCTCATAAAGGTCTCATTTCTTAAATATATAGAGAACTCAATCAAATTTGTAAGAATACAAATCAGTCTATAATTTATAAATGTTCAAAGGATATGAATAGACATTTTTAAGAAGAAATCAAAGCCATCTATAGTCATATAAAAATGCTCTCAATCACAGTTAAGTAAAGAAATACAAATTAAAACAATTCTGAGGTCCTACTTCACACCTACCACACTGACTAAACTGGCAAAGGAAAATGACAAATTTTAGAGGGAATGTGGAAAAATCGGTATTTATACACTGTTGTTCGACTTGTGAACTTATCCAACCATTCTGGAGAGGTATTTGCTACTATGCCCAAAAGGCTTCTCTACCCTTTCACCCAGCATTGACACTTCTAGGACCATACCCTACAGAGATCAAAAGAAAAGGAAAAGGACATACATGTACATATACTACCTCTTTTAGTGGTGACAAGGAATTGGAAATTGAGGGGACACCTATCAGTTAGGGAATGGCTGAATAAGTTGTAGTTTATAATTGTGATAGAATACTGTTGTGCTACAAAAAATGATAAAATCAATGGTTTCAAAAAAAAAAAACCTAGGAAGGCTTATATGAACTGATTCAAAGTGAACTGAGCATGACCAGGAAAATATTGTACACAGTAAGAGCAATATTGTATGATGATCAACTGTGAACCATTTAACTATTCTCAGCTACAATGATCCAAGACAATTCTAAGTGATTTTTTGATGAAAAATGCTGTCTACCTCCAGAGAAAGAACTGATGAAATCTAAATGCAAATTGATGAATTTTTTTTAAAAATTATTATTCTTGTTTTTGTGTCTGAATTTTATTTTTGCAATATGGACAATATGGAGATGTTTTGCCTTTCTGCACATGTATAATCTCAATCATATTATTTGTCTTCTGAAGGAAGGGGGAAGGGAGAAAGAGAAGAAGAAAATTTGGAACTCAACATTTTAAAAATTGAATGTTAAATATTTTTGTTTAGATGAAATTGAGAATAAATAAAATAAAAATTAAATGCAAAAAAGAAAATTATGAAGTACCATACAAATATGTGTATTATTACTAGTAGGAGGAGAAGGAGCCATAAATTTGTTACAAAGCAATACAAAACTGTGGAAAACATTAAAAACCCAGAAGATAAGGTCTTTGTTTTCATTACTTATAGTTTAATGGAGATAAATCAGTATCTATCAATACCTATTTATCCGTCTATCTGCCTATCTATCTATCTATCTATCTACATTTGGGGAAAATCTGGTACAACTGAAACCCAAGGATCTAGGTTCAAATTCTGCCTGTGCTATTTAATATCAATGTGATGTTAGACTAATTTAGGCGAGGCTTTAGTTCCTCATCTACAAATGAGGGATTTGGACCAAAAAGGTTTTAAGGATCAATCCAGGTCAAAGTCCATGATCTTGTTACCTAAAATAAATTCAAATCTCCACAAAATGCTGTCTTTAGAGTTCGCGCAATAAAAATACTTTAGAGGTGTAATTATCTTAATAATGAGATCCTTTAAATGCTTTAGTGACTATTATTTTCTGGGTTCAAAATAATCTACCTTCTACAGGGTTCTGATCTATAGCAAATTGTGTCATCAGTAGTTTCCTGGTTTTGTTTTTGTTTTTGTTTTGTTGGGGGTGGGGGAGGGTGTTGTGTGTGTGTCTCTCTGTGTGTAAATAGAAATACATCAGTAAAGCACCTGGACAAGTAGGTGGCACAGTGGATAAAGTGCTATGCCTTGAGTCAGGAAGACCTGAGTTCAGATCCAACTTTAGACACTTAGTAGCAGTTTGACCCTGGGCAAGTCACTTAACCCTATTTGCCTCAGTTTCCTCACCTCTAAAATGAACTGGAGAAGGAAATGGTCAACCTCTCCAATACCTTTGCCAAGAAAAGCCCATAAGGTCACAAGAGGTTAGACATGACTGAAATGAGTGAACAGCAACAACAGCAACAAAGTACTCAAGAAAAAGCAATTAGCAAGCTCCAAAATTATGCTATTTACCAATTGTTCTGAGTTTATTTTTTTAATTTATCAAAATTCAATTTTAATTATTAAATAGAAATGTGTTTATTGAAATTTCAAACATCTTCCACTTTCTGTGTCAATGTAAGGATGGAAAAATACTCACTGTGTAAGTCCTGGTAGAAGCCCTTCACATAGTCATCTTTAAGATGACATAAAAGCACAATTCATGAAATTTTAAATTATCTTTCTTTTAAGCAGCAAATATTAGCTAGAATGTGGTCTTTTGCCAATATCTCACTGCATTAAACTATATAAAGATAAACATAATACTAATGGGATAGTTAAAGTCTTGTTGGGGAAGTCTGTAATGAGTTCATAAAGAGAAGGAGTTCTTATTACTATTTCGATTTACAACAGGCTATTAGGGAAAAATATAATACAGCAGTGATGATAGAGAAGAACAAGTCAGGCTAAAGTAATTGCATATATCTGATCCTGCAGGCGCCAGAAGGCAAATATTGTGAATAAAGGAAGAAATATTACTTTCTTTCCTCATTTTTTTTCAGACAGAAAAATTACATGACCCATCCAAGAACACACAGTAAGTGAGTGGCATAGTTGCAACTACTAGCTAAACCTCTTCATCTCTGAGAATGAACTAAGAACAAATTATTTCCAAGGTTCCCACAAGTTTTAGCACAGGTAATTTTAAGTATTTTGATATTCAACATACCCTATTCATATCTATCTGTGGCCAGAAAATTACTTGAATTACCACAGAAAACAATACATCCCTACTTAAGTAGCTTATAATCTATAGGATGAGCAAAAAAAAGTAGAAAAGTCACCAATATTAAAGTGATGTCTCCCCTGGATAGTGTCCTTTATACTAAAGGACTTTATTTTTTTCCCTTTAAACCAGATTTGATTCCATTACCTTCATCAAGAAAATGTTTCTTAGCACATGTGATGATGATGATGGTCAGGATGATGATAGCAATTACACATCATTTTGGATAGCACTTTATACTACAAAGTACTTTCCATATTGATCCATATTAAAATCATGCGAGATTCCCTTAAATCTTTACCCTGTTCCAAACTTTTCAGTTTCTGTCTAAGGCATTACTAATATCTTCTAGTATCTCAGTTTTGTTATCTCGGCATCATCCTGGAATATTTACTCTCTCTCATCCCACACATCCAATTAATTTCCAAATCTTGCCATTGCTCCCTTTTAACAGCTCTCATGTGTGAGCCATCCTCTTACACAACTATAACCTTCATTCAGACCCCCATCTCCTCTTACCTAGATTATTGCCGTAGTCTCCTGACTGATCTCCCTGATTCAAATCTTATTCTTACGTATACTGAAAACTGTTGCCAGAGTGATTTCCCTAAAAGCAGATCTAATGATATGACTCTTCCACTTAACCAAGCACCGCAGTATCACCTCTAGAATAAAATATAAACTTCTCTTTAACTTTTGAAGACCTTCATAAATTGGCCCAAAACTTTCTAGACTCATTGCGCATTATTTCCCCTCCAGTACTCTAGAAACCAGTCAATTAGTCTCCTCTCTATCACTCCTGATAATCTATCTGTTATTTCTGTGTCTCTGTACTGAATATCCTAATACCTGAAGTGCACTCCCTCCTTAGCTCTCTCTGAGGTATTTGATGGCATGAGGGACACTGTATTAGGCCCGGAGTAAGGCAGATCTGAGTTTGAGTGTAGCCTTACACACTTACTTAGCTATGTGAATCTGGACAAGTCATTTAAATCTGTTTGTTTTGGTGTCCTCCATTGTAAAATGTGTATAATAATCATTGTTGTAAGGAACAAATGAAATAATGTATGTAAAACATTTAGCAGAGTGCCTGGTACAGGTGTTATATAAATGCTTATTCCCAATTTCCTTTTCCTTCTATTTCATCAAGTCCCACTCTTCCTTTTAGATGCAGTTCAGGCCCCGTCTTCATGTAACCTTTCCTTATCCCCCCAAATGCTAGTGGCCTCACCCCAAAGTACTTTGTAAATATGTGTATTTATTCACTTCATATTTATTCTGTGTGCATATGCGTGTACGGTGTACATGTTCATATATATACATATATACACTACCATACATGCATATTTATAATGTGATGATATATTTGTGTACATGTACATGTATATATTTACACATAAATGCATATGTATACATATACATATAAGTGTATATGTATGTGTGTATTTACACACATACTTCTTGCACAAACTTTACAACTTAATGGCAAGGATAATACAGTAAGACAAATAAGTAATATAACACAAGATAAAATGGGATAAGGTAAAGGAGAAATTTGGACAAAGAACTATGACAAACTTGCAGTGGGAGGGTTTATTATTATCAGAAATGAATCAATTTTCATACAACAGCAGTTTCACCAATAGTTAAATAATCAGTAGAAGGAGTTAGTTCTGTCCATTAATAACTGAAAATTACAAATTTCATTTAAACAAAAGATACATTTCAGGAAATATACATCAAAAATTGTAAGTAAAAATACATTGACGTTAGAAACAAAAAAGCTGTAAGGCAGATACCAGGAATGATTTTCTGATAGTGAAATCATTGGTACTAGCAAAGCAATGTAAAACATGCAGAAGAGTCCAATTTTATAAGCTCTAACTGGTCTTTTCCATCTTTATTTCTAGTAATTTTATGATAATCCATCAGAACCTTCCCTGCCTACTGAGTGGTAGCATTGTACATTCTAGTATAGAAAAACAGACATTTTCTTCTCAATAGTTACTTTCTTCTGGAATTCAACCAGCATTGAGATTAACAATTCTCTCCCTGGGTTTTGTGGTCAGGAGAGAATTCCCTTTGACAGGGAACACAGAAATTTTCCTGACATCACATCAGTGTCCAGACTTGATAAATCTATTATGTTACAAAGTGTGTTGACCTCTCAGTATCTTCTCCTTGCCTTTTGTGAAATTTTCATAGGTACTGGCAGTCTTCTTTTTATAACACAGAAAGGCTGACAGTAGCAGCCATCTACATTTTAATCAGGGAATCAAGTGGATGCTAGTGATCTCAAGTAAGTGGGAAAAAGAAAAGGCTTTATCTTCACAATCTGCTTTGTCTTCTCAATTTGAAATAATAGAAGAGAACTTCAATTTCATCTGCTACAGATACTCCCAGGTTCTCTACCCAAATCTTATAAGAATGTCAGCTGGCAGATTGTACTGATACTGAAAAGTCTTGGCAATATGAGATCTTAAGCATAGAATCACTAACTGGGAGAAGAAGAAAATCCATTGAAATACCTACCTGAAATTGTGATTACTTTCTGCACAAACTAACTTCATTCTCTCAATATTCCCCAAAGGGGCCTTTTTTGAGGGGGTGTAAAATGTTTTTTATGAACAAGGAAATAGGATGGCAGGTTTCTAAATCAGGATCTGCCATTGTGTGACCTTGGAGAATTCACTTTTCCTTTTCTCTGTTTCAGTTTTCTCTTCTCTAAAATAAGGGGGTAAGGAGTTACTTGGACTTGATGTTGTCAAAGGCACCTTTAAGTTCTAATAGTCTACAATTTTAATTTCACTGAGAAAATAAAGGGGTTGATCTATAAGGCTTCATGGTCCCTTCTTTTTCTAGTTCTGTAATCCTATAATATATTGCATATGAAAGATCACACACTTAGCAGCCAAGCAAAATTTAAGGATGTCCAAAAAGAGGTAGAAATGATGACTTGGATTTTCACTACACCAGATCTGTGAAATGCATGATAGCAGTTTTCATAAAATTCCTGGTTTGGGCTCATGCAGCAAGTGACTTACTTAAAGACTCTCTTAAAGTTTAAGGACTCTAGTTTCTTACAGGTAAATAATTTACATAAATAGAATGAAGCTTGCCAATAGCAATTAGTTGTGAAGAGTGATATTTTGGTGTGGAGTATAAAAAACCCTGTATAATGCAGGCAAGACACCCAACTCTAGTACAAGTTCTGCTCAAATCACTCAATATTTCTGTGTTCTTTTATAGAACATAAAATCTTATACTTGAGAATTGTTAATCTCAAATAATCTCATATTTTTCTTTTTTTTAATGTTACAGATGAGGAAACTGAAGCCCCAAATGGTAAAATGACTTTTCCAAGGCCACACACACTCATGCATACAAAGCAAGATGCTAGTACAATTCAGCTAAGAACCTAAGTCTCCTTATATATGAAATGAAGGAGCTGACCAGATTATAAAGTCATAGATTATCCCATCTGAAAAGGACTTAGAAAGCATTCAGGTCAAATCTCTTTATGGTACATACAGCAGGATGTTAAAAAGAAAGTAGATAGATTGTTAGTACACTTAAATACACACCTTATAGGAAACACTGAAAACATAGTTGGTTAACAGGAGGATCTTGATTATTACACTTGGGGACTCAGCTCATTCACAAAAAGCAGAGAGGTGGAGCCAAGATGGAGGAGTAGAAAGACTCGCATATGCTAGCTCCAAACCCACAGCCCATGGATTTCCTCTAAAAAGAACTCCCAACAAATTCTGGAGGAGAAGTCTCATAGAAACAGAGTGAAGGAGATTTCTGTTCCAGAGAGCCCTGAAAAACCGACCCCCAAAGGTCTATCGTGCTCCGGACAGGAGCAGAGCCCAGCCCTGACCTGTCCGTGGCACAGAGAGGAGAGAGCAGATCCAAGCAGGCTTCAGGGATGGAATCTCCAGCAGCCACGAAGGTCCCTACACCCACAGACACACAAGTCAGTGAGAGAGAGGTCTGGATGGGCTGAGAGGAGACCAGGGTGTCTCCATGACTCGGAACACTTGGGAGGCAGCAGCAGAGGCAATGGGTGGCCAGAGGCTCCCTGAGCAGGCAGGAGCTCTGCAGGAGCTCCATTACAGAAGGTTTCTTCATAAATGCCCTGAGGGAACCTAACCTGGGAGGTGGCCCTGCCCCCACCTGAGAACCTGATTCAATCTTATCCTGAATAGCAGCCAGCCAGCTGCTGAAAGCCCTGAGGCTGGGGAGCAGCATTTGAATCTCAGACCCCAAGCACTAGCTGGGCAGATCTAGGCAGGTGTGAACAGGCATCTCAGAAGTCAAGTAACTGGATGGGAAAATGCCCAGAAAAGGGAAAAAAATAAGACCATAGAAGGGTACTTTCTTGGGGACCAGATGATTCCTCCCTTCCTCTCTGACGAGGAAGAAAACTGCTTACCACCAGGTAAAGACGTAAGAGTCAAGGCCTCTGTATCCCAAACATCTGAAATAGATATACCATGGGCTCAGGCCTTGGAAGAGCTCAAAAAGGATTTTGAAAATCAAGTTAGACAGGTGAAGGAAAAACTGGGAAGAGAAATGAGAGAGATGCAAGAAAAGCATGAAAAACAGGTCAATAGCTTGATAAAGGAGACCCAAAAAAATGCTGAAGAAAATAACACCTTGAAAAATAGGCTAACTCAATTGGCAAAAGAGGTTCAAAATGCCAATGAGGAGAAGAATGTTTTCAAAAGCAGAATTAGCCAAATGGAAAAAGGTTCAAAAGCTCACTGAAGAAAATAGTTC
>CM053771.1:130349975-130371799 GCA_028658325.1 Potorous gilbertii | reverse complement strand
TTTCTTCAGTGAGGTTTTGCACCTCTTTTTCCACTTGGCTAATTCTGCTTTTGAAAGCATTCTTCTCCTCATTGGCTTTTTGAACCTCTTTTGCCAATTGAGTTAGCCTATTTTCAAGGTGTTATTTTCTTCAGTATTTTTTTGGGCCTCCTTTATTAAGGTATTGACCCATTTTTCATGCTTTTCTTGCATCTCCCTCATTTCTTTTCGCAGTTTTTCCTCCACCTGTCTAACTTGATTTTCAACATCCTTTTTGAGCTCTTCCATGGCCTGAGCCCATGGGATACCTATTTCAGATGTATGGGATGCAGTGGTCTTGACTCCTATGTCTTTACCTGATGGTAAGCAGTTTGCTTCTTCTTCATCTTCAGAGATGGAGGTTGGAATCATTTTTTCAGGAAAATAACCTTCTACGGTCTTAGTTTTTTCCCCTTTTCTGGGCATTTTCCCAGCCAGTTACTTGACTTCTGAGAGTCCTCTCCACTCCTGGCCTAGGTCCGCCCAGCTGGTGCTTGGGGTTTGAGATTCAAATGCTGCTTCCCAGTCTCAGGGCTTTTGGCGAGTGGCCTGGCTGCTATTCAGGTTAAGATTAAATCAGGTTCTCAGGTGGGGGCAGGGCTGCCTCCCAGGCTCAGTTCCCTCAGGGGATTTATGCAGAGACCTATTGTAATGGAGCTGCTGCAGAGCTCCTGCATGCTCTGGGAGCCTCTGGCCGCCTGCTCCAGGAGCCTCTGGCCTCTGCTGCCACTGCCTCCCAAGGGGGTCCGAGTCCCAGCGACACCCCGCTCCCCTCTCAGCCCGTCTCTCTCACTGACCTGTGAGTCTGTGTGTGGAGGGACCTTCACGGCTGCTGGAGATTCTGTCCCTGAAGCCTGCTTGGATCTGCTCGCTCCTCTCAGTGCTGTGTGGTCGGAGTAGGGGAGGGCTCCGCTCCTGTCCAGGGTGCGATGGACCTTTGGAATCAGTTTTTCAGGGCTCTCTGGAACGGAAATCTCGTTTGCTATGTTGCTGAGTGGCTTCCACTGTTCCAGAATTTGTTGAGAATTCTTTTTAGAGGAAATCCATGGGCTGTGGATTCGGACCTAGCATAGGTGAGTCTTTCTGCTCAGCCATCATGGCTCCGCCCCCTTTTCAAGCATTCTTGATGAAAAGACCAGAGCTGAAAAGAAAATTTGACTTTCAAATACAAGAACAAAGAGAAGCATGAAACAGTACACAGAAAAGAAGTCATAAGGGAGTTACTAATGTTGAACTATTTATATTCCTACAGGGAAGACAATATTTGTAAGCTTTGAAATTTTTTTTCAGTATCTGGGTAGTTGGTGGGATTACACACATACACACACACACATACACACACACATAGAGAGAGAGAGAGACAGAGAGCACAGGGTGAATTGAATCGGATGGGATTTTATCTTAAAATAATGAAATTAAGCAGTGAGAGAGAAATATATTGGGAGGAGAATGGGAGAAATGGAATGGGGCAAATTATCTCTCATAAAAGAGGCAAGTAAAAGACTTTTCAGTGGAGGGAAAAATGGGGGTGGTGAGAGAAAAAAACATGAAGCTTGCTCTTATCACATTCAACTAAAGGAAGGAATAAAATGCACACTCATTTTGGTATTAAAACCTATCTTATAATACAGGAGAGTGGGGGAGAGCAGGGTTGGGGGATAATGGAAAAGAGGACAGTGGGAGGAGGGAACATCTTGGGGAGGAATAGGATCAAAAGATAAAATAGAAGAATCAGGGGCAGGACAGAACAGAAGGAAGTATAGTTAGTCTTACAGAACACGAGTATTATGGAAGTCATTTTCAAAACTACACAGATATGGCCTATATTGAATTGCTTGTGTTCCCAGAGGGGATGGGTGGGGAGGGAGGGTGGAAAAGAAGTTGGAACTCAAAGTTTTAGGAACAATTATTGAGTATTGTTCTTGCATACAACTAGGAAATGAGAAATACACGTAATGGGATATAGAAATTTATCTTGCCCTACAGGACAAAAGAGAAAATGGGGATAGGGGAAGTGAGGGATGTTAGAAGGGAGGACAGATTGATGATAAGGGTAATTAGAATGCTCAGCATTTATGGGGTGGGGGGATGGGAGAAATGGGGAGAAAATTTGGAAACCAAAATTTTGTGGAAATGAATTTTGAAAACTTAAATAAATAAATTTAAATACAAAAATAAAAATAAATAAATAAGAGTTAAAAATATTATCTTTCCATGTAGGAATGGAAACAGTTCAGATTTAGTTAAGTCCCTTATGCTTTCTCTTTCCTGTTTACCTTTGCATGATTCTCTTGATTCTTTTGTTTAAAAGTCAAATTTTCTATTCAGTTCTGGTCTTTTCATTAAGAATGCTTGAAGGTCCTCTATTTCATTGAATCACCATTTTTTCCCTTTAAGTATTATACTCACTTTTGCTGGGGAGGTGATTCTTGCTTTTGATTTCTGGAATATCGTATTCCACACCCTTAGATCCCTTAATATAGAAGCTGCAAGATCTTGTGTTATCCTGATTGTATTTCCACAATACTCAAATTGTTTCTTTCTAGCTGCTTGCAATATTTTCTCCTTGACCTGGTAACTCTGGAATTTGGCTACAATGGTCCTAGTAATTTTTCTTTTTAGATGTCTTTCAGGAGGTCATTGGGAAATTCTTTCATTTTCATTTTGTCCACATTGCTTCTAGAATATCAGGGCAGTTTTCCTTGATAATTTCATGAATGATGATATCTAGGTTCTTTTTTTGGTCATGGCTTTCAGGTCATCCCATAATTTTTAAATTGTCTCTCCTGGATCTATTTTCCAGGTCAGTTGTTTTTCCAATGAGTTATTTCATGTTATCTTCCATTTTTTCATTCTTTTGGTTTTGTTTTGTGATTTCTTGGTTTCTCATACTGTCATTAGTCTCCATGTGTTCCATTCTAATTTTTAAGGAACTATTTTCTTCAGTGAGCTTTTGAACTTCCTTTTCCTTCTGGCTAATTCTGTCTTTTAAAGCATTCTTCTCCTCATTGACTTTTTGGACCTCCTTTGCCAATTAAGTTAGCATATTTTTCAAGGTGTTATTTCCTTCAGTATTTTTTGGGTCTCCAAAAAACTTGCTCCAAAAGCAAGTTGTTGACTTGCTTTTCATGATTTTCTTCCATCATTCTCATTCCTCTTCCCAACTTTTCCTCCATTTCTCTTACTTGATTTTCAAAATCCTTTTTGAGCTCTTCCATGGCCTGAGAATGTTTCATATTTATTTTGGATATTTGGGATACAGAAGACTTGACTTTTTATCTTTCCCTGATGGTAACCATTGTTCTACCTCATCTGAAAGGATGGGAGAAAATATTTAATCACCAAGAAAGTAACTTTCTATAGTCTTATTTTTTTCTCTCTTTTTTGGGCATTTTCCCAGCCAGTTACTTGACTTTTGGGTCCTTTGTGAAGAGTAGGGTATACTCTGGGGATCCATAAGATCATAGTTCCTCCAAGGTGGCACATTCATGCATATACCTTGGTCTAGGAGCAACCAGAGACTTTTGTGCCCAGAATCTGTAAGTAATAGAGTTTCCCCTCCACAGCCATTGGGCCTCTAGTTCCACCAAGCCAGCACTGGGGGCTAAGATTCAAACAAGTGCTCAATTTCCCTAAGGGTTTGCCATGGGGGCACAGCTGCCATTCAATGTGAGATAAAGATCAACTGCTCAGTTCCTCCAGGAGCATTAGATGGGAGTAGTGACTCCACACAAGACTGAGGTAAGGATCAGCTGCTCAGTTCCCCAGGGGTTTTACAATCCAAAAATGGATGCAGGCTGCTGTGGAAGCTTGTTGCTGCCTGAGGCTGCTGGTGTGGAAGCTGGCTGCTGTCTGAGGCCAGAGCTATTGGAAGACTGCTTCTTTCTCAGTCAGCTGAAGAAACCCTCTCACTGACCATTTTTTCCCTCTGTTTTGAGGTATCTGCTGGGGATTTTGTCCTGAGGACTGCTGCCTATTGGGATCCTCCTCCTGGCACTGTGCTTTGGCCAAGGTTGGGCTAGGCACTGCTCTGTGTCAGGGGAAACAGACTTTTCTAATTGTCCTTAGAGGTCACCCTAGGCTGGAAACCTCCTCCACTCAGTTGTTCTATGGCTTCTGCCGCTCTAGAATTTGTTGAGAGTGTTTCTTCGCAGGTATTTTATCACCGGTGGGGGAAGAGCTAGTGTATGTGCATCTTTCTACTCCCATGGCATTCAGTCATTAGCTTCTATCTGCTCCATTCTAATTTTTAAAGAACTATTTTCTTCAGTGAAATTTTGAACCTCCTTTTCCATTTGGCTAATTCTGCTCTTTAGAGCATTTTTCTCCTCACTGACTTTTTGGGCCTCTTTTGCCATTTTATTTATCAGTTCAATAG
Source organism: Potorous gilbertii (assembly GCA_028658325.1). Lineage (NCBI taxonomy): Eukaryota > Metazoa > Chordata > Mammalia > Diprotodontia > Potoroidae > Potorous > Potorous gilbertii. Next base: position 130,367,403 of record CM053771.1, on the reverse strand, counting down.
TTTCCTGAATTTCAATTTTATTGCTCTCTCCTTTAGCTTTCAGTATTCTAATTTTGTTTTTACTTGGCGATTTTAAATTTGTTCTTTTTCTAACTTTCACCTGCATACCCAAGTCACTGATCTCCTCTTTCTCTGTTTTATTCATGTAGGCTTTCAAAGATATAAACCTTTCCCAAAGAACTGTTTTTACAGTATCCCATAAGATTTGGTATTATTGTTGTTCTCTTGAATGAAGTTGTTGATTGTTTCTATGATTTGTTGTTTAACCCGCTCCTTCTTTAGGATAACATTAGTTTCCAATTAATTTTTGGTTTATGATTCCATTGTTTTTTATTACATATATATTTTATTGCATTATTATTTGAGAAGGATGCATTGACGATCTCTGCCTTTCTGCACTGGATTTTGAGGTTTATATGCCCTAGAACATGATTAATTTTTGTATATGTGCCATGTACCACTGAGAAAAATATACATCCCTTTCTGTCCCCTTTCAATTTTCTCCACAAAATCTATATCTACCTTATCCAGAGTTTTAATCACCTCCTTTACATCTTTCTTGATAATTTTGAAGTTGGACTTCAGAGAGGGGGAGTTTGGGGTCTCCTACTATTATAGTTTTGTTGTCCATTTCTTCCTGCAACTCCTCCAACATCTCCTTTAAGAATTTGGATGGTATATCACTTGGAGTATGAATGTTTTGAAATGATATTGCTTTGTTGTCTAAAGTGCCTTTTAGAAAGATATAATTTCCTTCCTTAACTCTTTTGATTAGCTGTAGCTCTCCTTTTCCTTGTCTGAGATTACGATTGCTACCCCTCATTTTCTTACATCAGCTGAAGCACAATATTTCCTGTTCCAACCTTTTACTTTTACGCTTAGCGTATCCCCCCATTTCAAATGCGTATCTTGTAAACAACATATTGTTGCATTTTTTTTTAATCCATTATGCTATCCATCTTCATTTTATTGGAGGGTTCATTCTATTCACATTTACAGTTATGATTAAAATCTGTGTCTTTCCCACCTTTTGTACTTTTAGTTCTCCCATCTGCCTTTTCCTCCTCAAAAGAGCTTTTACTTTAGACCACTACCTCCTGCAGTCTTCCCTTCCTTCTTTCACCCCACCTTTCACTCCCCTTTACTCTTACTACTTCTTCCTTCCTTTTTAACTTCCCCTCCCCTTTCTTCCCCCTTCCCCTACTACTGTCTATAGAGCTAGTTAGATTTATATACTTAATTAAGTTTATTGTTTCCTCCTTGAACTTAATCAGATGAGAGTACTTCTCAAGCAATGCTCATCTCACTCCCCTCTTTCTCTCTATTATAACTTTGTACTTCTTCCTGTTATGTAATTTATCATTCTCTGCTTCCTCCTTTTCACATCTCCTGTTACAATCCCTTCATATGCTTGAATCACATTTTTATCATCACATTAATTATTTTAAACTTATTCCCTCTATCTGTGTATGTCTCTTTTATATTTCAAAATAGATGTACAATTCTTAAGATTAATAAATATCATCTGCCCTTATATGGGGGTAAACAGTTTTCCCAAATTGAGTAACAAGTTTTATTTTTCCCTGTTTACCTTCTTATGCCCCTCTTGAGACCTGCGTTTGAAGATCAAATTTTCTATTGTATTCTGGCCTTTTTATCAAGAAGATCTGGAAATCCTTTATTTTATCTCCTTGCCTGAAATTTTATGCAGGGTAATTGATTCTTGGTTGTAAACCCAGCTCCTTTGCCTTATGGAATATCATATTCCAATTTCTTCAATCTTTTAATGTAGAAGCTTTAAGACCTGTGTAACCCTGACCATAGCTCCTCAATATTTGAATGGTTTATTTTTGGCTGCCTGTAGTATTTTCTCATTTACTTGATAGTTCTGTAATTTGGCAACAGTATTTCTTGGTGTCTTTGTTTTGGGACCCCTTTTGGGACATGAGTGGTGGATTATTTTGATTACTATTTTACGCCCCTGGATCTAGCATTTCTGGGAAATTTCCCTTGAAAATTTCTTGGCAGATATTTTCCAGACTCTTTTTTTCATCATGGCTATCTGTATGCCAATAATTCTTAAATTTTCTCTCCTAGATTTATTTTTCAGGTCAGTTGATTTTCCAATTAGATATTTTACATTTTCTTCTCTTTTTTTCATTCTTTAGATTTTGTTTGATTGATTCTTGATGTCTTATGGAGTCATTAATTTCTGCCTGCCCAATTCTAATTTTCATCAAATTGTTTTCTTCAGTTAACTTTGGTATCTCCTTTTCCATGTGTCCAATTATTCCTTTCAAGGAATTATTTTCTCTAGTTACTTTTTATACTTCCTTTTCCATTTGTCCAATTTTCCCAGTTAGGTTTTGTGCTTCCTTTTCCATTTGTTCAATTTTTCTTTTTAAATAGCTGCTCTCTTCATATAATTCTTTTTTCATACTTTTAAAATAATTGGACAATTTTTCTTCTATTTCCTTCTTCAGCTGTTCCAGGACAGTTCTTTGTGCATCTAAGTATTTCATAGTCCCTTTTGAAGTTTCAGATGTGAGTACAGTCTCAATATTGACTTCTTTCGTATTCGTGTTTTGGTCCTTGTCCCCATAGAAAGAGTCTTTTCCTTCCTCCTTTTCTTCTGTTAGGATTTCTGTGTTGTGACCTCTGGTTCTTTCAGCTAGATGCTGATGTTGTGCTGCTGGTGTGAGAAAGCAAAATACAGGTGCCTTTTTTTCTTTTTACTTTTGTGTTTCCCTGGATTAACCCTGGGGCTAGCTTAAGTGTGGGGGAGGGGTGGTCTAGTCACTGGCGATCTCAGCTGAGCTAGAGCAAAGGCAAGCTCAGTGCTTGGTGATCCCTTTTGTTGTCGTCTTCCCTTTTCTCCTGGTGTACTGAGGCACACCTGGGTCCTGGTGCTAGGGTTCACCCCCTTGGGGCTCTGTTTATTCCAGTTCGCCTCTGCCACATTAAGAGAAATATTCTTTAGTGATTTTCCTAGCCTCAGATGCTACGAGACTGTTAGGCACTTCTCTTGACTCCACTGATCCAGGATTTTTCTGGGGAAATATTTTATGTTTCTTTTGAGGTCAACAACGGGAGGGGATTCCAATCACTCCATTATTTTGCCTCCCAGAAGTTCAAGTTGGTGACTTAAAGAGGTTTAATCTGTGGGTTGAATGTCTCAAGAGTTGCTGTAGCTGATAACTGGGGTTCAGCAGCTGTCACTCACTTGGCTCCTACTGGCCTCCTGCCCGGGGCTGCCCCTCTACTGTTCCCCCCATGCTACTGCTGCTTGAGGCCCACCAGGGCTGACCTGCTCTGCTGTGTTGGGGTGGGACTCAGTGTAGTGTGCTCTAGGCTCACCCCCACAGAACAGCTCCTTCCTGTCGACCTTCCAATCTCTCCTAGTCTGTGAATCTGCCAGAGTCTGCTTCTGTTGAATTCTGCACGTCCAAAAATGTGATTAGATTCTCCTTTTTAGAGGTATCTGAAAGAGTTTATCTAAGAGCTTAGGTGAGTAGTTGCTTTCATTCTGCCATCTTGACTCCATTCTGAGTTAGTCTATTTTTAAAGGTGTCAATTTCTTCAGCATATTTTTGTGTCACCTTTAGCAAGCTGCTGACTTGCTTTTCATGGTTTTCTTGCATCACTCTCATTTTTCTTCCCAATTTTTCCTCCACCTCTCTTACTTGATTTACAAAATCGTTTTTGAACTCTTCCATGGTCTGAGACCATTGCATATTTGTTATGGGCATTTTGGATGCAGAAGTCTTGACTTTTTGGTCTTCCTCTGATGGTATGCATTGTTTTTCCTCATCTGAAAGGGTGGAAGAAAATACCTGTTTACCAAGAAAGTAAACTTCTCTCATCTGATTCTTTTCCCCTCTTTTGGACATTTTCCCAGCCAGTTACTTGACTTTTGAGTTCTTTGTCAAAGGGAAGACATACTCTGGGGACCTGTAGGTTTTCAATTCCTCCAAGGTAGCACAATCAAGGGAGAGGAGTTTATTCCTCTCCTAGCCTTCACTGTGCTCTGTGAGCAGGATTCTCTCACCAGAGACTCCACCAACTCCACCTCGCCAGCCAGCACTCCTCCTCATCCCAGGGCCACCACTCAGGGCTGAGATTCAGACCAGCTGATCAATTACCCCAGGGGATTTATGCTAGGGATACAACAATGGAATCTGCTGCTGCCTGCAGTTGGGACTTGACTACTGTGTTTCCTTCTCATCAAAGTGAAAGAGCTTTCTCCCTGATCTTTGAAACTGTCTTTGGCATTTGTGAGTTGAGAAATCTGAGATCCGCAGCTGTTGCCTGTGGTACTTTGAAGCTTGCTCCAATCCTGTCCTTGCCTTGGAGCAACCCACACTTTGCTGTGCTCCACTCTTCTCCCAGTGGAATAGAACTTTCCTGTCAGCCTTCCAGGCTGCCCTGGGTTGGAAATCTCTTTCACTCTGTCATTTTGTGGCTTCTGCTGATCTAGAATTTATTTACAGTCATTTTTATAGATATTTTATGGGTTGTGGGAGGAGAGCTTCTAGAGATGCATCTTTCTACTCAACCATCTTCAGTTTCTTCATCTTTAAAATGAGCTGGGAAAGGAATGGTAAACCACTCCAGTATCTTTGCCAAGAAAATGTCCAAAAGGAGTCACATGGAGTTGGACATGACTGAACAACAATAGAGGTAAAGTATTTTTCTTAAAACACAGATCAAATCATGTTAGTCCCTTAAACAATAAACTCCAGTTTTTTTCTATTGCCGCTAGGAATAAATACAAAATGCTTTGCTTGGCATTCAAAGCCCTTCCTACCTTTGCAATTGCCTACCTTTCCAGTCTTTTTACACTTTAGTGATCCATGTGGACTCTTCAATTCAGTGACACCAACCTCCTGACTGTTCCACAAACAAGATAATTCTCTTGGTTTCTAATGTTTTCTCTGGGCTGGTCCCCATTCTTGGAACACTCTTTCTTCTCTACTCAAACTATTGACCACCCTTCCTTTAAGTACCAACTGAAATCTTACCTTCTACAGGAAGCCTGCCCTAACCTTACTTAATTTCAGTGCTTTCCCATTTTTAATTATTTCTTATTTTTCCTGCATAATATAGTTTACTTTGCATGCACACACACTTCAAATTCACAAATGCTTTCTCCCATTAGATTGTAAGCTCCTTGAGGACATGGACTATCTTTTACCTCTTTTTTATATCCCTAGCTATGAATCCAGTGCATGACATAAAATAAGTGCTTAATATTGATTGATTGATTAATAATAACTCACAGTTACTTTTAGCTTTATAGTTTTTATTAATTAGAAAGATAATAAAGTTCATCAAGCCCAGCATTCTAATGTTATTGATGCAACCCAAAGAAGTTAAGTAATTTACTTAATATCACATAGCTAGGAATGAGTCAAGTTGAGATTTGAAATAATTTCTTATAATTAACTCCCATGACCTGTTCCATGCTGAGAACATCTTCCTCACAACTTATGAGATCAAGAATATAAGTACTTTCATCTTTCTTTTATAGGTTAGGAAACTGAAACTCAGAATTTAAGTGATTTGCTCAGAATTGCATAGCTAACAAGTTAGAAAACAAGAGTTGAAGCAAGGTCCTCTCACTGCAGGTTGTGTTCTGAATTTAGAAAGAGAGATGGAAGGGGTAGAGAAAGGAAAGGAATAAACATTTGCAGAAGGCTCCTATGTATGAAATGCCATGCTAAGTTTTTGCCAATATCATCTCATTTGGTCCTCAAGAAGACCTTGCAAGTAGGTGCTATTATTTTCTTCATCTTATAGATAAGAAAAATGAGGGAGATAAACGTTAAGCGACTTGTCCAGCTAATAAGTATCTTAACACCAATATGAACGTCAAGTCTCTGTGATTAAAAGCCCAGTGCTCTCTCCACTGTGGCACTACCTACTTCCCCAGAGAACAGTTGGGACTGTAGCAAGAGGAGGATGCAAAAAGGTGGAAGTTAACTAAAGAAGGGAAATATAGAATATGAATTTCTGGTTGTACTTAATAATGGAGAGTTGGTTAGTTGGTGGTCAGATATATTGGACTAGAGATCAGTAGAAAAAAGAAAGCTGAAAATGTAGATTTGGAAGCCATATTAAAAAAGCTGATCTTTAACTAGGGCAGCGTATAGGATTTCTGAGAGGGAGACGAGATCCCAGGACATACACATAATGACTGGGACATGACATAATCCAGTGATTGTTGAAAATGGGGAATGCCATGTAGGTATGATTTGTACTGGAAGAGTAGGTCATAGTAACTTCTGGAGAAAAACATATCCAAGGTAAAATAGTTAAAAATGTTTGCTGCTCCTCGGAGATCGAGGAAGTTGCAGAGTGAAAAAAGTCCATTATATTTAGCAGTTATTAAAAGTTTACTGATGATAGAGACAATAGTTTCAGATGACTAGTGGCATCAAAAGTCAAATGGCAAATAATTTGAGAGATAAGTAGGAGATATGGAAATGGAGATAAATGTAAATATAAACTTTTTCTAAGAGTATGATACTGTACGTTAGGAGAGATAATAGTCTTGGAGGATGCAAGGTTAAGTGATGATTTTTTTAAAGAAATTAATTAATTTTTAGTTTTCAAAATTCAGTTTCATAACTTTTAAATTTTCTCCACCTACCTTCCCTCTACCCTCCCCATGAAGGCATGCAATCCAATAGAGATTCTACATATACATTCTTATTATGCACATTTTCACATAGTTATGTAGTATAGAAGAATTAGGACATATGCGAGGAACCATGAGAAAGAAAAACAAACCAAAAATAAAGAGAGAGAATAACTATTATACTTCAATCTGGACTCAGACTCCATATTTTTTTCTCTGGGTTTGGATGGCATTTTCCATCATTAGTCTTTTGGAACTGTTTTTGGTCCTTGCATTGTTAAGAAAAATTAAATCTGTCAAATTCAGTCATCACATAATGTGGCTGTTACTGTGTACAATGTTCTCCTGGTTCTACTTCACTCAACATCATTTCATATAAGTCTTTCCAGGTTTTTCCAAAGTCCATCTGCTTAAAATCTCTTATAGCACAGTACTATTTCATAACTTTCATATACCACAATTTATTCAGTCATTCCCCAATTGATGGGGATTCCCTCAATTTCCAATTCTTGGTCACCATACAAAGAACTGCCATAAATACATGTGAGTCCTTTTCCATTTTTATGATCTTTTTTTGGGATACAGCCTTAGAAGGGGTATTGCTGGATCAAAAGGTGTGCACATTTTTATAGCCCTTTGGACATACTTCCAAATCGAGTAGTGATTTTTAAAACAGGGAAAGATCATGGTTCCTTGTATGGCATAGGGAATAAAATAATCAACAAATATGTATTTAAAACCTCCTCTATGCCAGGCACTGTCTGGGAACTGGGAATGCAAATACTACAGTGGGATGGTTCCTGACTTCATGGAGTTTACATTCCCCTGAGATGGAGCCAGTGAATAATAAAGAATATAAAATTATACAGAGAAGAGACAATTGAATGGTCCATATACCTAGTAAATGGTAAAAAATTTGATCATTGCCACATTCAGAAATATTGGCCTTCATAAAGAGGCTCATCTTATCTTTCAGAGTAGAGCCAAAAAAGTGAAAGAAAGATAACGTTTAAAAGATTTGAGGATTAGAATTTGAGATATTGAATTAGGCAGGAGAATAAATTTGCAATAGTTGCTCTCATTTTCTATTTCTGGCACAAAACAAAGCAAGATTCTCTGTTTAAAGTAAGAGTGGTTTGAGAAGAGAGGTTTTTCCTTCACTATGCCATATTTGTCAAAATTATACAAAATTCTATGAAAGAAGGATTAACAGTTATAACTTTTGTCTAGGGACTAATCATTTTCAAATGATTGTTAAACCCTCAAAGTTGCCTTTCCTTTTAGAAAAACAGATCAAAGAACTTATGATAGATAGCAGGCTCCCCTGTGTATTGGGGTGCTTACTGTTATATTATGGTAACAACCATGGGATCTACATAAATTGAAAGGAAAGTATGGGTTTTTTTGGAATTGTGATAATTGTTGTTTCCTAGTTGTAGTGGTTATGGTTTTGTGGAGCCCTGGGAGGTGGGGGGTGGTCAGAACCAGGGCTTGGGTGGATTAGCCTGACTCTGAACTATGCGAGAGGAGTGAAAGCCCTGAAAGTGTATTTTATTCAGAAACCAGACCAGAGCTGAGAGAGTTTGGAATGGAGTCCTGGAACCCAAGTGGGAAACGGCCCTTCATACTGACCCAGAAGAATTGGAGAACTGCCTGTGTGCTGACCTGGGTGAGAGGAGAGCAAAAGTGGAAAATTGCCAGTGTGCCAACCTTGAGGAGCTGAACAATGGAACAGGAGCAGAAATTGGAGGAGAGGGCTGCTTTCTGCAAAGACCCAAGCAGGAGCTACAAGTGGCTGGCTCCTGTTGGAGAAGGATGAACCCAGGATCTTGGAGTTCAGTCCTGGGACAAGATAGGGACTGTGCAGCAAAGCACTGAGTGTGCTTTTTTGCAGCATTCTCCTGGCATAATTTGGGACAAAGTGGGTAGAGTTGCCTATGATGGGTGAGGGGAAGTGCCCTGTACCCCCAAGGACTCCACCCTGATGGTTTTGTTGCCCAGCCTCTCCTCAGGACTTGGAAGTGGGAAGTCGAGCATTGTTAAGACCTGTATTTGATTCATTCGAGACAATATGTGAAAGAATCTGCAACTGCAGCATGGGGAGTAGGAAACATCCTGAAGAGGACATTACTTGGACATTTCTGTTCGGGATTGGAGGAAGTAGGAGCTGATTGCTCTGTCCTCTAAGAATGATGTTATGTTATGCATATACTGTTGTGTCTATTTAAAGCCATTTGGCAACCCTGGTAATGAGTTGGTATGCTATGTATTCTGCAAATGTAAAGTTCATAATGTGTATATTTTGTGGGAACTATGTTGTATTTACTAAAGAAATGTTAATGCCTTTTCAGATACAAGTTGCCCATATAATCTGCTCAAATCACCTGGATTTGGGATTGGAAGGCATAATACCTCTATTTGTCCCAGGATTCATGCCTATTTATATTTTGAGTCCTAGGGAATCCTGGAAGGGTGGATTGTTAGGGCAAGCAAAGTAGAATGATATGCTGTTTTTGTTATAGTATAATCAAGAGGTATAATTCCTCTATTTGTTCCAATGATTTATTTGTTCCATAGCAATTTAGATTTTAAGGTCAAGGATCATGGAAGGGTGGATTTTAAAGGCAAGCAAAGTAGGATTTTTGCTGTTTTTGTTTTAATATAATCAGGTTTCTTTGATTGAATTCTGCCTTTATCAAAAAGAGTCTTTACTAGGAGTAAGTACAGAAACAAGAGTTTCTTTAAGTAGAAACAGTATATGTATTTGTATCATTAATGAGCTTGCCCATTAAAAAGAGTTTGATTAGGGAAGATTTGTAGGAAAGCCCACACCTTTTGTTAATGATGCACAGGTTCTCAAGGGTTGGGATGCCCTCTGGCTCTAAAAAATGGTATAAACACTATGAGGGAGAGGTTTTACTTTGGGGCTTAGTTTTTGGAAAAAGGTATGTGTGCCAGATGAGATGTTGGGAAACTGCTAAGCAGCCCTCTGGCTTTGAAAACCCAGATGTTGGTGTTTCCCTCTTTGGCAGCTATGGTCAGATAGTTGGACCTGTCTGTTGATTTGTGATATATGTATTGCTTATGTCATACAGTTTAGAAGCACTGTCTGTTGATTTCCTGAAGTAAATGGATGATATATGTGCTTGATTGAAGGATATTGTTAACCCCTCAAAAGTTGCCTTTCCTTTTAGAAAAACTGATCAAAGAACTTGTGATAACAGGCTCCCCTGTGTTTGTTGGGCTGCTTACTGTTGCACAAGCCACACAAGAAAGATCAAGTGCATAAAGAAAATCTATTATCTAGACTGATATAAAGTAAGATGGACTTTTTATGGTCTTCCATAGAAGTGGTCCAGTAAATTGAGGGGATACCCACCAATTGGGGAATAGCTGAACAAGTCGTGGAGTATTCCTGTTGCATAAGGAATGATGAGCAGGATAATTTGAGAAAAAAATTTGGGAACACTTACATGACCTGATAAAAATTGAAGTGACCAAAACCAGAATATTGTACACAATAGCAACAACACTGTGTGGAAGAACAACTGTGAAAGACAGTTATTCTGATCAAGATGGTGAATTAATCCAATTTCAAAGGACCTATGATGAAAAACATGCTATCTGCCTACAGAATGAGAATTGATGACCTCTAAATGCAGATTGAAGCATGCTTTTTTTTTTTACTTTCTTGGTTTTATGTATTTTCACATGTCTACTATGGAAATAAGTTTTGCATGATTTCACACTAATAGCATCACATTCCTTGACCTTTTGAGAGAAAGAGGAGAGCTGGGGAGAAAGTGCAAACTAGAACTCAAAATGTTCAAAACAGGATGTATTTTTTTCAATATTATTGGGAAATACTCAAAGAAATGGAAAAAAAGACAAATATATTAAAAGAACTTGTCCATTATCACAGATATCTTAGAGAGATATTGCAGATGGACAGTGAGGTAGGCCCAGAACTGGCTAGGAGGAGGTTAGCAATTAAATTTTCTTTGGGAAAATGTATAGGCTTTTTAATTATTCTAAGCTTCTCTGTGAAAAAAGTCCTCATTTTAAAAGCATCAATAGTCTTCTGGTAACCTAGTGATATTATAAGACTGCAAGTCATGGTATTTAATAGTTACCAAACAAATAAATTAGGAATGAACCACAGGGCCATGTAGAGGCAATGGCTGTATAGACTATATATAGCACATTACCAAACAAGATTAGGGCAAGAAAAATAGTGTAAAGGATATCAAAGGAGATGCTTGGTCAGAAAAGAAGCTGGAATGGCCATGTGGAAAAAGGGAGAGAGAGACAATTAGTTTCCAGCTGAATTGTTCCATTGCCATATATCTGATGCCATGAGTGTTGGAAGGCCCTAGCTCAATGAATGGATTTCCTTTTGGAAATTTATGGCAGGATATGTAAAGGGTATAATCTATAAGAAAAAAAATCACATGAATTCAATTTAATGATGAAGTTGTTATAGAAGAGTAAATTTTTTGTTATTGTGACCCCCATGAGCCAAAGCTATCCATAGGATTTTCTTGGTAAAGATACTACAGTGATTTGTCATTTCCTTTTCCAGTGTATCTAATAGATCTTTTTAGTAGACAATCAAAGGGTAAGTCCCTTGGTTAGGATCACATAGCTAGGACGTGTCTGAGGCTGGATTTGGACTCAGGTCTTCCTGACTCCAGGCTTCCTGACTCTGGCCACTAACCCAGCAGCTATCTCAAAGTAAATTTAGGACAAACAAAAAGAAATATTAGCCAATACAGTTGTGTTTATTATATCGATAAGGTTTCTCTAGAAGGAATTAAAAATATTCAAAAGAATTTGGTAAAAAGGTATGAATAGCTACTAAAAGAAACTGGGTTATTTCTAATGTTAAGATGAAAATCAAGCAGAACAGTAAATGATGCCAATCCAAAATTACATACTTCTTTATGTTTTGCAAGCAATTTACTTTCATTGTATCAATTTTTCCTAGAAACAACAGAAGACTTTTGATAGCGAAAATATCATTAGGAATAACTACAAAGGAAAGTGAGACTCAGGTTAATTGACTTGCTTGCCACTCAATTTGCTTGTGGAAGAGCATAATTAGAATTCAGGTCTTAGGCTGCCAAATCCAGTGATGTTTTCCCCCATCATACCATTAGGATTATACAGAAATCAATGACATTCAGAAATTTTAAGAACACAAGAAGGAAAAAAAGAACATAAGAAAGAATTCTGAAAATTTCATCTTAAAGATTTCTTTTGCTGACAGGCCTTATATTCTTGGGTCACATAATGAAAATCAAAACCATTTATTTTTGCCTTAGAATTCAGAATCCAGGTGTCCTAATTCTAATGCAATTTTTTTCCAATACAAAGAACTGCCTATAGTCTATCCGCATTCCTTATAGTTTCCATCAGCAACAGAATATTACAAAAGATGAAGCACAGATCTAACTCATTAGGACAATTTTAACACTCCTACATCCCCAGACTAAAGGGATTTACTGGCTGAGGATTCAGGCTGCTCACATTCAAATGTCATGTACCTTGTTTGACTTTAGAGTTTCTATATTAAGCAATGTCACCATGAGTCCCACTTTACTTCAAGAATTATTTGTTGTGACAGATGAGATACTGTAAAATCTGAAGGGGAGTGAGGCAATTACTATACTCATTTGCATGTCAAAACCCCCAAAGCACTTTCTCCTTTTCTATTGACAAGGATTTTGTCTTTCTGATGACAGCAAGCTCAAAACTTCATGCATTGCAGTGACTTGTCTAAATTTCTTGCCATCCTATTGCATGCAAATTCAAAACTTCATGAGATTGCCTCCTTTTGAGTTTATATGTAACATAAACAATATTAATTAGGGCCTGTCCTGACATAAAAAGAAGAATCTCTTGGCCTTTCATTTCTTTACTGTCAATTTCCTTTGAAAACTTAGAAGAAGCCAGGGAAACCTGGAAAGTTGCCCACAAACTTCATACTCATAGAACCCCTGAGAAAATTGACCAGGTATATGTAAAATTTATTCCATGAAGAAACATCTTTTAATTTTTTTTAAGAAATGAAACTTAACCTGTGAACAATGAATATTTAACATTACAATCTAAGGTTCCTCACCAGGAAAATCTGCCTATCTGACAATTGCTGTGTCTGTGCGTGGACAGGTAGAAAGCGATCTGAGGAACATCACAGAAGTGAAGATAAAAATAAAGTCAATAACACTGACTGTTGTCTTGTAAAAAATACCTTAGTAACATTGAACTTGTGCCAAATTCAGTAATAGGCATGACATTACAAAGAGAAAGTTTACAAAAGGAGTAGAAAATTCAGTAGGATTGGAGAAAGGAGACCACTTTGGTCATAGGATGACTTTAACATTTATTTTGGTAATGTAGAAGTTTTGTGCTGTCAGCTTTACAAACTGTTTACACTAAAAGAAATTAAACTGTGATAAAAATGACTGATGCAATTTTTTTAAAATTAAGAACTAACTCTCTTTAGTATAATGTAATAAGTGGTGAAGCAAAAGGAACATACAGTTGAGATAAGTATTTATAAAGGCAATACTTGCATGTTGGAGTAAAGGAGACATGGTATAGAGTTTCACTTTGGTTTTTTATTGACTGTGTGACCCAGGTAAAGTCAATTAACTTTTCAAATTCCCAGGGATTTCTCTAAAATGAGAAGTTGCAAAAGTATCAATCTGAATTAGTAGAAGGAGTTCCTTATCAGGAAATCCCTATACCAATTAAATCATAAGTATGTTGTATTTTTAAAGTGTTTCACATGATGGAAAAGTATGAGGGGCAAAGCCAAGATGGCAGGGAGAAGCCAGGAAGTTGCCTGAGTTCTCCCTAGTTTCTGTCAGAAATAACATTAAATCAAGGTTATGAATGGATTCTGGGGTGACAGAATTCATGAAAAGATGGAGCAAAATATTTTTAATTTTAAAATATCTTACAACGATTCCAGGGAAGGTCTATCACACTTAGATAAAAGAGGAATACAGTATAGTGAAGAGAGAGTCTGGTCATCATAGTGAGAGGTTCTTAGCCATAGCACAGATCAACAGCTGAGGCCTTGCCATACTGGCTCAGCAGACCGGTAGCATAGCAGGTGAGCTGAGAGGCCTCCAACTTCAACAGAGAAGGCAAACTGCCAGGCTTGGAAATTCAGCACAACAGGACAACAATTAGGCTGGACCACCCCACTGCAGTTGGCAAGCCATTAGCCCTCAGGCCCTGAACAAAAAACCAGTGACAAGACCCAAGACCCCCAGGAAAAGAGGCTTGGCATAGTGCCCCTTGTGTTACAGGAGGAGAGCTCAACTTTGAAAGTCAGGAAATAGGCTAAAAATAAACAGAAAACAGAAGAGAGGTCTGAACATAGAAATCTACTATGGCAACAAGGAAGATCAAAACACAAACGAAAGAGGACAACAATGTCAAAAGGCCTATGTGTGAAGCCTCAAAGAATAATATGAATTGGTCTCAAGTCCAAAAGACCTTCCTGGAAGAATTCAAAAAGTATTTTAAAAATCACATAAGAGAGGTAGAAAAAATTTGGGAAAAGAAAGGAGAGTTTTGCAAAAAGGGAGTCAACATCTTGGAAAAAGTAGGAAAATAAATGACTAAAGAAAATAATTCCTTAACAAAAAAACAGAGTTGACTAAATGGAAAAAGAAAATACACTAAAAAGTAAAATAACTCCATAAAAAGTAGAGTTGGCTAAATAGAAAATGAGGTAGACTTGAACTTCCAGGAGCCAAAGTGATGGAGTGGTTAAAAATTCTTTCTTCCCCTCCCCTTGTTGACCTTGAAAGAAAAAAAAAATATTTCACCAGAAAAATCCAAGATCAGAGGAATCAGCAGAAGGGGTAAACATTCTCATAGCATGTGAGGCTAGGAAAATCTCTAAGGAGGATTCCTCTTCCTGTGGCAGAAGAGGAACAGTACAAGACCAGAGCTGTCCCAAATAGCTCCACCTAAGCAAACCAGGAGGATATCGAGAGCCCCAGTGGGGAAGAACCTTGCAATAACCAACACCAGAACCCCACGCATGCCTCAGCACGCCAGGGGAAATGGGAAGATAATAGCACAGCCAGGATCATCAGGCGCTTGCCTTTGCTTGAGCTCAGCTGAGGAGACGTCCCTTGAACAGAATACCCCGCACTTAATAAGCTAACTCCAGGGCAAATTCAGGGAAACACAAAAAGACTTCACCTGGCCTCTGCTTTCTCACACCATCCAGCTCAGTACCAGGTTGCTTAGCTTCTACCGGAAAGAAGAATAGGCCACAACATAAAAGGCCTCATCATTATGAGTAAGAATCAAAGCAGGAATGAAAAGACCACAGAATGCTTCTGTGGGGACAGGGACCAAAACACGAATACCAAAGAGATCAGCATTGAGATAGTACTACCATATGTAACTTCAGAAAGGGCTATGAAACTAGTTGCAAGCACAAAGAGCTCTCTTGGAAGAACTGAAGAAGGATTTTGAAAGTCAATTCGAGAAATAGAAGACAAATTGTCCCATGACTTTAAAAGTATGAAAAAGAATTAACTGAAGAGAACAACTCCACAGAAAGGAAAATTAGACAAATGAAAAGGAAGGACAAAAACTGGAGAAAATAATTCCTTAAAAGAAATAATGGGATAGATTGAAAAGGAGATGGAAAAGTTAACTTAAGAAAACAATTAGATAAAAATTAGAATTGGGCAAGTAGAAGCCAATGAATTGACGAGACATTAAGAATCAAACAAAATTTAAAGAATGAAAAGATAAAAGAAAATGTAAAATATCTGATTGGAAAACAACTGACCTGGAAAATATATCCAGGAGACAAAATTCTAACAATTATTGGCCTACCACAAAGCCATGATGAAAAAAAAAGCCTGGACAATATTTTCCAAGAAATAATCAAGGAAAACTTCCCAGAAGGCAATTATAGATTGCCTACATACAGGCAGATACAGAAGGCAAAACAGTCATAAAAAGAATCTATCAGAGAGTCGGGGGAGGAACCAAGATGGGGGAGTAGAAATATACACATATGATAGTTCCTAACCCATAGCCCATAAAATACCTGTAAAGAAGAGCTCCCAAAAAATTTTGGAGCAGCAGAAGCCACAGAACAATGCAATGAAGGCAACATCAGTTCCAGAGAGACCTGAAAAACTGACATGAAAGGTCCATTGCACACCAGACCTAGAGCAGAGCTCAGCCCTCCCTTGGCCATACGGCACTGAGCAGGCTTCAGGGGAGGAATTTCCAGCAGCCGTGCAGGTCCCTCCACTTACAGGCGCCAAAAGTCAGTAAGGCAGCCTTTTTGGCTGGCTGAGAGGGGAGCAGGGTGTCTCCATAACGCAGACCCCCTTGGGAGGCAGTAGTGGACAGGGGCTCCCAAAGCACACAGAAGCTGGGATCCATTGTTGAAGGTCTCCCACATAAACCCCCTGCCCCTACCTGAGCAGTTGAACTTAATGTCACACTGAATAGCAGCCCTGCCCCCATTGAAAGCCCTGAGGCTGGGGAGTAACATTTGAATCTCAGCTCCTAAGCACCAGCTGGGCAGAATTGGAAATGAGGTGGGCATGGAGAGGAATCTTAGAAGTCTAGTAACTGGCTGGGAAAATGCCCAGAAAAGGGGGGAAAAAAATGAGACCACAGAAGGTTACTTTTTTGGTGACCAGATAACCCCTCCCTTCCTTTCAGAAGAGGAAGAACAATGCTTACAATCAGGGAAAGACATAGAAGTCAAGGCTTCTGTATCCCAAACGTACAAAATAAATATTCAATGGGCTTAGGCCATGAAAGACCTAAAAAAGGATTTTGAAAATCAAGTTAGACAGGTGGAGGAAAAACTGGGAAGAGAAATGAGAGACATGCAAGAAAATCAGGAAAAACAGGTCAATACCTTGATAAAGGAGACCCAAAAAAATGCTGAAGAAAATAACACCTTGAAAAATAGGCTAACTCAATTGGCAAAAGAGATTCAAAAAGTCAATGAGGATAAGAATGCTTTCAAAAGCAGAATCAGCCAAATGGAAAAGGAGGTTCAAAAGCTCACTGAAAAAAATAGTTATCCAAAATTAGAATGGAACAGATGGAGGCTAATGACTTTCTGAGAAATCAAGAAATCACAAAACAAAACCAAAAGAATGACAAAATGGAAGAGAATGTGAAATATCTCATTGGAAAAACAACTGACCTGGAAAATAGATCCAGGAGAGACAATTTAAAAATTATGGGACTACCTGAAAGCCATGATCAAAAAAAACCTAGACATTATCTTTCAAGAAATTATCAAGGAAAATTGCCCTGATATTCTAGATTTAGAGGGCAAAATAAGTATTCAAGGAATCCACCGATCGCTGCCTGTAAGAGATCCAAAAAGAGAAACTCCTAGGAACATTGTGGCCAAATTCCAGAGTTCCTAGGTCAAGGAGAAAATATTGCAAGCGGCTAGAAAGAAACAATTCCAGTATTGTGGAAATAAAATCAGGATAACACAAGATCTAGCAGCTTCGATATTAAGGGATCAAAGGGCATGGAATAGGATATTCCAAAAGTCAAAGGAACTAGGTCTAAAACCAAGAATCACCTACCCAGCAAAACTGAGTATAATACTTCAGGGGAAAAAAATGGTCTTTCAATGAAATTGAGGGCTTTCAAGCATTCTTGATAAAAAGACCAGAGCTGAAAAGAAAATTTGACTTTCAAACACAAGAATGAGAAGAAGCATGAAAAAGTAAACAGCAAGGAGGAGTCACAAGGGAC
>CM053771.1:130311536-130349475 GCA_028658325.1 Potorous gilbertii | reverse complement strand
ACAAATGGGGAGAAAATTTTGGAACCCAAAATCTTGTGAAAATGAATGTAAAAAGTTAAATAAATAAATTTATAAAAAAAAAAAAAATTACATATTTTATTAGAAATTTTACTAGAGTCAAAGTCAGGAGGCCCATTTTTTTTCTAGGCACTGCCACTTGCTATTTGGTGATTCTGAGCAAGCCCCTTCAAATCTTTTCACCTTATTTCTTCATTTATAAAATGACAGAGCAAATAACCTGGAGATTGTACAAAAGTTCAAATCAGGAGAAACAAACAGTAAATAATCTGTGTTGTGTTCAAATCAAGTAGTAATGTATGCATAATGAAACACAATAGTTCTATTCTGCGTTGTATTCAACATCTGGCCAGAAATTAAAAATATAATTACAGTAGCTCCCCATTAGGTAGGGGAGAAAAAGATTCAGGTAAATATTTATGAAGTACGAATTATTTTAGTTAAATTAATGATAAAACACATAGTTTGTAGATAGGAAATTTTATTCCTTTAACTCACAGTGTGCAGTGTGGAATAAATTGAAAGAACGCTGGATTTTGGGGGAAGAGATTTGGCTTTCAATATTTATTGCCATACTTTTTTGCCATTTGATAGCTAAGACACTCAATCTTTATGTGTCTCAGTTTCCTTTCTTGTAAAATAAGAATAATGTTTGTGAGTTATTTCATAATTTAATGTGTTTAAACTATGGACTAACATCTCAATAAAGTTAAACCTCAGAGGAGAGACATTATGTTCTCTGTGTGTTGCTTTCCTACCAGCTCTGCCTCTGCTGCCCTAATTGCATACCACCATTCACCTGATGGGAGCTTCCTGCCATGCAGGCATAGTACCTAAGAGGAATTTAGAAGTCTCTCTGAAAACAGCTGTGCCTATAATCACTTCTCAGTAAAAGAAATAAAAATCAACTCAACAAATATTTGCTGAATGCCTTATATAAACAAGACATTGTATTTGAAAAGATGAGGTCTTATAACTTATTTCCTTGAGATCTCAGTATCTCCTGTCTCTAACCTGCTTTGTTTGGCTCCGGTCACCCACAGTCAAGAAATAAACATGTGAAAAGCTAAATTTTGGTGAAATATTTAAATATTATTTATTTATATGTTACTATATCATATAATATTTGTATACTTTTTGAAATTACACACAAAATAAAGGACTAAAGAAAATAGATTTCCGGGGGTGTGCTGAGTATTTTTTTGAAAAGGAAGTTTGGGAACCTTTGCATCATTGTTAGGGTTACAACTCACTGCACACCCATCGGTATAAGTATTAAGATCTCTCCCACAATAAAGCAGGTCCCTCCCATTAGGGACAGGTCTCTGGCACGTGTGTCCTTGCTTGCAAGCTGTTTTCCTCACTTTGAAATTCAACTTCTGTTTGTCTTCTGACTCTCCTGCTTTGGTTGACTGTAGCTACACACAGGTTAGAGGTCCATTTCAGTCTGTTTGACACAATGGAGCTACTCTTGGCCCCAGAACTGTGATCCAGAAATGTGTATGGTCACTGCAGGTAGGTCCAATGTTCAGTACCAGTTCTGTAAATACTTTCTGATCCATTTTCTGACTCTCTTGCTGTCTCTGGGCTCCGAGTTCTCAAAGTTATTGCTGCTGCTGTCATAGCCACCTCCAAGAGCCACTGCTAGTGCTGCTGTATGTCACCTGCACTCATGGCCAGCCCACACACCACTGTCACAGACTTCTTTGCAATTTGCTAAGTTGTTTTCTCTGGATAAGTGTCTCATCCTAACCTTGTTGGATCTATCACTCCAGAATTTGATTTGAGGCATTACGTTTAAAATTTTTGAAGGGAAAAGTTTGGAGAATTTGGCTATGTTTCGGTCTCTGTCTCCTCCTATCCTAGAATTTCAATTTATATCTGCTCTTCTTATTCAGGGTGTATCTATCTCTTTTTCTATCTATTTCCCTATCTATCCACAAATATTTTACATGCTTACATATATGTATCTTTGTATATATACATACTTGTGTATATATCTATATATTGTATATATGCATACATTCATACATATGTACATATGTATGTATATGCACATGAATCCTTCCTCCTGATTCCCACACTCCTTTTCCTCTTCCTTACTAAGTGTGTGACCATTGCATAGTTTCTTGTTTTGTGAACTTCAGGCAACTCTGTCTAATGTAAGCTATGAATGAGTTGTAATTTACTATAGTAATTGGTCTTCTGATAACAACCAAATAACTAAATAACAGGACTTTTATACTTGGGCATAGGTTTTATTAGAGTTATGTAAATATACTGTTTAGTCAGAATTAATATCTAAAGCAGCTCCAGCAAGGCCTTTCAACCATCTCAGGGGTACAGCATTACAATTGACATCATTCTACTTGTCATGGACTTGGGTATCTTGTTGGAAGTTGTCTCAGTTTGCTTTTTAACAGATATTTTGTCTTCACTCAGTCATGGTCAGTTGATGGAGACAGCCTTACTTTTTAGTATAGAATTTATTTTTCACTTCTCAACATTCACTTTCACAAGAATTTGAATTCAAAATTTTCTTCCCATCCCTTGCCATGACCCATCCCAGGACAGCATGCACCCCATCCACCCCTTCCTCTAGTTTGTACTCCCTTTCCTTACCCCAACCCCCATTCTTGCATACTCCTTACCTCTATTTTCCTGTAGGGCAAAATAGATTTCTATATTCCATTGCCTGTACATCTGATTCCACAATTTCAGGCAAAAACAATTTTTAACATTCATTATTAAAGTTCTGAGTTTCATATTCTCTCCCTTCCTCTCTCTCCACCCACCATCATTGAGAAAGCAAGCAATTCAATATAGGTCATACATGTATAGCCATACAAAACACGTCCATAACAGTTATGTTGCTAAAGACTAACCACATTTCCCTCTGTCCTATCCTACCTTCCATTTATTCTATTCTCTCCCTTTACCTATCCTCCCACAATAGTGTTTCTTCTAATTATGCCTTTCCCCAATTCGCTGTCCCTTTGATTAGGTTAAATAGATTTCCATATCAAATTGATTATGTGTTATTCCCTCCTTAAGTCAAATCCCATGTAAGTTAGGCTTATTTATTTCCTTTCATATTCTCATTCTTCCCCTTCCTTTGTAAAATCACTTTCTTGCATCTTTTATGTGAGTTGATTTGCTACATTCTACCTCTCCTTTTCTCTTACTCCTAGTACATTCCACTCAACAACAAATTTTATGTTTTAGGTTTCTTCCCTTTATATTCACCTCACCCTGTGCCCTCTGTCTATATTTGTCTATATCTATCTATCTATCTATCAATATAATCTATCTATATCTATCTGAACACATATACACACATACACACATATATATGTATACATATACACATATACCCACATACACATACATATATAATATATACTTTCATATTGTAATGACAATCAAAGTAGGATTTTTTGCTGTTTTAATTTTACTAAAAGTGCACCTGATTGAATAATATTATTGGGGAGAGTATTCCCCACCCATTGATGGGACTGCACATTGTTGGAAGCTTAATTAGTGGAGTTGTTTTGTAGGAGGGCCCCAAGGACCTTATTTTTTCTATTGGGGCACTGGATCAGGGGGCTATAGTGTCTGGCTCTAAAAAGCCTATAAATACTCTGAGGTGGAAGTTTTACTTTGAGGTGAACTAACTGGAAGTGTTTCTTTGGCCAGAAAGATTCTGGGAAGCCACTAAGGAGTCCCTTCCCTAACACCCAGAAGTTTATGCTTCTCTCTCTTGTAACTGTGTATGTATGTAATGGTAAGACAGTTTTGGAAGCTGTGTCTGTTGAATTTTGATTTTGATTTTCTCTGATATATGTGTTTGATTAAAGTGATTGTTGACCCCCTTGGAAATTTTCAAATTTTCTATTCATTTCTGGTCTTTTCAACAAGAATGCTCAGAAGTCCTCTATGTCATTGAAGTTTCATTTATTCCCCCAAAATACTATACTGAGTTTTGCTACGTAGGTAATTCTTGGTTTTAGTCTTATGTCCTTTAACCTCTGCAATATCATATTCCAAGTCCTCAATCCCTTACTGTAGAAGCTGCTAAATTCTGTGTTATCCTGATTGTATTTCTATAGCACTTGATTTGTTTCTTTCTGACTGCTTGTAATATTTTCTTCCTGACCTTGGAACTCTGGAATTTGGCTACAATATTCCTAGGAGTTTTCCTTTAAGAGTTTCCTTCAGGAGGTGACCTGTGAATTCTTTCTATTTCTATTTTACCCCCTGTTTCTAGAATATTAGGATAGTTTTCCTTGATAATTTTTTGGAAGATGATGTCTATCCTCTTTTTTTTATCATGGCTTTCAGGTAGACCCATAATTTTTAAATTATCTGTCGTCGATATATTTTCCTGATCAGTTGTTTTCCTAATGAGATATTTCATATTGTGTTCTGTTTTTTCATTCTTTTGGTTTTGTTTTATAATTTCTTGATTTCTCATGAAGTCAATAGCTTCCATCTGCTCCTTTCTAATTAAAAAAAAATAACCAAAAACAAAACTATTTTCTTCAGTGAACTTTTGGATTTCTTTTTCCATTAGGTTAATTCTGCTTTTTAAGGCAATCTTTGCCTCATTGTCTTTTTGGACCTCTTTTTCCATTTGGGTTAGTCCCTTTTAATGGTGTTATTTTCTTCAGCGTTTTTTGAGTCTCTTTAAGCAAACTGTTGACTCATTTTTCATGATTTTCTCGCATCACTCTCATTCCCCTTCCCAATTTTTTCTCCACCTCTCTTGTCTCAAATGGACAAAATTCTTTTGAGCTCTATCATGCCCTGAGGACATCGCAAAAGAAAAAAAAATTGGAGTCTTTAGAAGTAGGAGCGTTGATCTTGCTGTCTTTCTCTGATTGTATGATTGTTCTTCCTCCTCTGAAAAGATGGAACAATATACCTTTTACATCAAGAAAGTAACCCTCTAATGCCTTACTTTTCCCCTTTTGGGGCATTTTCCCCAGCCAACTACTTGACTTTTGAGTCCTTTGTCAAATACAGGGTATACTACCCTAGACTTTAGAGGATTTGTGCAAATTTTGTCTGAGATGTTTCTAGGGATATGTAAGTTTTCAGTTTCTCCAAGGTAGTATAGTCCAGGGAGAGGTATTTATTCCTCTCCTGGCCTGTGCTGTGGTATGTGAGCAACCAAAAGTACTCTTTTCTACCCTGGAGCTACATATAGGATTCTTTCTCCATAACTGCTACTAGTTCTGCCATGAGAGTGCTCCTACTTATCCCAGGACTATCACATAGGACTGAGTCCCACATCAGTCACTCTGTTTCCCCAGGTTCTTTAGATCAAGAGCTCCAGAAGTGGAAGCTGCTGTCCCAATGGCTGCTACCACATTGAGGACAGAGTTGGAGCATGACCAAGCTTCTCACATAGGCAAAATAGCTTTCTCACTGACCTTTGAAGATGTCTTTGGCATTTGTGGGTTGAGAAATTTGGAGACCACAGCAGCTGCTTATGATTCAGGATCCTGAAGAGTCTTCTAGTCCTGTCTGTGCCATGTGGCCCATGCTGGGCTGCACTCTGCTCTAAACTCATTGCAATAGAGTCTTCCTCTCTGCCTTCCAGGCTGTCTTGGGCTTGAAATATGTTTTATTCTGTCATTTTGTGGCTTCTGCTGCTCTCAAATTTGTTTAGCATCATTTTACAGATAAAGATTTGGGGGAGATCTTGAGCAGATCCATGCTTCTACTGTACCATCTTGGCTCTATCCCCTTCTGGAGGCAGCCTTAAACAAATTAAGAGGATTGCATCTTAATTCTTAAATCTACATCACACCAGAAAGGTTGCTGTTTTGATTTAGATCAAATATTAGTTCAATTTAGACAGAGGATCATTCATAAAAAATAATATCTAAAATAGCATCTCACAAATCTTTGCATTTCCTTTTATAAATAAAAATGATTTGTAAAATTATTTTTAGATCACTTTAGATTTACAAAGCAAAATTTAAAATAAAATCTATTTCATTTAGAATTTCAATGAAAAAAAATATCCAGTCTAATGAGCTTCTCATTTTTCCCTTTGAATATTTACTAATTTTTAAGTGATTTTTTTAAGTTTATGGGATAATTTAAGAGATTTTTTCTCCAGAAACTTATATGAAAATGATTGTCAGATTAAAAAAAACAAAGAAAAATTTTGTTAGATTCAAGCATTTCATTAGATTCTCTTATTTTTCTAATCTCCCGATAAATGTGGGGTTTGCTAGCTTCCTAAATGAGTTCAAAATATGTGAAAGAACAAGACAACTTAAGGGTAAGGCATCAGTATTTTGGATTTTGTTTTATTCCTGTTATTTCAGATACTGTCCTGTAAAATTGTACTTGGTAGGGAAGAGGGGTGCATTGGAGGAAGCTATTGTATGAGATAGGATATACTTTGCTTATCACTTCACACTGCTCATCTACTCCATCTAAATGAAGTTTCAGGGAACTGATGAGGTAGATTGGGAACATATTGTGAACCTTTTTTTTCATTATCCCCCGCAGTCTGATTTGTGTGCATATAACAATTGCTAATAGTAAAACTTGAATAATTATCATTTAGAATGGGAAAAGTGTGACAACTCTTGATATCTGAAGCTTTTGCTGGCCTAAAATCTATGTTGTAATCAAGAACCTCAAGGATAAATCTCCATAGAAATTTGGAAAAGTGACTCTAATCAAAGCAACTTCAGCAGAAGTCAATGAGAATGTTTTTGTATTTCTGTGTTTACTCATAAACTGGCTACTTACACATACTTTAACAGTTTATCTTTCATCAATTAGCTTGGTACTACAGAAATGATTGATTAGCTTTTAACTTTCGGTGACAATGAAAATCACTTTTTTAAAGTGGCAAACTTGATAGCACCAGTGGCTATTTGAGGAAGCACAGATCTGTAAATGGATAACAGCATGCTAACTGTACTACTGAACATTGCAAATATTTTGTGACTGCAGAGATGTCATTATTAACAAATATTTATGGAGCATGAACAGCATTTCAAGTGTCATATAAAATAGACTAATGGATACTCCCTTCCCAATCCACCATTATTTTGCTTTGGGATGGGGTGGGAATAGATGGCTCTGGGCACAGTCATGGTACAGTCATGCTGTTGTTTTAGAAAAAACTTAAAATTTTAATAAAGTGTGGGTCTACTTTCAAGTAGATTGTCTTTTTCCTTCTTGTAAGTCTTAGGGATATGTCTCTAAAAAATGACAAAATCTTTGTGAATGTTGATTATTTGTAGCTTCCTTTTTAAGTCTTACCATAGAATCTCTTCTATTATTAACTATGAAGTTCTTGGTTGTGACATTAGTGACACCAGTTCAAGCAGTTGAGATAGTCCAGGAAATAAGAAAGTTATTACAACATCACAATCTGTGCTGGTTAATGAGCAGCAATAGTCATATTTCTTTTTCTTACAATCTATCAATAGCAACTCTAAATTAATGAACAATAAGAATTTAGTTTTTAGTAAATTTAATTAAGCTGGTCCTTATCTATTTCCAAAATTGCTTAGCTATGTTTGAAAGAACTGGAGGAACAATTACAGAATTACACAGCTACTCTAATCCCTAACTCCTTCATAAATTAAATAAACAAAGATAAAATTAACAAATACTCACAAAAAACATTTAAGAATTTTTTTTTGTTATTTTAATGTTGAAAATGGAAAAAGGCAACTAACCATTTTTAGGTTCCTAAATGTCTTAATATTTGCTCTGTGTAAAAAAAAGATATTCTTAGTAACATATTAACCTACCAAGCCACATTGGAAAAATAGCCATAATAACACTGTTATTGTATTATGTTTTGAGTTTTCAAAATATTTTCATATACATTACCTCACATAAGTAATACTGCCACTGTGATATCTTGAATCAATATATCTCCAAAATTAAGAAATTTTCATTTACACCTTGAAACAACATGAGGCATCCTAAGTTTTGCCTGGATATATGACTCCAATCCTCATTTGCAAGAAGGATTAACTTAAAAACAAACATACAACAACACAAAACCAATTAGTATAATTTAATTATTATTTTCATCACAGACGTTAATAGAGGGATACAGCAAACCAACAAATTGAAATTCCTTAGTATAAAATTGCAAAGGAAAATGAAGTGTCTGGCACAGATTTGATTCTATTGCTCCAATAATAATTTGTATAGAATATATTCTAGGAAGGAGATGTGAACTTGTATGCTTATTCTGTACATATCTGCCTCTAAATGAGTTATATTTTTGATGCATCCCAAAGGAATATACAGATTGAAATCTTATTTTTAGATACCCTTGTTTTTAATGATTCAGTGTATATATATATAGATAAAAGCCACTAATTATTGTTTAAATATTATATAAACAATATCCAAATATATACCTTTAATTACACACATTTACATACATGTGTGTGTATGCATATAGTCTCTCTTTCTCCTCCTTTCTCATCTCTATTTTTCTATCTAAACAAACATGAACACAAAGACATGAGCACACATACATATACACAGATGATATTTCAAAAGCTTAATGAAGGTTTAAACTTTAGAGTTATTAAAACTTTAGTAGAGAAGGGCAGAGCCAAGATGATGGAGTAGAAAGATGCATATACTCTAGCACTTCCCTCACAGCCTGCAAAATACCTATAAAAATGACTCTCAACAAATTCTAGAGCAGCAGAAGTCACAGAATAACAGAGTGAAAACAGTCTCCTGCCAAAGGTAACCTGCAATGCTAACAGGAAAGGTTTATCTCTAGGGATGCCGAGCAGAGTGAAGCCTAGCCCTGGCCATGCAGCACTGAGAGGAAAAGGACATGAATAGAACTCTGTGGCAGAATTCCCAGCAGGGAGGGTCCCAGATCTCTCAACCCACAAGTGACAAAGAAAGCTCCAAAGGGCAGTATAGGAGGGTTTTTCCAGCTGGGCAAGAAGGAAACGGTTCCCCCCAGCCAGTCCTAGGTGGTGGCAGAGTTGGTGGCAGCAGCAGCATGTACAGGTGGCTACAGTGGGTTCAGAAGCACTCTGGGTTCATTGTCCAAGCTCCTCAGTTTAAAGCCTCTGGAAGTAATGAGCAGCTGATCTGAACCTCAGCCTTGAGCATCGTACTGGGGAGAGGAGCAGCTCTAGGACCCTTCTCTTGACAAAGGATTCAGAAGTCAAGTAACTCACTGGAAAAATGCCCCCAAAAGGGAAAAAAGATAAGACCATAGAAGGTTATTTTCTTAGTGAAGAGGTGTCTCCTTCCATCCTTTCTGATGAGGAGGAACAAGGTATACTGTCAGAGGAAGTCAAGGCTTCTACCTCCAGTACCTCCAAAATGAATATGAAATGGGCCCATGCCATAGAAGAGCTTGAAAAGCAAGTCAGCAGCTTGCTAAAGGAGAACCAAAAAAATACTGAGAAAAATAACACCTTTAAAAAGAGGCTAACTCATTTGGAAAAAGAGGTCAAAAAAGCCAATGAGGAGAATGAGGCTTAAAAAAGCAGAAGTAGCCAAATGAAAAAGAAGGTTCAAAAGTTCACTGAACAAAATAGTTCTTTAAAGGAGAGAGTGGAATTCAGGAAAGCTAATGACTATGAGATAAACCAAGAAGTTACAAAACAAACCCAAAAGATTGAAAAAATAGAAGATAATGTGAGAAACATCTCATTGGAAAAACCACTGACCTGGAAAATTGATTCAGGAGAGCCAATTTAAAGATTACATGACTACCTGAAAGCATGATCAAAAGAAGAGCCTAGACATTATCTTCCCTGAAATTATCAGTGAAAACTGCCCTGATATTCTAGAACCAGAGGGTAAAATAAATATTGGAAGAATCCACAAATCACCTTCTGAAAAAGAGCCAAAATCAGAAAATCCTAGGAATGTTGTGGCCGAATTTTAAAGTTCCCAGGTCAAGCAGAAAATATTTCAAGCAGCTAGAAAGAAACAATTCGAGTAAGGTGGAACCACAATCGGGAAAACATAGGATCTGGCAGTTTCTACATTAAGGGACTGAAGGGCTTGGAAAAGGATATTCCAGAAGTCAAAGGAACTAGAATTAAAACCAAGAATCAACTACCCAGCAAAACTGAGTATAATACTTCAGGGGTAAAAATGGTCATTCAATGATATAGAGGACTTTCAAGTATTCTTGATGAAAAGCCAGGAACTGAATAGAAATGTGACTTTCAAGCACAAGAATCAAGAGAAGCATGAAAAGGTAAACAGGAAAGAAAAATCATAAAGAACTTTCTAAAGCTGAACTATTTACATTCTTACATGGAAAGATCATATTTGTAACTTGAGACTTTTCTCAGTATTTGAGTAGGTGGAGGGATTATACACACACACACACACACACACACACACACACAGACAGATCAGCAGAGATGATATACATAAAAAATAAAATTAAATTAAGGGGTGAGAGAGGAAAATACTGGGAGAAAGGGAGAAATGGAATGGGTCACGCTATCACTCATAAAAAGATTAGAAAACTCTTGTTTGATGGAGGAGAAAAGGGAGGAGGTAAGGGGAAAAGTGACGTTTACTCTCTTCACATATGGCTTAAGGAGGGAATAACATGCTCACTAAATTTGGTATGAAAACCTATCTTACATTACAGGAAAGTAGGGGAGAAGGGGATAAGTGGGGTGAGGGGGATAATAGAAAGAGGGCAAGTGGGAGAAGGGAATAACTACAAGTAAACAATTTTGGGAAGAGACATGGTCAAATGAGAGAATAAAAACAAAAGGGGGGACAGAGTAGGATGGAGGACAACATAGTTAGTCTTAAACAACATGACTATTACGGAAGTCTTTTGCAAAACAACACATATACAGCCTGTTTTGAATTACTTGCCTTTCCAGTGGGGTTGGGTAGGGAGGGAAGGAGGGAGGGAGGGAGAGAGAGAAGTTGGAATTCAAAGTATTAGAAAAAACTGTTGAGAATTATTATTGCATATAACTGGGAAGTAAGAAATACAGGTAAAGTGGTATAAAAATTTATCTTGCCGTACAAGAAAAGAGAGAAGATGGGGACAAGGGAAGGGTGGGGTGGAGAGAAGGGAGGGTACATTGAGGGAAGGGGTAATCAGAATGCAAGGTGTTATGGGATGGGGGAGGGGAGAGATGGAGAGAACAATTAGAACTCAAAATTTTGTGGAAATGAATGTCGAAATATAAAAGTAAATAAATAAGTGAAAAAAATAAAACTTTAGTAGATTACATTTCCTCTAAGACTTTTGGATCACCTAATATATGACATATATACTCCCATACATAACAGTGAGAATATATGATGACAAATCCCTCAATCACATATACAAATCAGAGTCTATATGGTTTCTAGAGTATGGCTAAGTTTTCCACCTATTCCAATTATAACTTTTCTATAATGGAGTAGATAAAGTTCTGTAGTGGATATGGTGAAACAGACACCAAACAAAAAGAAAAGTATAAGTCAAAATCACCTCATGGTAAGCCTTTTGGTAATGAGCTAACTTGGTCTGTCCCTCATCGCAAGATGTTGCTAGACCAGCCCTTAAAGCCTTTCGGGCTCAGTTTTATGGAGCTTGCCTTTGTTCTATGGTAGTATAGCTTTTGAGTACACAGGGTAATTTTGACCCTATGATTGTTCATCAAAGTAGAATTTCTATACAGGTTGTGTGTGTGTGTGTTACGTTTTCATTAAAGGTTATCTTAATTTTATAAAATAAATAATATTTCCAAAATTGAATTACCACTAAACTTTTCTTAGAATTAGACACATTTACTCATTCATTGCTTTGTATATTTAATAATCCTATTCCTGTTATAGTCTATGGAAATATATATCTTCTTGCAGTCTAGGATCATAGAGTCATAGACTGAGAGCTAGAAGGAATCTCAGAAGCCACATAGCCTAACCCCCTCCAGAGGGTCAGGTAAATTAAGTGACAACTTCTCTAAGTTCTTATGGTTAAAATATGTTAGAAATGGGATCTGAAAACAGGGGTATTGACTCCAGAGCCAGTGGTCTTTCTGATAAACCATGAAGACTCTCTGACATATGATATTTTTCAGATGACTGGGCATTTGAAGAACTGTTTAGGTGACCTGTTTTTATCATTTTTGATTCTAGAGAAAAAGGTATTGGTAATTCAACTTTGGAAATGTCTTCTATTTTATGCAATTAAGATCATTTCAGATAAATATATAAGATATCTTGTTTTGAAATGAATGATAAATGATATGATAGTTGCTTTAATTAATATCTATTCCTCTTATGAGGACACTAGAGAATATATAGATGCTTTGATTATTAAATTACCTTTCTATTTGGAAAGAAATTATGTATCTCATGGGTAATTATAACTTGATCTCTAATTGGAAATTGGATGTTATCATTTGGGATACCTCATGAATTAAGGTGGGACATAAGACTCCCCACATAGTTTTATGAACATTGAAATAAATTATTTGAAAGAATATGAATAAAAAATGTAAGGGCAATGTTTTAATCCTATTAGGAATTTTGTTAATGCTACTATTTAGCATGAATAATTATTAGAAAAAAACCATAGTTTTTTTAAATGGTTTTCTTTCAAAAAGTTTTTGGTATCATCACTAATGTTATTACTTATGTAATGTTATGTCTTAAGACATAAATCAAATTCTTCCTCAGCCTCCTAATAGGAACTAGGTTGATGAATGAGAGGTGATTCTCTTCTTGAAATTAATAATTTAACTTTGGATGGATAGAATGTATGGAAATATCCTCACCAAATGATGGGCTGCTTTGGTAGATTTTATAGGGATTAAGGTGATAATCTAAAGATACTTTCATGGAAGTGCAAAACTCAGCTACTCATAGCCTCTGTCCAAGAACCAAATAACTGAGGGGTTTTGAATAGAGAGAGAAATTGAAGAGATTTTAAAGGAGAACAATTTATAATAGATGAAAGCATCGATTTTTACAATTTATTAGGATCTCCTTGTTCATCTAATTTACTTTTGATTATATCTCCTTAGTTGTGTAAAATGTAATGCTACATGTAAAAGTATTTAACAAATAACAAAGGATTTACATATGATTGTGTATTTTTGTGCGTCCTGTCCTTCAATTTGTTCTTGATTGGTAATGAAACTATATTTCTCAGGACTAGTTGAAAATGTGATTCCAAGTCATTCCCCCATCCCTGTCCCATAACCCACAGTTTTCAGTTTTCTTTAGTCTTGTCTTCTCCCAGTAGATTATAAACTTCGTAAGCTCAGTCTTTCTTTCTTTTTTTTTTATTTCTAGTATTTAACACACTGCCTGGCATATATTAGATATTAAAGAAATGCATATTGACTATTTAAGAGGGATCCACAAATACTAATTTGGTACCTGGGGCAAAAAATATAAAACACACCCTCAAGGCAAATTTGTAATTTATGTTGAAAAATCAACACAACAAATACTCTACCCTGTTCTGGGGAGTCAAATAATAATTTGCATGAATGGAAGAGATTGAAAATTTTTGGAGAGAGGTCTCTGCATTGTTGGTTGGGAAATTGGACCGAGGTGGCTCACCAAGAATGTAGTTTATAGGATCACATTTATAATTCAATGGGATTTTTAGATCTCAAAAGATAATTTAATATAATTTCCTCATTAAATTCATTGAGTCCTAGTGTCATAAAGGACTAGAAGACTATCCCTCATCATCTCTTGCTCCTAGCTTTCTTGACTTCCTCAATTACTTATACAAGAAACCTTTCCTGCTCTCTCTGTCTCTGTCTCTCTCTTTCTGTCTCTCTGTCTCTCTCTGTCTCTGTCTCTGTCTCTCTGTCTCTCTGTCTCTCTCCCTCTCTCTCTCTCACACACACACACATACACACACTACATGTTGACTTTGTTACAATATGAGCTTCTTGAAGATAGGGATACCTTTCTGTGATTGTGTGTGTGTTTTCAGTGCTTTATACTGTGCCTGGAGCTATTAATAAATACTCGTTGATTGACTAATTTATCCAAGATAAGAAGAGTTGGAAGTGAAAGAACTAGGAATCAAGCTCAATTCTTTGACTCCAAAGGAATACTATCTTGTAGTTTCCTATGTAATTAATTGTTGCTGTTAACTAGGTGCTGCTATCACTTATTTGTATGCAGCTGAATGGACGTGAATGCTAATAAAATATAAATGTAGTACATTTAAACATTGTGCAAACTTTAAAATCATTATTTGAAGTTTTCCTGCTTTTAAATTTTCAGTGACTTGGACAAAGACCTACTCATTCTGTCCTAGTTATGACACTAGTTACTGATCTCGTTACATAACAGATACTGGCAGCACACTAAGGCTTTAGATATCATAAAAGTGACTAAGATACTGCTGCAAGTTTCTAGAAAGAAGCAACAGATATTGAAGAACAGGTGTAAAGATTCTAAAGAGATGGGCTTTATCACTACCAGGGGAGGGATATTAAGATCAAGGGAATGTGTTCAAATATAGATAGAAACATACGTTTTAAGACATAATATTCATTAAGATATGGCTGTAGTTAACAACAATAAAAAATGGCAGACCTTAACAAAGGAGGTGGTAAAAAGAAAGGTATCAAGCAGGTGAGACGAAAGCAGGTTTTGCAAATCAAGGTCATACACAAATGTCTGCTACGTGCAAGATCAAATTAGGAATCAGCGTATGATTGGAGGAACCAAAAAACCAGGATGAGGAAGGACCATAACCGAGATCAGAATCTCAGGTGAAGAATAGTCAGAACAACGATGGGTTGGTGGTAAAATCACTTCTACAATATAGGATATGACTTTTCCTCCTTTTGAACAATCAGCCCCACCGTACGCAGATAGGATTTAAAAGATCCTTCACTGCATAGTCTCAGAAATGCAACTAGCAGTACAAAGCATAGTTCAATTATATATACTACAATGAAAGAGATGAAGGTGGGAATCATAGTCTTTTTAGAAATTCTCTTGTATGAGAGAATTTGATGTTTATAAGTAATATTTGTTGTTTGAAAATTGCATATGGCACATGCATGGGTTGGGGCCATGACTGTTTTATTAAGCACTTTTTGAATGAAAAAAAATACATGGTAGTTTAAATCATACTGCTTTAATGGATATGTGATATATAGACATGATAACATCAAGTATGAAGAAGAAGGCATTAAAGGACCATTAACATAACATTTATCTGACATTTCTCAGTAACTGAAACATTTGTGCTAAATGACCAAATGAACTGCTGAGGAAATCTTCAGTGTTCAAATAGGTCTGAAAGTTAATCTGAATTTATTTTACCTGTGGTAATGCAATCTGTCAGTTGCTTGGGAGCAGAAATCCTGGATAGTAAGGACCAATGGTTCAGGACTTCATAAGAGATTTTTTGTTATTGTTGATAACTTATGCGATTTTTTTGTCTCGATTGGAATGGATAATCCTATTCATATCTAAATTCACTTGACCTTTCTCCTCAAGGTCAAAATTGCATCACTGCCTTCAAAAATGTTTAAATAAATTTTCTTTCTCTTTTTTCTTGATATTTTTCTCTCCTGCCTAAGAATTGTGTATATAACCCTCTCACAAAGGAGCTTAATTCTACTTTAGATTTAGCAGAAATGCTTCACTAGTGGGTTGTGTTAGAGGCAAGGGTTCTAGAAGTTTAATGAGAATTTTTTTAACAGAATGGTAATTCCTATTTTTTAGGTACCAGATTTTAGAATAGATTGAACTGAATTTTAATAATTATGAAACCTTTTTTTTCTGGATTTAATTTTAGCTCTAACATACTACTGAAAGATTGTTTTTAATTTACTGCTGTTCCAAAATATCATTGTCTTAATATTTATGTTTGTCCCACAACTGCTTAATTGAATCCCATTTTATATACATAACATGGTTGGAGGGCAGATTTTAATAACTACATCAGAGATAGTCTTAGTCAGTTTGGAAATAAAATGGGAAAATGTCTTATCTTTGTAACACAAATAAAATGACCAGTATGGAAATATCACCCAGTATAACAAAGGACTGAGTCATTCTTGAATCATGGGTAGTCAGCCCATGTACATAGTATCCATCTTAACCCTCATTAAAACATTTTCTCTGACAGTGTGTGGCAAAAAGAAATTTTATATACATATATGCAGTTGCATACATGCATATATATATATATATATATATATATATATATATATATATATTTGCCATTTTGTCATACTGAAAATGAGTTCAAAGAAAAAAGTGTTAGACTATATATGAATGCATATGGACGTTACACACACACACACACACACACACACACACACACACACACACAGGAGAACTTTTTGATTCCCTGTCACCCTCTTTCTTTTCTATGCAAAAGAATAAACTTCCCGCATCCCATTTCCCTGCCACTAGCCTTTACTTCAAAGAAGAGACTCTTTCCTTCCCTAGGCTATTATTATAAGCTTGTCATTAGTCCTTTTGACATGTTCTCATTGATTATTATTTCTAAAAAAAAATTGGTAATAAATTTGAAATAAAAAGATTTCTGCCTCATCATCTCTACTTTTCCCCCATTTTTTTAATAATTGATATGCCATAGGGAAATATAAGGCTGTGACTAAAGTGATTGGTCATCTTTGGAAAATCCTGGAATGTATATTAAGAACTTTTACTGGTGAAGGTTCACATTGTCGGGTTTGATGGGGGAGGGTATCTTAGTGTGAGCAAAAACTTGTAGTCCAAAAAGGGCAGAATATCTTGCGGAACATCAAATTGTTTAGTTTTCCAAGAGTACACGCAGAATTCAAGTAAGAAATAAGGCTAAAATTATAGATTAAACTCACACACAATTCTCTAGGCATGTTGTTTATCTACTTTTTTTTTCCTGTGTGGATGTCAGATCAAAAGCATTTGAATGGTTATTCATGTCTTCATGGAGACCCTGCAATGTTTTGGGGATAAATGCATCAAGTACAATGTCATCCACCACCAGTAGCCTCTGGAGGACTTCTGGATCCACAGGGATTGTCAAATTGAACACTTTATTTTCCCCATCATTTTGGCCAATAAATTTGGCTAGCAAACATCTCCCTCTCATTTTGTTATCAAAGTATGTATGGTTAGAAAGTTATTGCATAGGGTTTTTTAAATTGATTTATCTTCCAAAAACTAGTATTATTTTGATATATGTAATATATCAAATATGTATATGAAACATTGTATTTAATGAAAATTTTTGAGGCAGTGCTTTGTTTTGAAAATTAAATTATTTTTCATAGTCCATAAGCAACAAAACAGAGTAGAATCTTCTATAATTGTAAAGTTGTAAGCCTTTGTTAAGTAGTATTTATAAAAATCTTTCTCTATTCTAATCATACTCTCACTGAGGTTACCTTCAATTATGACACCAATCATCCCCTCCTTTAAATATCTGATGAAACAATCCCTTAGTGCCCTCTTCTCCAGTTTGGATTTCTTCTACATACACTTGGACCAAACCAGCTGTTCCCCCTTCCCCATCTTTGTTGTCTTTTAGTGCTATTTCTATATCCCTTCTTTATAAACAAAACTGATGTGATATTAGAGTTCAAGTATGGCTACTCTACTCTCCTTGATTATGGGAGCAGATTGTTATAAAAATTCATGTAGTTCCTCCCACCTCCATTCTAATTTTGTTTCTTGTCCCTCTTCCAGATTCAGTCTTATATACCCTAGTATGATTTTCCTTAGATGAATTTCTCACCAAAGTGTTTTGAATTTTTTTTTCCTTTTACTGGTTCTCTTTGCTTTATATTAAAAAAAAGTTGCACATAACCATTACTCGTGATTCTTTGTGAGATTTTATAAATGTTTATATTATAAATGCGTTTGGATTTTTTGACCACCATTTCTCTCTAATTGGCAATCAAATCAAGTCTTTGCAAGTCATTTTTTATGCTTTTTGGTTTCCTTGTTATGGCAATTGATTTTTATTTCTTCACATTCTACCTAATATTTAATGTCAGTATCACTTTTAAAATTCATTTCTAACTTTATTTTCAATTAGTTCTTTAAATAACTAAGGACTGAGTTGCTTCGACTGTCTATCTTTTTAATTGTTATTCCTTTTGTGGCACTCATTCCACTTCCATCTCCAAGATTTTTATCAATTCAGATCTTTGCTCTGACAACCTGGTCATCTAACTGTGCACATAGTTACTTCAAGTATATGAAATTTCAGTAATGAGTCTTGTCCTATTTGTCAAAATAAAATTAATTTCATTTTTTATGATTTTTTTATAGTCACTATGTCAAGAACATATTAGTTCTTCTCTCAATTATGAGGCTTCTATGTCACCTAAAAGCCTTTTATATTTCACCATTTTCCTGTTTCTGCTTTTTAGAAGGTGATTTAATCAGATACTGAAAAATAAAAGGAAACATTATTTTATGGGACATATATGATTATCTCATACTTCATTATTGATGACAATTATTTTTTAAAAGACTACCACAAAAATGAATAAACAAATAAAAGACTGCCGCTCATACACTAATACTGATTATATAGGAAAACTAGATAGAGAAATTCTACAAAAAATGAAACTGAGACCTTCAAACTAAACTCAGAATTTATTTTGATACTTGGTGATTCCACTGAAAAGGTCAGAATAGATGAGGATAGTGATAGATATTGGGAAGTAATGTGGAATTAATAACACATAATTCTTTAATTAGTACAATAATATCCTATAATTAAAGTTTGCTTAAACATTTTTAATTTTAATTTTCATGTAATTTGTTAATTTTTTATGGCTGAATTTTGTTTCTTACATTTTTTCTTTGTAACTTCAGGATTTTACATGCACATATATATCCCAATATATATCCCAATTACATGTAAAAATATTTTTTGACATTTATTTATAAAAATTTGGATTTCCAAATTCTTTCCCTTCTTTCCCACTCCTTGAGAAATGTAAGATCTTACTATGTCAGACATGTGAAGTCATGTAAAATATATTTCCATATTAGCCATGTTGGGGAAAAATAAAACAAGAAAAGAAAGTTAAAGTTAAAAGTTAAAGAATTTTACTTCTAAAAGTCATTTGTCTCTCTGGAGATTCATAGCATTTTTCATCAAGAATTCTTCAGAATTCTTTTCAATCAGTGTATTGATCAGAGTAGCTAAATCTTTCACAGTTGATCATTGTGATAATACTGTAGTTACTGTGTCCATTGATCTCCTGATTCTTGCTAGATATGTAACCAGGAACTCAGTGTACCTTCCAGATGCTTTCTAACTCATTCTTACAACTCTCCCATGAAATAGGAAGGGGTTAATTAATAGTGGTGTAATTTCAAGTGTACATAATACCGTCAGTTCCAAGTACCTATGAAATCTCTGCAGATTTGGTGGAATACATGTATGTATCTTTATATAATAAATAAAAACAATTTCAAGTCTATGTCCTTTGTTATGTTTATTAATGCCTGACTCTATGAATATGCAATATGAGTTAATCATTGCTAAACAATAAAGAAAGAAATTTTAATTTTTAAAAATAATTTGCAAGAATGTTAGAGATGCGAAATTACTATTAAAAGAAAAGTAAGTATGATCATTAATATGGAAAGATTTATCAGGAGATATGATCATTAAAATTTGAGTGGAAAGTTGCTAGGTCATCTCCTGTCTGCTAATGTGGAACTAATGCCCATCAGCATATTTTCTCATTCTTTTTACAATTCAGAAGTGACAATTCTATGCTTAAGGGATTCTCCTAATTCTGATGGATTTTGCCATGAGAAAACTTTTCCCCTTTGCACAGGTGAGTACCATCACTCCTAGTTATCACCACTAGAACTAGCCTCAAGGAAATGAATGGCCTGGGTCCAGGATCCTAATTAAAGTTTATCATGTTTCTCTCTTTCAAAACCACCATCACTATGAAAACCTTATTCATTTTAACAGAGGCTGTATGACTCTGAAGGTTAATCCTAAAATACATACACATAATATGAACACCATTCTATTTTATGTACTCATTTCTAAAGGTAGTTAAACTTCAAGGCAACAGCATCTGTCAGGGAGTCAAGGTTGTGTGCATAACGCACATAGTAGGAATCCAATCGCTATTTAGTGAAAGATTGAATGAATATTCAATGTGACAAGTTAGTAACTTTCATTTATCTTTGTTTAAACATCTAATCTTTCATATGTTGTCATTTGAGGCCTGAGGATTGTTGCATTTGGAATCAGGAGACCTGGCTTTGAATCTCACCTTTGATGTTTCTCAGCTGTGTGAAAATGTGTTAGTCACTTAACCTCTTAAGACCTTTCATTGCCTTCTCTATAAAATAGGTTAATAATAATATATGTGCTGCTTACCTCCTGAATTATTATGAAAAAAGCTCTTTACATTTTTTTTCTGAGAGGGGAAGGGAAAAGTATGGAAATAAATGAAAAAAATTAAACACATAGTATCTTTCAGGCACTGAGTCCCAGGGATGTAAATACAAACAAAACAGTTCCTCCTCTCAGAGAACTTACATTCTAATTATGGAAGATAATAAAAAAGGATGGGGGGACACCACAAATTAAAGTTACTTTCACAGGCATGGTTTGCAAATGTCCGTGAAATAACTCAGAAGTGTGGTTCTTATGGATAAACCAAGGAGATGGATCACCTACAGAGCCCAGTACCAGACTTTTGTAATGTCCATTAATCCCTGACAGTATGAATCATAACTAAATTTTAGAGCCAGGATGAGATTCCTAGAGGGAGAGGATATGAACCTGTGATTTCAAGTGTGTAGGGAACTCCTGATGTGGATATTCCTTATCTTGATAAAATCAGCAACTCACCAATAATTTATTCTCTGAGAAAATTTCATGGGGCACTGAGAAGTTCTGTGTCTGGCTCATGGCAATGCAACTAGTATATGCCACATAGCTTGTCAAGGGCAGAAAACTTGAACTCAGTTTTTCTAGATTCTAAGACTAGCTCACAATCCAATGTGCTATGTGGCCTTTCAAAACTATAAACCAGACCTGCACAACTTGGTAGTAGGGAGGGGCCAAAATTAAGATAGGCTAAACTTCTTCAGGCCACAGGTAAGTTTTTAGCAGCTCACTTTCCAAGTAAAGGTATAATAAATGATTGAACTATTTTAAAATTAAATCATATTTTTGAAAAAGGGCAATTTCAATTAAAATCAATTAATTAATTTATTTATTACTCAAGATTTTTATCATGAAATCACATTAATGTTTAAAAAATTAATTTTTCTAAGTGGGACATAACTGAGAAACTGCAATCAGTAAACACTTTTTTACGAAGTCACCTTCATTAAGACTTCCCAGCAGCAGTAATTTCTTCAGAAAGTTGAAAACTAACCTTAGTAGCTGCCCATTTTCTGAGTTTACTTTCTTGAAAAACTGATTTTCCCCAATGAGATTTTGTAACAATTTGGATGCCTTAATTTGTTGTTACTTGGGGTCCAATTTGCTTAAATTAGGATGTTTTGATTCAAAATGGCAACGAATATTGTATTCCTTCTGAAGGGCTATTACTTCTCAGCAAATAAAGCACACTATTTTGTCTCTTGTGTAAGTAAACACTTATCTATTTGTCCACTACAGATTAAAACTCTATGTTCTGATTCAATCATCTTTTTCTTCTTATCATACATTTTACAAAGTCACCCAAAGACTTTAATATTAACCAAAACATCTCCACAGCAACTGCTCACATATGGAGAAATACTGAACTGAGTGTCTGATCTTGGAAAGAGCATCATACATTCATGGTGGTGACCTGCAAAGCAAGTGAGGGAAAGAAGTCATTTTGTTGTGAGTACTCATTAATTAGTACTTCAGTGCTGGCTTATGACTTCACTCACTATGTCCCTGTTCAACCCCAGGGACAACCAAAAAAAGAGACTCCAAATTCTCTCAGGCTAGAGACAGACAACCAACAAGTGGTTGGTTGCCATGGGTCATGTGACAAATAGGGGAGAGTGCACAGTGGCAACGCACTGCCAAGTTACATGATGGGCACACTAGTGACTAGTAGAAGACAGGTTAAGCTGGCATGGACAAAGCACTTGCTATATCATTTCTTTCTTTCATATCCTCCACATTTTTCACAGGCTGCCCAAAACCCTTTGGCAGGCTGCAAGCAACATAGAGTCCTTATGTTGTGCAGTCCTGCTAAAAGCATAATTCATTCTTAAAACTCTGCCACATTTTATAGATTCTTTGGAATCCAAACAGAGGTGCCATACAATTTGAAACAGGAGCCAATAATCTGTATAAGAATCCCTGGGGATGACTGTTGGATTAATTTAAAAATGTAATGTTATCTACATTTTATTGCATTTTATTTTCTTTAATTTCCAAATTTATCTTTTAATCTGATTCTGTCATTGGTTTGTTTTCCACATCTAGCTTAGACTTAAGAAAATGAAGAAAAATTTCTTCATAATGAAGATGAAACTTAAAATTGTGTTATTCATACTCCTCCCTTCCCATCTGAGAAAGCCAATTATTAAATATTTACCAACATACAGGTTGTTATAGACCCACCACACAGAACTGGGGAGAATACAGATTTGGGGTTAACTTGTCAAGTCCTTGTTCTAAAGTCAATAAAGCTCCCAAATAACAGCTTAATAAATTGGTGAACATCTTGTCAGCTGTCCAAAGACTCATCCACTGACCTTAATTATTTTCTCTGAACTTTATCATCACCAGCTTTCTCTTTCAACTGCTATGGCCCTTTTGTCCCACTTTTTTCACATCTTCACTTTGAAGAAAGGCCCAATCCAGCCAACCTTCATTCTCTTGATTTCCTTTAGGATAACTCTTGAAACCTTTTTCAACTCCCTTTTATGTGTTGTCTCTTCTATTAGAATGTAAGCTCCTTGAGGACAGGGATTTTCATATATTTTTATTCCCAGTTCTTAACATAATGCCTGACACCTAGTGAGTGCTTTAAAATAATAACGTTTTTTCCTCTTCCATAGATAAATTGCCATGGATCAAAATCCTCTTTTAGGGGGATTGTTGCTGCAGAATTGGGAGCTTCACATTTAACTCTAGATCTTTTAGACACCATACCCCACCTTCCACTTTTCCTCGACCTGGTTCTTTAATGTGTCAATCATTTTAGAGTATGTTTCTTAAGAGCAGGAACTGTGCTTTTCTTTTTTTTTGTCATCTTCAGTAACAAATAACCACAGAATCACAGAGGTTTTGCAACCATGTTAACTCCAAAAATATCATAGAGCTCACACAGGTTAAAAACAAAAAGCTTTCTTTATTCCATTGGGGGAGAGAAAGTAAACACATCTATTGGGACCTCCTCTAGTAGAATACCCAGGGCGGTGGGGATAAGCCTTGATTTATGTATGTGACAAGATAAAGAATCAAACAGTGTAGTGTAGGTACAGTGATGAAACACAACAGCCACAGTGAGGCAAAGTTGTTTAGTGACAGTAAGTCCATTCATAGTAGGACTTCATATCTGAGCCTGTTGGTGCTTGCCTGAACTCAGATCCTATTGGTTCTGTGATTTAGTTGCAGCAGCGTTCATCTAGGCAGTGAGCATAAGAGATTTTTGTTATGCCAAGCTCAGGGCACAGCTTGCTTGCTAGGCCTTAGCTTGAGAAAAACAAGAGCATCTCTTAATAGTAAAAAGGACTAAAAAGAGAAGGGTGGCCTTGGATCCTGACACTTTCTAACCACAGCTTAAAACTCAGTGCCTGGCACATAATAGCATTTAAATGCTTGTTGACTTTTTATTCTTTTAAAAAAATTATGAAGAGCTCTAATAACTTTTTAAAATGAAAGCTATAGGTTATAACAGGAATACAAAATGAACCAATATCAAATGCACTAAATAGTTTTTCTCATGTAGTTACCAGTCAGGATTAATTTTTAGGTATGAAATATATAGCTATGAATATATTATTGTGAATATCATATATTACATTGTAATGTTAATGGGAATTAAAAGATCTTCCCCACCCATTAATGGGCCTCAGATGGAGCCCATTAAGGGAAGCTTGGTTAGGGGAGGCTTGGTTTGTAGGAAAGCCCACACTTTTTGTTAATTACTAATGAGGTACCTGAGAGTCATGCCCTCTGACAATGAAAAGTGTACTTATACTCTGAGGTGAGGTTTTGCTTTGGGGGTTTCTTCTTTGGAAGAAGTTTCCTGTGCCAGATGAGACTCTGGGCAGCTGTTAAGGAGGCTTCTTCCCCAACTTTGAAAAGTCAGATGTTGGTGCTTCTGCTCAGACAGTTGAATCTGTCTGTTGATCTGTGATGTATTCATTGCTTATGGTCAGACAATTAGAAGCCCTGTGTGTTGGTCCTTATTTCTCTGTTGATATATGTGATTAAAGAAGATTGTTGACTCCTCAAAAGTTGCTTTGCTTTTAGAATAGCAGATCTAAGAACCTGTACTAGCAGGCCATTCTGGATGTGTCAAGGTGCTTGCTACTACATACATTTATTGTGATCTGTGAGATTATTCTTTGAGGTATGAAGTTGATCTTGATTCTTAAAATCTACTCCAGGATAGGACAAGCTCTGGAGCATCCTCCCAATCTGGAAATCCTTTCTATATTGACCCAGAAATGGACTACATATCTGTCATTTGAAGATCAGATTAAGAACATCTGAAATTGACAGAGTAAATAATTCACAGGCAAGAGTCAATTAGGAATTTCGAGATGGGCTGGTGGCTGCCTCATGGAGAAGCCCAGAGAAGACAGCTCCGAACTAAGGTAGGTGTGTGCATTTTAAGCATTTTGGCACTTCTCAGTACAGCCTTGCGGTTTCTACAACAAACATAGTCCTGACAGGGCGGGGGCTTGCTGCTAGGCAAGGGACCCCAAACAGAAAGTAGATTCCAGGAAAGGAACCCAATCAGAGAATGGTTGTCAGGAAGGGGGTAACCCAACAAAAAGTGGTTGCCTGGCAAAAGGGGTCTAACATGAACAGTTCTGGCAAGGGGGCCCAATTGTTGCCATGCAAGGGGATTCAACAGAAAAATGGCTGTTAGTAACTCAACAGATATTTCACAACCCAGGGGGTAATAACGTTTTGACAGGGGCCCAACAAAAGCCTGTTGCTAGGCAGGTTATCCAACCCTCCCCAGCAACCTTACAGATATCTCTCAACCTAGGGGTCCCAGGGAGGAATAATGTCCACTTCACATCTGGGTAAGGTCCTCAACAAAAGGTTGGCAACCAGTTCACTTCCCCCCCAGTCACAAAAATGTACAGTAACTACCAAATGTTATAGAGTTTGAAATTGCCAAGAAGAGGTAAATTGCAACTGAAATGAGGTGGTGAGGTTACAGACTTGCTTATAATTACCATTATAATTAACTCCTGAACTATTTTATAAAGCTTTAAGCCAGCAAGAAGCTGACATTAAAGACAGGGTAATAGAAATGAGTCACTGGATGTGTACTCAGAATAAATAAATTAGGAGAGTGAAGAGTGAGGAGGGAATGGGGTTAATTAGGTGGAGCATAGAGAGATTTACCCTTAAATCAAAATCTACTGGATGATTTTTTTCAGCCTGTGTGCTGAGTCCTGAGAGACTGTGTTATGAAGCTGTGGGTTCTAGTGCCCATTCTCTCCTGAGTGTCAAGTTTTGGAGCAATGATTAATGTCTATGAGAGTAAATCTAATTATAGATGTGGGAAAAGAGAGCTGAGTCTGGGGTAGTTGCATGTGCTTTTATCCTGATAGGCCTCTGACATTTAAGCATAGAGTGGTCATAATATGCATTCCTAGACAATGTACCCATTCTGATAGAATCAGGGATCCCTGAAGTATTGGTGTGTGTGTATACACACACACACACACACACACACATATACACACAGACATATACGTATATATGTATATATGCACACATACATATATACATATGTGTATATTCATATATGTGTACATGTACTAGATATATTTATATACACACATGTATACATTCATATGTGTATGTATAAAAGATACTGAGTATTTATATGCACATTTAGTAAACTATTCATACTTTAAGAAGTTTGCTACTAAAGTCCTGACAGCCTTGTCTTTGCAATCTATTTCTCTCTCTCACACACACACACACACACACATCCCTCAAAATATAGTACACTGAAGCAAGTAGCTCTGTATAGGAAAGCCTATGAGGCTGAGTGTATAGAGCTCCATTTGGCTTACTAACAGAGATACTGAAAAGATAAATATAAAAATGTCCAATTCCCAAGCTACAAAGTACCCATCAAACTTGTTTTTGAGTCAATTTTCTTTTGATATGGAGATAGTGCAACGCTATTTATATGTTATTCTGCTGTGTTTAAAACATCATAACTTATTCAAAAGGAAAAAGGTGACCCCATTTAAAAATCTCAC
Organism: Potorous gilbertii; assembly: GCA_028658325.1. Classification (NCBI taxonomy): domain Eukaryota; kingdom Metazoa; phylum Chordata; class Mammalia; order Diprotodontia; family Potoroidae; genus Potorous; species Potorous gilbertii. Next base: position 130,323,045 of record CM053771.1, on the reverse strand, counting down.
CAAAGAAAAAGGAAAGAGAGAAGCAAACTTGCCTGATAATTTTGGCAGAAATAGAGGGGATAGGAAAACACTTCTATTCTGTGATAAAATGAACAGAGTAGTTCTTGGAAGGATGAATCATGAATTAGCAGCCAAATTGTTAAAGTAGGGAAGATAATGCTGGTGTGTTTAACTCCCACACCTTCCTCACCTTCCAGTTTTTTTCCTGATTGGGCAAAATACAGTCACCTGTAAAGGATAAAGCCAGGCAGAACTGCATCAATGTTGTTGCCAGGGTGTAGTTTCATTTTATCTCTGACACTATAACTAAATAAGAATGCTTTTTGATTTAGCAAAACAATCAGGAATGAATGTGAAGAAGACCTGTACACCTCCTTGAATCAATGAACCTATTATGTGAGAATCTGAATCTCACTATAGGTAATTTGTGTAATAGGAATATGTTAACTCGGAACCAGATGGAGAGATTCCAATGATCCGAATTGCATAGGTTAGAGCAAACATAGCTTTTCCAACACTCTTCTGAGGAGCAGAATGTGCCTCAAGCTCTGGAAGAGAAGGACGATAGTAAAGAGAGTCATTGACTCTAGAGGTATCTCACAGTGAAGGACCCAGCTTGAAGAAAGTACCCCAACAGAGCAGCTCTTTCCCCAACTTCCTGTCTTGATTTCTGTCTATCCACAGGAAGTATAGTATAATCTGCTATTTTAGTCTACTTTTCAGTTCATATGCTTCCAGTCCACTTCCCTTCCCTCAACACACATTGCAAACTGTAAAGTACGTTTTATTATCTCTTCGTCAGAGCTAATACTTTTTTTGTTATTGTTAATATTGTTTTTTTCTTACATTATTGTAGTTACTATTTATATTGTTTTCCTGGTTCTATTTTTCTCACTTTACATCATTTTATTTCTTCTCATGCTTCTATTGAATACTTGATGCTCGTTTTCTTCTTACAGTACAGTAATATTTCAATACACATATACACATGCTACAACTTGCTTAACCATTCTGATAGAATATATTCTATACATTTAAATTTAATTGTGAAGTGATAGTTGCTTATCTAATATATCCCATCCCCTTTTTATTCTTATATATTTGTTTACAATGTATATACTATTTTGGTATTTGCCTCTCTATCACTTCATATAAGCCTTTCCACCTTTCTTTGAATTCTTCATATTTGACATCTCTCAGCACAATTTCACTGTAGTTACCTAGTTAAGCATTTTTCAGTCTTTGAATACATAGTATTCTCCTAGTTTTTTCTTTGTTTGCTATAGCCAACAATGTAACTAGGAAAGTTTAATAATATTTCTGGCATATAAATTTACTAGTAGCATTTTTTGTATTGGGGTATGAATGTTTTGTAACACTGGAATAGAACTAGGGAGACAGAAGGTGGGAGATAGAGGGAAGAGGGAGGGGGAGAAATGGAAAGGGGGAGAGGAGAGAGATGCAGATATGTAGCTAATGATGGTAGTCTGTGTTCTATTCCAATGCCCATCTATCCCCTTCCCCCTTCCAACATGCCCCTCCCACCAGTGTAACATTATAAGTACGTTTGGGTGAAGTCTACAGAGTCTAGTTGGTATTATAGCTAGCATTCATTCACACTGTAGGATTTGAGGTTTCATACCTTTAACCTGAGTGTGTGAAACATCCAATCTCTCTGTGTTTGACTCCATTCAGAAATATCTACACCACAAAAAATTGCTTCTCTACTCTGTGCTTGACTGTTGATCCTCACAACTTCATCTGGGAAAATCAGTCTTTACATACGCTTTCAAATAATCATCACCCTTCTGAACTTGTATATGTCAGGTGAATTTTAGTTTATGTAAAGTGGATTTCAGTATATGCAAATTGAATTTTTGTTATTTCTTAGAGTTCAGCTTCTTAGGATCATAGCCATAAAAATCTCATTTTCCCAGTTACTAGATAACCATAATTATGGTTCAAAACATCTCCACCACACTTGTGAAGCATTATATAATGGTAAATAATATAAAATCCACTGGGACTGCACAGTGAGATACAGGGATCAGGTGATGTAAACTAGTGAGACTATTGCTGGCAATATGCCTTTGTCTGTTGGTCTATAAAGCAGGTGGTCACTGGTCAGTGAATGGGGAATTAGGTTTGAATGCAAAAGTTGAAATGTTGTGTGTGCTTCAAATGATGCCCATTGAGGCTTGGGGGGAGCCGTTAGTTCCCCCCAACTCAATGCTGTGAGTGCCTTGATCAGTCCCCATCAAAGCTTGGGGGGAATCTGTATTTGTCTCAATTGGTCCCCATTGAGACTTGAGGGGATTTAGGGTAAGCACAAATTGTCCCTCTCTGGATTGACCCTATCGAAACTTAGGGGTAGTTTCCCCCACTTTTCATTGACTCCTGCAAGATGGGTGATTAGGGAATACTGTAAGAGTTACCAGTTATCAGCAATCGTCTCCTGAGAAAACTAGACTAGAATAAAGATTATTAATGCCTTTCTTTAGTGTCTTTCCTGTCTGACCAAATCAAGCATGAACCTATACTAGCAGAAATCCTGTGTGCTGGGTTTATCCGTCTTACAACTTGTTTAATTCTTCTATTTAATATCTAGTTAAGCCAAAGAACTGTAATGTTTATTGAATTGACTATCTCTAGGCTAAACAAATCAGTTCAGCCCAGGTTAGTTATTCATTTACCAGAGTTCTTTGTTTTCCAATCAGGATTGCATTGTTGCTTCTCTTAAGAAGATTCCAAAGCAGCTACAAAGCCCCTCAACTCTTCTTCCTTCAAGTTAGAGGCAGCAGGGAGGAATCTCTACTTAGGAAGTACTTCACCTTTCTCTAGTACTAGGTTGCAATGAAGGCTAGTAGTTATCATTGGAACCTCTGCCCAATTAAATCAGTTCTTCTCAACCAATCAGGAATCACTCAGGTGAAACCTCCTCTCAGCTGAAAATTCCTCTCAACTGACCCCCTCTAACTATCAGTTGGTTGGATTTCAAAGGCTTAAATCAGAACCTTATGACCCTCAGTGCCTCTCACCATTTATTTTTAAAAAATCCTAACTCTTTAAATTTCTCTTACTAGTTCTCCCAGCCACTTTTCAATCATGTCTCCAAATGTTTATGAATTCTCATATCCTTGCTTTTACCCTCTTTTGTTATAAAACATGTATATGCAAATTAGCAAATTACCACCAATACCTCCTCTTAAATATTCAAAAAGTCAATTAATATCTCCATTGCCTTTACAACTAAATTTCTTCTTGATCATGCTTCTTTATTTTTTTCCTAAATAATAAATAAATGTTCTGCCTCTTTATAATCTTAAACTGCTCCCATGCAAGGTAAGATCATATTGCTAACTAAGAGACCTGACTATTCAGTTCCATGCCACAGATCATTTTCTCTCCAAACTGTTAAACATCCCATCTGAAAGTTGTTTCCTCATGCATATATTTTTAGCAGTTTATATTAAAAGAAAGCTGTGTGGGGGAAGAACCAAGATTGTGGAGTGAGATCAACTACTTGCCTAAGCTCTTAGACAAACTCTTTCATGTTCCTCTAAAAAGAGAATCTGACTAAATTTTGGAGATACGAGTCAACACAAGGCAGACTGTGGCAGATTCACAGACCGGGGCAGATTGGAAGATCAACAGGAAGGATCTGTTCTGTGGAGGTGAGCCCACAGCATACAGCCAGTGCATCCTGCAGCAGCATGGCCTTGCAGGAAACCCCTAGGACAGCCTCAGACAGCAGCATCACAGTGGAAAGGCAGAGTGGCAGACCAGGACAGGAGACCAGCAGAGCTGAGTGAGTGACTGCCTCTGAGCCCCAGGTATCAGCTGCAGTTACTCCTAAGACTTTCTGCCCGCAGATTAAACATCTGTAATTCACCTACGTGATCTTCCAGGAACCACTGGTAAATACGCTCTCTCTCCCCCTTATTGACCTTGAAAGAACCATAAAATATTTCCCCAGAAAAGTCTCGGATCAGTGAAAACACCTGAATAGGGCAAACAGTCTCTTGGCACCTGAGGCTTGGAAAATAGTTAAGGGGGAGGGGTTCCTCTTACTTTGGTGGAGGCTAACCAGAAGAAGAGGAGCCCCAAAGCGGGTGAAAACTAGAACTAGGACCCAGGCATGCCTCAGCACAAGGAGAGGAGCCTCAGAGGGGGTGGAAACTCACACACCCAGGCATGAGCTGAACTTGCCCTCACTCTAGCCCAACTGAGGAGATCTCCCTGACTAGACCACCCCTTCCCAACACTTAACAAGCTATCTCCAGGGCTCAGCCTAGAAATACAAAACAAAAGGAAAAACAAAGGCACCTGCCCTTAGCTTTCCCACACCAGCAGCTCAACAACAGATTCTGCAGCTTCTAACTGAAAGAACCAGAGGCCACAACATACAAAGCCTCACCATCATAAGCAAGAAGAAGCAGAGCAAGAAAGAAAGGACCAAAACATGATTACCAAAGAGGTCAGTATCGAGACTGTACCCCCATCTGAAACTTTATAAGGGACTATGAACTGCTTGCATGCACAGAGAGCACTCCTGGAAAAGCTGAAGAAGGAAATAGAAGGAAAAATGGCCAATGATTTTAGAAGTATGAAAAAAGAATTCACTGAAGAGAACAGGTCTTTCCTTTAAAAAGGAAAGTTGGACAAAAGGAAATACAAAGACTTACTGGAGAAAACAATTACTTAAAGGAATAATTGGACAGATGGAAAAGGAGATGCAAAACTCATCTGATGAAAAAAATGGTGAAAATTAGAATTGGACAAGTAGAAGTTAATGACTCTATGAGATACCAAGAATCAGTCAAATAAAACCTAAAGTATGAAAAGACAGAAGAAAATGTAAAATATCTAATTGGAAGGAACAACTGACCTGGAAAATAGATCCAGTAGACAAAATTTAAGAATTATTGGTCTACCAGAAAGTCATAATGGAAAAAAGAGTCTGGATAATATCTTCCAAGAAATCATCAAGGAAAACTGCACAAAAGTGCTAGATCCAGAGGGCAAAATAGTGACCTAAAAAATCCACCACTCACCTCTGGAAAGGGATCCCACACTAAAAATACCAAGAAGTATTGTTGCCAAATTCCAAAACTATCAAGTGAAGTAGAAAATACTACAAGTAGACAGACAGAAACCATTTAAATATCGAGGAGCTATAGTCAGGATCACAAAGGACCTTGAAGCTTCTACATTAAAAAATCGAAGGAATTGGAATCTGATATTCCATAAGGCAAAGGAACTGGGACTAAAACCAAGGATCAATTATCCAGCAAAGTTCAGCATAACATCTCAGGCAAGGAGATGGACATGCAACAAAATAAGGGATTTCCAGACCTTGCTGACAACAAAGCCAGAACTCGATAGAGAATTGACACACAGATCTCAAGAGAGGCATAAAAAGGTAAATGAGAAAAAGAAAACCTTGTTATTTAGTCTGGCCAAACAGTACACATCCCTATAAGGGAAAATTACATTTGTTAATCTTGAGAATTGTGCATCTATTATGAAATACAAAATGGATATACAAAGATAGAGGGAATGGATATAAAGTAAATGATGTGGTGATAAAAATGTGATTCAAGCATGTGAAGGCATGATAATAGGAGATATAAAAATGAGGAAGCAGAAAATGATAAATTGCATCACAGGAAGAAGTAGAAATTTATGTGGTATTAGAGGAAAAGAGGGGAGGGAGATGACCATTGTTTGAGAGATACTTTCATCTGATTTGGTTCAAGGAAAGAAAATAAACTCAATTGAGTATACAAATTTAACTAGCTCTATAGCTAGGAGGAGGGGAAGGGAGAAGAAAGGGGAGGGGAAGCTAATAGGAGGAAGAAGAAGTAAAAGTAAAAAGGAATAAAAGGCAGGGGGGCTGAAAGAAGGAAGGGAAAACTGCAGGAAGTGGTGAAAAGTGAAAAACTCTATTGAGGAGGGGAAGGGAGACAGGAGAAGAAAAAGTAGAAATAGTGGGAAAGAGGATGGAGGGAAAGACACAGATTGTAATCATAATTGTGAATGTCAATGGAATGAACTCTCCCATAAAAGGGAGACAGGTAGCAGAATGGATTAAAAGTCATAATCCAACAATATGTTGTTTACAAGAAACACATCTGAAATAGGTGGATACACATAGGGTGAAGGTAAGAGGTTGCAGCAGAATATATTGTAGCTCAGCTTATGTAAGAAAAGCAGGGGTAACAATCCTAATCTCAGAGCAAAAACAAAAATAGATCTAATCAAAAGAGATAAGGAAGGAAACTATATCCTCCTAAAAGACACCATAGATAATGAAGCAATATCATTACTAAACATGTATGCTCCAAATGGTATAGCATCCAAATTACTAGAGGAGAGCTTGGGGGAGTTACAGAAAGAAATAGACAGTAAAACAATATTAGTGGGAGACTTCAACCTGACCTTCTCAAAACTTGATAAATCTAACCTCAAAATAAACAAGAAAGAAATTAAGGAGATGAGTAAAACTCTGGATAAAGTATAGATATGATAGATCTTTGGAGAAAATTGAATGGGGATAGAAAGGAATAGACGTTTTTTTCAGCGGTATATGCATATAAAAAAATTGACTGTGTCTTTTGGCATATAAACCTCACAATCCAGTGCAGAAATGCAGAGATAGTCAATGCATCCTTCTCAAATCAAATTGCAATAAAAATTTTATGTAATGAAAGGTCATGAAAAGATAAACCAAAAATTAATTGGAAACTAAATAATCCAATCCTAAAGAAGGAGTGAATAGAACAACAAATCATAGAAACAATTAGCAATTTCATTCAAGACAATGACAATAATGAGACAACCTACCATATCTTATGGAATAGTGTAAAAGCAGTTCTTAGGGGAATTTTTATACCTTTGAATGCCTACATGAAAAAAATAGAGAAAGAGGAGATCAATGACATGGGCATGCAGTTGAGAAAACTCAAAAAAGAACAAATTGAAAATCCCCAAATAAATGCCAAATTAGAAATACTGAAAACCAAAGGAGAGATCAATAAAATTGAAATATAGAAAACTATTGAACTAATAAATAAAACAGAATTGGTTTTATGAAAAAAACCAATAAAATTGATAAAACTGGTGAATTTGATTAAAAAAGGAAGAATTAAACCAAATTACCAAAATCAAAAATGAAAGGGATGAACTCTCCTCCAATGAGGAGGCAATTAAAACAATAATGAGAAATTATTTGCCCAACTTTATGCGCACATATTCGACAATCTAAATGAGATGGATGAGTATTTAAAAAAATTCAAATTGCCCAGATTAACAGAAGAGGAAGTTGAATACTTAAACAACCCCATCTCAGAAAAATAAATTGAACAAGCCATCAATGAACTCCCTAGGAAAACATCTCCAGGGCCAGGTGGATTCACAAGTGAATTCTATCAAACATTTAATGAACAGTTAATTCCATTATTATATAGACTATTGGTGAAAACTGGGTAAGGAGTACTCCCAAATACTTTCTATGATACAAATATGGTTTTGATAACTAAACTAGGAAGAGATAAATCAGAGAAAGAAAATTATAGACCAATTGCTCTAATGAATATAGATGTAAAAATTCTGATTTCTCACAAAGCCATTGGCCTCCATTTGCTCCATTCTAATTTTGAGAGAACTATTTTCTTCAGTAAGCTTTTGCACCTCTTTTTCCACTTGACTAATTCTGCTTTTGAAAGCATTCTTCTCCTCATTGACTTTTTGAACCTCCTTTTCCAGTTGAGTTAGCCTATTTTTCAAGGTGTTATTTTCTTCAGCATTTTTTTGGGTCTTCTTTATCAAGGTATTGACCTGTGTTTCATGCTTTTCTTGCATCTCTCTCATTTCTCTTCCCAGTTTTTCCTCCACCTGTCTAACTTGATTTTCAAAATCCTTTTTGAGCTCTTCCAGGGCCTGAGCCCTCTGGATGTCTATTTCAGATGTTTGGGATACAGAGGCCTTGACTCGTGTCTTTACCTGATGGTAAGCAGTTTTCTTCTTTGTCAGAGAGGAAGGGCAGAATCATCTGGTGCCAAAGAAAGTAAGCTTCTATGGTCTTATTTTTATCCCTTTTCTGGGCATTTTCCCAGCCAGTTACTTGACTTCTGAGATTCCTCTGCACCCCCACCTAGATCTGCCCAGCTAATGCTTGGGGTCTGAGACTCAAATGCTGCTCCCCAGCCTCAGGGCTTTCAGCAATGGTCTGCTGCTATTCAAGGTAAGATTAAATCAGGTTCTCAGGTGGGGGCAGGGCCGCCTCCCAGGCTCAGTTCCCTCAGGGGGTTTATGCAGAGACCTTCTGTAATGGAGCTGCTGCTGAGGTCCTGCCTGCTCTGGGAGCCTCTGGCTTCCTGCTGCCTCTGCCTCTGCTGCTGCCTCCTGAGGGGCCTGAGTTATGGAGACACCCTGCTCACCTCTCAGCCCATCCAGATGTCTCTCTCACTGACCTGTGCGTCTGTGGGGGGAGGGACCTTCGTGGCCGCTGGAGATTCCATCCCTGAAGCCTGCTCGAATCTGCTGGATGTGTTCCTCTCCGTGCCGCAGGGCAAGGGCAGGGCTGGACTCTGCTCCCATCTGGTGCACGAGGGACCTTTGGAGTCGGTTTTTCAGGGCTCTCTGGAATGGAAATCTCTTTCACCCCATTGCTGCATGGCTCCACTGTTCCAGAATTTGTTGGGAATTCTTTTTATAGATAATAATGGGCTGTGGGTTAAGAGCTAGCATATGTGAGTCTTTCTACTCTGCCATCTTGGCTCCACCCCTAGATGTAAAAATTTTAAATAAGATTTTAGCAAAAAGAGTATTCTATCAGGAGCAACCTTTCAGGAGAATAATACATTATGGTCAGGTATGAGTCATACCAGGAATACAGGGCTGTTTAATATTAGGAAAACTATTAGTATTATTGATCATATCAACAACAAAACTAACAGAAACCAAATGATTATCTCAATAGATGCAGAAAAGCTATTGACAAAATACAGCACCCATTCCTATTAAAAACATTGGAGAAAATAGGAATAAAGGGAATTTCCACAAAATAATAAGCAGTATCTAACTAAAACTTTCAGCAAGAATTATATGCAATGAAGATAGCCTAGCTACATTTCCAATAAGATCAGGGGTGAAACAAAAATGTCAATTATTACCACTATTATTCAATATGGTACTAGAAATACTAACTATAGGAATTAAACAAGATAAAGAAATTGAATTAATTAGAATCAGCAAAGAAGAAACTAAGTTATCACTCTTTCCAGATGATATGATGATAAATTTAGAAAATCCCAGAGATTCAAGTAAAAAAACTAGGTGAAATAATAAACAACTTTGGCAAAGTTGCAGATTACAAAGTAAACCCACACAAATCTTCCATGTTTCTATGTATTACTAACAAAGTCCAAAAGGAAAGAGATAGAGAAATCCTATTTAAATCTAGCATAGACACTATAAAATATTTAGGAGTTTACCTGCAAAAACAAACCCAGGGACCATATGAACACAACTACAAGACATTTTTCTCAGAAATACAGTCAGGTCTAATTAAGTGGAAATCATCAGTTGCTCATGGGTAGGCTGAGACAATATAACAAAAATGACAATTTTACCTAAATTAATTTCCTTATTTAGTGCCATTGCAGTTAAACTGTCAGATAATTATTTTCTAGAGCTGGAAAAAATAGCATCAAAATTCATTGGGAAGAACAAAAAGTCCACAATACCAAGGAGGATGAAAAGAAATGCTCAAAAAGGTGGCCTAGCACTAACAGATCTCAAATTGTGTTACAAAGCAGAAATTATCAAAAACAATTGGTACTGGCTAATAAAAAGAAGGGTAGAAAAGTGGAATATGCTAGGTAATCAAGACACAGTAGGCAATGAATATACCAATCCACTGTTTGATAAACCTAAGGACCCCTGATTCTGGGATGAGAACTAACTGTTCAACAAAAATTACTGGGAAAACTAGATGAAATTGTGGTGGAAAGTAGGCATAGACCAATGCCTGACACTGTACACAAGAATAACATCCAAATGGATACATGATCTAGGTATAAACTTATTTATTTAACTTTTTCCATTCATTTTCACAAAATTTTGGGTTCCAAATTTTCTCCCCATTTGTCCCCTGCCCACAACCCAATACACCAAGTATTCTGATTTCCTCTATCACCAATCTGCCCTCTCTTCTATCATCCCTGCCTTCCCTTGTCTCCATCTTCTTTTTTGTCTCTGTAGGGACAGAGAACTTCCTATTCCCCATTACCTGTATTTCTTATTTCTTGGTAGCAAGAACAATACTCAACAGTTGTTCCTAAAACTTTGAGTTCCAGCTTCTCCCCATCCCTCCCTCCCCACCCATTCCCTTTGGGAAGGCAGGCAATTCAATACAGGCCATATCTGTGTAGTTTTGCAAATGACTTCCATAATAGTCATTTTTTATAAAACTAAATATATTTCCCTCCATCCTATCCTGGCGCCCATTGTTGCTATTCTCTCTTTTGATCCTTTCCCTCCCCAAAAGTGTTGATTTCAAATTGCTCCCTCCTCCCATTTCCCTCCCTTACATCATCCTCCCACCCTGCTTATCCCCTTTTCCCCCACTTTCCTGTGTTGTAAAATAAGTTTTCATACCAAAATGAGTGTGCATTTTATTCCTTTCTTTAGTCATATGTGATGAGAGTGAACTTCATGTTTTTCTCTCAGCTCCCCTCTTTTTCCCTCCACTAAAAAGTCTCCTCCCTGCCTCTTCTAAGAGATAATTTGCCCCATTCCATTTCTCCCTCTCGCTTCCCAATACAGTTCTCTCTCACTGCTCAATTTCATTTTTTTAAAGATCCCATCCTATTCATTTTGCTCTGTGCTCTTTGTCTCTGTGTGTGTGTGTACATGTGTATGTGTGTGTGTCTGTGTGTGCATATGTAACACCACAAACTGTCCAGGTACTGAAAAGTTTCAACAGTTACAAATATTGTCTTTCCATGTAGGAATGTAAACAGTTCAACTTTAGTAAGTCCCTTATGACTTCTCTTTGCTGTTTACCTTTTCATGTTTCTTTTCATTCTTGTGTTTCAAGGTCAAATTTTCTTTTCAGCTCTGGTCTTTTCATCAAGAAAGCTTGAAAGTCCTTTATTTCATTGAAATGCCATTTTTTCACCTGAAGTGTTATATTCAGTTTTGCTGGGTAGGTGATTCTTGGTTTTAGTCCTAGTTCCTTTGACCTCTGGATTATCGTGTTCCAAGCCCTTCGATCCCTTAATGTAGAAGCTGCTAGATCTTGTGTTATCCTGATTGTATTTCCACAATACTGGAGTTGTTTCTTTCTAGCTGCTTGCAGTATTTTCTCCTTGACCTGGGAATTCCGGAATTTGGCCACAATGTTCCTAGGAATTTCTCTTTTTGTATCTCTTTCAGGCGGTGATTGGTGGATTCCTTAAATACTTATTTTGCCCTCTGGTTCTAGAATATCAGGACAGTTTTC
>CM053771.1:130284522-130311036 GCA_028658325.1 Potorous gilbertii | reverse complement strand
GGAATTTGGCCACAATGTTCCTAGGAATTTCTCTTTTTGTATCTCTTTCAGGCGGTGATTGGTGGATTCCTTAAATACTTATTTTGCCCTCTGGTTCTAGAATATCAGGACAGTTTTCCTTGATTATTTCATGAAAGATAATGCCTAGGCTCTTTTTTTGATCATGGCTTTCAGGTAACCCCTTAATTTTTAAATTGTCTCTCCTGGATCTATTTTCCAGGTCAGTTGTTTTTCCAATGAGACATTTCACATTCTCTTCCATTTTTTCATTCCTTTGGTTTTGTTGTGATTTCTCGCTTTCTCATTAAGCCATTAGCCTCCATCTGTTCCATTCTAATTTTGAAAGAACTATTTTCTTCAGTGAACTTTTGAACGTCCTTTTCCATTTGGCTAATTCTGCTTTTGAAAGCATTCTTTTCCCCATTGGCTTTTTGAACCTCTTTTGCCAATTGAGTTAGCCTATTTTTCAAGGTGTTATTTTCTTCACCATTTTTTTTGGGTCTCCTTTAGCAAGGCATTGACCCGTTTTCCATGCTTTTCTTGCATCTCTCTCATTTCTCTTCCCAGTTTTTCCTCCACCTGTCTAACTTGATTTTCAAAATCCTTTTTGAGCTCTTCCATGGCCTGAGCCCATTGGATATCTATTTTGGATATTTGGGATACAGAAGCCTTGACTCCTATGTGTTTACCTGATGGTACACATTGTTCTTCCTCATCAGAAAGGAAGGGAGGAGATATGTGGTCACCAAGAAAGCAATCTTCTATAGTCTTATATTTTTCCCCTTTCTGGCCATTTTCCCAGCCAGTTACTGACTTCTGAGATTCCTCTCCAAGCCTACCTGTTTTACAGATCCTCCCAGCTAGTGCTTGGGGTTTGAGATTCAAATGCTGCTTCCTAGCCTCAAGGCTTTCCACAAGGGCAGGGCTGGTATTCACTGTAAGATTGAATTCAGGTGCTCAGGTGGGGGCATGGCTGCTATTCTTTGTGAGATTAATTTCCGCTGCTCAGATAGGGGCAGGGCCACCACCAGGGGTTCAGTTCCCTGAGGGGGTTTATGTGGAAACCTTTGATAATGGATCTGAGCTCCTGCCTACTTTGCTAGCTCCTGTCCTCTGCTGCCTCTGCTGCTGCCTTCTGAGGGGCCTGAGTTATGGAGACACCCCACTCCCCTCTCAGCCAGCCAAAATGGCTCTCTCATTGACCTTTGTGCCTGAGGGTGGAGGGACCTGCTAGGCCACTGGAAATTCTGTTCCTGAAGCCTGCTTGGATCTGCTCCTCTCAGTGCCTCGTGGCCAAGGTGGGGCTGGACTCTGCTCTGGGTTCAGAGCTCAACAGACCTTTGGTGTCTGTTTTTCAGGACTCTCTCGAACAGAAATCTCCTCCACTCCATTATTGTGTGACTTTCACTACTCCAGATTTTGTTGGGAGTTCTCTTTTACAGGTATTTTATGGGCTGTGTGTTAGGAGCTATAACATGTGTATCTTTCTACTCTGCCATCTTGGGTCCTCCCAAAGGGAAGAATTTTTGCCTAAAGAGATAGAAAATATTATGAAGTACAAGAGGGATAATTTTGATTACATTAAACTTAGAAGTTTTTGTACAACCAAACCCAATGCAACCAAAATTCTGAGGGATGTAGAAAAGTGGGAAAGAATTTTTTCAACTAAGATCAGTAATAAAAGCCTCATTTCTAGAATATAAAGAGAACTGAGTCAAATGTAAAAAAATACAAGTCATTCCCCAATTGATAAATGGTCAAAGGATATGAACAGGCAGTTTTCAGAGGAAGAAATTAAAAATATCTGTAGTCATATGAAAAAAATGTTCTAAATCACTTTTGATTAGAGAGATGCAAATCAGAACAACTCTGAGGTATTATATCACACCTATCATATTGGCAACGTGACAGAACGGGGAGATGATAGATGATGGCGAGGATGTGGGAGAGTTGGAGCACTAATTCATTTTTGGTGGAGTTGTGAGCTGATCCAACCATTCTGGAGAACAATTTGGAACTATGCCCAAAGGGCTACAAAAATATGCATACCCTTTGACCTAGCAGTAGTGCTTCTAGGACTGTATCCCTAAGAGATCATAAAAATCGGAAAGAGTCCTACATGTACAAAAATATTTATAGCAACCCTCTTTTTGGTGGCTAAAACTGGAAACCAAGGGGATGTCCATCAATTGGAGAATGGGTGAATAAATTATGCTATATGAATGTAATGGAATACTATTTTGCTATAAGAAATGATGAACAGGAAGATTTCAGAGAGGCCTGAAAAATACTTATATGATCTGATGCTGAGGGAAAGGAGCAGAACCAGGAGAACTTTGTGCACAGTGTGCCAGACCTTTTTCTGGTTGACTTGGAACTCCATAGCAATGCAAGGATTTTACAGAAATTCCCAATGATCTTTCAAGGCAAAATGCCTTCCACGTCAAGAGAAAGAGCTATGTAATTCAATCACAGAATGTAGCAGATCATATTTTTGTTTGTGTATTACGTTTTGGTTTGTTGTATGCTTTTTCCCATTCAGTTTAATTCTTCTACCCAGTAGGATGATAGTAAAAATGTATTTCACATGAATATTTGAGTAGAACCTATATAAAATTGTATGCTGTCTTGGGAAGGGAGTGGGGAGGTTGAGGGGAAGGTGGGAAAAACAATAATCGGTGTTATATGCTAGTGATTATAGAACACTGAAAATAAATACAATTAATTAATTTTTTAAAAGTGAAAGCTCTTTTCCTACTCATATTGAGTGTCATAATGTCAAAAATAGCTGCAGTATATGATATCCTTTTACAATAAATGCAAATCTTTAAATAAAATACTTATATCCTTTCCATCATTGGCTGTTCCCCATGAAAATGACCTTGAGGTACAGTGGAAGAGGAAGTGGCAATGATGCCCAGAGTAGAGGTAGCATACCATGAAGATAGCTAAGAAGAAGGACCTATGACCAAGAAGGAGCTGTGGCCAAGACAATCCTGACTCCAAGGTAAACAGACCTTATCTGGCTCTCTCTGGCTCTTCCTCTCTCTGTCTTTGTCTCTCTCTCTGCCTCCCTCTTTTCCTCTCTCCTTTTTGTTTCTCCCTCTCTGTTTCTCTGTCTTTTTCTTTCTCTCTGTCTCTCTCTGCCTCTCTTGGTCTCTGTCTCTGTGTCTCTCTGTCTCTGTCTCTCTGTCTGTCTCTCTTTGTCTCTGTCTCTCTCTCTCTCTGTATTGTTTATCTAACGTAACACTTGTATATAGCTTTCATGTTCACTAAATACTTCCCACCCCATAACAACTTTGTTTGATAGGTAGTAAATACATTTAGGAAAGAAGAAAAAACAGTATATTTTTTGCAATACTTTGTTGTTGTTGAGTTGTGTTTCAGCTGTGTTCAACTCTTTATGATTCTATTTGTGATTTTCTTGACAAAGATATTGAAGTGGTTTGCTATTTTCTTCTCCAGCTCATTTTTGCATATGAAGAAACTGAGGCAAATGAGGCAGACCAGAATTATATAGCTAGTAAGGGTCTTAGATAAGATTTGAAGTCTGGAAGCCAAGTCTTCCTGACTTCAGTCCTGACATTTTATCCACTGCACCACCTAACTTTCCTATTAAAGTAATTTTTAAAATTAATTTATTTTTGAGTTTTCTTTTTTTGTAATATTTTTTTTGTTCTTTGTTGTTGTTGTTGTTGTTGATACTGAGATTTCAGGGATAAGAAAGAGTTGGAAGGGCCCTATGTAACAATCAACGGGGTCACTAAAAAGGGAGATCTTTTTTCTGTCTAAGGAATTCATAAGTGATGTCAAAAAAGGCTTTATATTATTTGCTTTTTTATATCCCTTAGCAATAAAGGAAATAATTATAAGTGTATTCTTTGGGGGAAGATATTCTGAAAGCTTACTTAGATGTTTTTACATTACAGACTCTTGCCACAATATTTCTTGTGACTTCCCTGATGCTGACCTGAAAATGTTTTGAAGCAGGACAACAGGGGATAGATATGATTGCAACTGGGAAACTACATTTTCTTTCAAATATCGATCTCTTGATGAAGCCTTTTTTGCCTCTTGAATTTCACCAGTTATTTACTCATTTAAAAGTCATAAAAACATGACTCAGAGGAACAATAATACCTTGTGTTCAATCTGTTTCACAAAACTGAGGGGTGCAACAACAAGCTGGGAGATAGAAAAGAGAAATGATCTTGGAAAGTTTTACATTTCCTTCATTATCAACATGTTATTGAAGAGCTTCTGATGACATTTTTCCATATCCATTCTCTCTACTCCAATTCATTCTTCACTCTTTGTTCAGACATAATATATAGACATCATTACATCATACTTCTCTGCTCACAAATCTTTAGCAGTTCTCTGCTGTATACCAAATTAGATCAAAGTTCTCTGCCTGGCAGAAATTCCCTCCATAATTTGATAGGACCCTATCTCTTGAGTTATTTCATTTTAACCTAGTCCAAACAATCTGAACTCCATCGAAATTGGATTATTTTCTACGTTCCAAAGATGAGCTGTTTCTGTGTCCTACTTCCTCATCCCTTCATTTTTGAACTTCTACCTATCTTTCAGAGCCCAGTTCAAATACCAGATCCTCCATGAAGACTACCCTGAATTCTGCTATCCTTCATTACTTCCAGATCCTCATCTCTCACTTAAAATTTTTTGAGACAATTTTTTAACATACTTCTCTGATATAAATTTTAGTTATTTGCATTTGTATCTTTTGCCCTAAGCTCTTAGTTCCATAAAGGGCTAATACCTTATTTCAACTTTTGAATCTCCTTTCCTACCTAGAATAAATGCTTTGAATAACATAGATGTTCCATAAAGGTTTGTTGAATAAATGAATGAATCAAGAGTTCACTTCCAGATACCTGTTGAACTTTGACCTGGCTACAAAGGCACATGAAAAGAGAGCAAAGGGGACATGAGGCTAAATAACATTTCTGATAATAAAAGATCTACTGTATTAGTCCATGATGATGATGATGAGGAGGAGGAGGAGGATAAGCAACATTTATATAGCATCTATTATATGCCAGGCACTTTGATATTCACAACAACTCTGGCAAGTAACTGCTATTATTATTACATTTTTACAGATGGTGAAATTGAGTGAAACAGTGATTTGTCTAGAGTCATTCAGTTGGTAGGTTTGTCCACCTTTAAAATCATGTCTTCCAAAATCCAGATTTGAACTCAGATTTTCCTGACTCCAGGCCTGGTGTTCTATTTACAGTACCACAATGACTTCTCATGTATAGTTTTCCTATACTAATTTTTAGTCCATATTAAAGGGCCCAGAATATAGAAGGTGATAATTTTGTACTTTATTCACATTACATGTGGAATGCTGTGTTGAGTTTTAATTATCACATTTTGGGAAGGACATTAATAATGTCCTGGAAAACACCCAGAGGAGGGAGACAGTTGTATTTAGAGGACTAGGGAACGTGACCTAGAAGGATGAGTTGAAGGATCTGGAAATATTTAACTAGGAGTGTGTGTGTGTGTGTGTGTGTGTGTGTGTGTGTGTGTGTGTGTGTGTGTTTGTCTTTCATTGCCAAAGAAGACCATCAGAGAAATAATGACATGACTTTCACTTGACTTTGTTTTGAGTGTGGGAGGGCTCTGCAGTTTGCTAGTCTCACTTCTCCTCCAGAGCCATCTATTCATCAGCATAACTGAAGATGACCCAGGATGGGGCAATTGGGGTTAAATGACTTGGCCAAGGTCATACAGCTAGTGAGTGTCAAGTGTCTGAGGTAAGATTTGAACTCAGGTTGTCCTGGTTCCTGCACTGGTGCTCTATCCACTGCATCACCTAGCTGCCCATTATTTAATTAGGAGGGAGAAAGTCGAGTATATAACTTTCTTTAAACATTTGAAGTTCTATGGTGTAGAAGAGATAGAATGCACCTATTTTTACACAAAAGGCAGAACCAGTTCAAAGAAGATTAAGAGGAAGATTTATGTTCATTATAAGAAAAAAAACTGTATAATAATTGAAAATAACAAAAGAGGACTATGCAGCCTCGTGGAGATCTTCAACCAGAGGTGAGAAAATCATTTACTTATGATGTTATAGAAGAGAATGTTGGGTTACCTAGAAAGGATCTGAGGTCCCTTTGGACCTCTTATGGTCCTACTGGCAAAGGAGCATTATCCAACCACAACTGTCTCAGTAACCCAAAGATTTTTTTTTTCAATTTCCTATTTGGAGGCTTGTCTCATGCTTGGTTGAATGCTGTTAAGATTGACAGTACCTAGGCCACATGCCTCAAACTCCAAGTCGATTCCAGGAAAGTAAAATCCCTTGCTATCTCCATTCAGTATGCACAATTTTCTATTTAGATGATTATAGGTATTTTTGCGTTAAATCTAAAGCTTCCATGTAAATAAATTATCTGAAGTGTTCAGTTTATCTTTGAACATTTTTATTTTGTTTTTGTTTTTTAATAAAGGATTTGTATATTTTACAGGATAACAGCTAGATAGTTGGATGCTAAAACTAACTGCTTATAATCTGCTAGGATATGATTTTTCTAAAGTCCAAAGGTCCCTGGCTTTACAAAAAATATTTTGCTATTGCATTCAGAAGTAATATTGGGAGGTCATTTGCTACTTGATGATGTTAATTCCTACTTTATCACATTTTCTTGTGTAAAATCAAACAGGTAATAGTTAATATTTCCAATAAATAATACTGCACATTAAAAAAAATGCCTAAAATTTATCCCACACGTATCTCCTTAAAAAGCAACTACATTTTATGACCCACATTTATAGCTGAACAAACAGGGACTCAAAGATCATATACATATATGTGTGTATATTTGTGTAAATATGCATATATATGTATGTATATGTATGTGTATATATGTGTGTATGATGTATATGCATACATATGTGTATATGTATATGTGTATGTTATTTTATTATGTATGTATTATATTTTAAGACCATATAGAAATCAGTATCAGGACAAAAAGCAAAGCCTTGACACCTTGCCCTCTGCTGCCACAGTTAGACCAAACCATTTTACTAAACATTTGCATCAAATTTTAAAAAATGAAAAAAAATTATGAGCTATGTGTTTTGAGGGGGCATATGGACTTATAAATTACATACAATTTTTATTTAATCTTCACCCTCTTCACCCTCTTCAATCCTAGATTTCCCAAGATGATCACTGGCTTCTATTTTACTAAGGAAAATTTTGTGATTACAATTATCTTCTTGTATTAAATGACTTCTTTTCTAAATCTATTTATTTTCAGTTTTCAACATTCAGTTCCATGAAGTTTTGAATTTCAAATTTTCTCCCCATATGCCCCCACATAGGACAGCACATATTCTGATTACCCTGTCTTCCAATTTGCCCTCCCTTCTATCAAAATCCCTTCCCCTTTATCCCCTTCCCTTCTATTTTCCTGCAGGATAAGATAGATTTCTACTCCATTGCTTATATATCCTATTTCCTAGTTGCATGTAAAAAAATCTTTAATATTTATCTTTAAAGTTTGAAATCCACATTCTATCCCTTTCCCTCTTCCTATCTATCCTTGTTGAGAAGGCAAGCAATTCAATAGAGGTTATACATGTGTAGTCATGCAAATCACTTCCACAACAGTAATGCTGTGAAAGACTAATTGTATTTCCCACCCTCCATTTATTCTATTCTCTCCTTTGACTTGTCCCTCTGTCAAAGTATTTGCTCCTGATTACTCCTTCTCCCAATCTGCCTGTTGCTTCTATTATCCCTACTCTCTTATCTCCTTCCCCCCTGCTTTCCTGTAGGGTAAGATAAACTTCCATACCCAATTAAGTGTGTATGTTATTCCCTCTTGAAGCTAAATCCAATGAGAGGAAGGCTCACTTATTCCTTCTCATCTTCCCTTTCTTTCCCTACACTGTAAAATTTCTTTTGTGCCTCTTTTACGTGAGATGATTTACTACATTCTACCTCTTCTTGTCCCTTTCTCCTACTACATTCCTCTCAACACTTAATTTTCTTCTTTAGATATCATCCCTTCATATTCAGCTCACCCTGTACACACACACTCTCTCTCTGTGTGTATATATATATATATATATATATATATATATATATATATATACACACACACACATACACACACACACACACATGCACACATACACACACATACACATATATAATCCCTTCAACTATCCTAATATTGAGAAAGGTCTCATGGGTTACAAATATCATCTTTCCATGTAGAAATATAAACATTTCAACTTTAATAAGTACCTTATGGTATCTACTGTTTACCTTTTCATGCTTCTCTCATTTCTTTTATTTGAAAGTCAAATTGTCTATTCATCTCTTGTCTTTCCAACAGGAATGCTTGAAAGTCTTCTATTTCTTTGAAATTTCATCTTTTCCTCTGAAATATTATACATAGTTTGTATGGGTAGATGATTCTTGGTTTTAATCCTATCTCCTTTGATTTTTGGGATATCATCTTTCAAGCTCTCTGATCCCTTAGTGTAAAAGCTGCTAAGTCTTGTGTTTTCCTGATTGTGTTTCCACAGTACTTGATTTGTTTCTTTCTGGCCACTTGTGATATTTTGTCCTTGAACTGGAAACTCTAGAATTTGTCTAAAATATTCCTAGGAGTTTTCCTTTTGGGTTCTCATTCAGCAAGTCATCAGGGGATTCTTTCATTTCTGTTTTACTCTCTGATTCTAGAATATCAGGGGAGTTTTCCTTGATAATTTCTTGAAAGATCATTTCCAGGCTCTTTTATGATACTGGCTTTCAGGTAGTCCAATAAGTTTTAAATTATCTGTCCTGGATCCATTTTCTAGTCAGTCATTTTTCCCATGTGATACTTCACATTGTCCTCTAAATTTACACATTCTTGTTTTTGTTTCATAATTTCTTGATTTCTCATAAAGTCATTAGCTTCCATTTACTCCATTCTAATTTTGAAGTAATTATTTTTTTCAGCGAAATGTTAGATCTCTTTTTTCCACTTCCATTCAATTTTTTAAAGCACTTTTTCCCTCATTGACTTTTGGGATCTCTTTTGCCATTTGAGTTAATCTATTTTAAATGGGTTATTTTCTTCAGCATTTTGGGGGGGGGTTCCTTTAGCAAGCTGTTGACTCATTTTTCATGATTTTCTTTCACCACTCTCATTTCTCTTCCCAATTTTCCCTCTACTTCTCTCACTTGATTTTCAAAATCCTTTTTAAGCTCTCCCATGGCATGAGACCAATTCATATTTTTCTTGGAGGATTTGAATGAAGGAGCTTTGGCTTTGTTGTCTTCTTCTGGATGTATTTTTTGATCTTTCTCATCACCTAAGATGTAAGGAAATACTTTTCCGCAGAGAAAGTAAGAATCTATAGCTTGTTTCTTTTGTCCCAGTTTGCCCATTTTCTCAGCCAATTGCTTTACTTTTGAGCTCTTTGTTAATTGCCAGGCTCCAGTAGTAATCTCTGTTTCAGTAATGGCTACAGTAGTTCTGGGCCTAGGGCTGAGGTTAGACAACCATCCCCTCTCAACCAGGTCACAGACCCAATGAACTTTGAAACTATCTTTGGAGTTTGTGTGTTGAAAAGTTTGGAAACCATAGCAGATGCCAGTGATTCATTCCCCTAATTACTGCTACAGCTGTGTCCTAGTTGGCATAGCACACACTGGACTGTGCTGTGCCCCCCACCAGGTGTAAGAGACCCTTCCTGTTGACCTTGCACATTGTTTTGGCCTGGAAATTTGCTTCAGTCTACCATTTTGTGTCTTCTGCTGCTTTAGAATTTGTTTAGTCATTTTTTACAAGTTTTTTGAGGTGTTTGCGGGGAGAGTTCTAGTGGTTTCCTGCTTCTCCTCCACCACTTTGGCTCCAGTCCTTTAAATGACTTTTTAAAACAGAAGTTATATTGGCTGAAAATGTTTTACATGATTGAACATCTATAACCTACATCATATTGCTTCCCATCTTGGGGAGGTAAGGAGAAAAAAGAGGGAAGGATAAAATTTTACATGTTTTTACATGTGACTGGGGGAAAAGTATTTTGGCTTGCTGAGTTTACATTTTAGTTGAACTGTAAGCAGATTAACAAATGGGGTTAGGCTGTCCTTTCTGTAAGAAACAGATACTATAAGTATAGAACATGTGATTTCCCCCACCCCAGCACTGGGAATATATTTGCACAGAATCATCCACAGCCTCCTGCCCAGATCCACCTGTGACCAACAGTATTCATCTACAAATCAACTAACTGAGGCCAGTATGAATACACAGTCACAAAACAAAGCACAGCTAATTGGACCATATGGGAACAGAACCTGGGCCCTGAGCCACAGACAGAACTTAAAAGAAGAACATCACGAGCTTCTACTGAATGATTTCAACATTACTGACAGAATTTACATTGCAATAGCCAGGCATCCTGCCTCCCAACTGCTCAATCTAAATCCTCCTAACTTTAGCTAGAAGCATTTTTGGATCGTTCCTCTGTCTTTTCTGGCTGTCCTCTGTTGTTTCATTTGTTTTTTAACTCTTCACAGTTTTGAATATGTAGA
The DNA here is from genome assembly GCA_028658325.1 of Potorous gilbertii. Taxonomy (NCBI): domain Eukaryota; kingdom Metazoa; phylum Chordata; class Mammalia; order Diprotodontia; family Potoroidae; genus Potorous; species Potorous gilbertii. Next base: position 130,300,454 of record CM053771.1, on the reverse strand, counting down.
GGTCATAAAAAGAATATTTCTAGTAAGTGTAGTTGTGGAATCACCCACAATTGAATTTGTGGGTGAGTGGGCTGGGGTAGAGGACAGCAGGACACAAAGAAGAAAAAAAAAAATCCGTGTCGTTGTTCTCTAGGAAGTTAAATAATGATGGAGGACACATAACTCATGCAGATAATTGCAAACAAAATTCAAAGTAATTGGGAGGTGGCAGATAGTAGGACCACATGCATCTGTGCTTTTTGTATTAGTAGATCATTTATTTCATACTCTTCTAGAAAAGTATTCCTTGACTTTTTCTCTTTTTGTTGGAGGCCTGTGCCAGGAGGTTTGGATATGATGTATTTGGACAGAGTCTAGGGCCTTCTAGAATTTCAGTGCTGCTCTCAGGCCTGCCCTGGTAACAAGTGAACTTTCAAGTTAAGCACCAGACAAAATGCTGAGCTTATTTTATTCTCAAACTTGAAAGAGGGTTTTTATTTTGCTTCAGGGTTTATAAAATACTTTTAGCACAGCAATCTGCTGAGAAAATAGTGTTAAGTGCTAGTCTCCTTTTGACAGATGAGGAAAGTGAGGCTCTAAGAGATGAAATGACTTGTTCATTGCTCAGTTTGTATGTGGCAAAGCTAGTATTTCAACTCTGGTCTTCAGCTCCAAATTCCACACTGTTTCATCACTGTGGTCTCCAATTTATCTATGTCAGTCTATAAGAACTGATTGAACACCCCAGGCTGTTTATTTCTGGCAAATGGACACAACCACATCTTCAAGAAAACAGGAGACATGATCTTATCCCATTGCTAGAACAAGCTGAGGAAACATTGACCACTAATCGTTTTGTTCAAACCATTAACCAAGTAGCTAAACTAAGTAACTACATCAAATAAAGAGCAAGGAGAACACACATTAATTTTTAGCGGGGATGTACTTACAAATTATGCATGTTTCTACATTTGCATCATTCCACACTTCAATCTTCAATCTCATACCTATTGTTTTTTTTCTAACTCTTACAGTAACCTTGTGAAATTTTGAAATTGAAAATATATATGGACACATAATATTAATAGATACTTGGGTTCAATGGATTTTTACAGGGTTCTATTTCTTTGTGGGGTGAATATAGTTAGAGTTATTGTAGGGATAGATTTATATAGGCAGGCAGTATTGGAAGGCAACACCTTAAGTGATGATCTAGAATCACTTCCCTAAATGGCATCATTGGGTGGGTAGGTGTTTTCATGTGTATATGGGTTAATGACATTAAGAAATCAAATGCTGAAATAGTCAGATTATGAATCTTGTCTCTCACAGTCTGTTTTAATTCTCCTGTTAAGTTTGGCTCGGGTTTCTTGACTTTAGAGAAGGATGGCCAAGGTAAGGGGGATAATTATCATCAGTTACCTTGAACTCTTCATTCTCCCTTACATCCCATAGCTAAGGTTGAAATATCACCATGTCTACCTCTACATTCTCTCATATCTTTATATTCTTCCACTTCACTAGTGTGAGTCCTCATTATCAGTCATCTGGTGTGATTGTCATACCCTGTTTTTTTTAATTTATAAGTTGTAACCTTTATATATTTATTTATAACCTTTTGTAGTGTAACCATCCATGGTATAATTCTGTTCATACCATCACTTAAAAGGTAAACAGAGTGGCAATATATGCACTAATGGCATATGGAAATCCATTTATCTCTCATACAGTGAGAGCTGTGAACCTAGAATTCTCCTCACATGTGCACTGCCAGCATATTTCCAAAAGCCAAGTTGAGTGGTTTGTTTGGAGAGCTGTAGTAATACCAGTATTGTCACTCAACACAATGAAGACCTGTAGGCTCAAAGGGAGAGGAAGGTAGGCTAAGCTGCCACGAGTAAGTCAAGTGATATGGTAAGAGTCGCATCTTCCCCTTCTAGCTAAACTTTATAGTTCATCTGCCAGAGATATAGTTTAGTAAGAAATGATTTTGAAGTAATACCAGCACAAAATTTTAAACCTTTGCATAATGGTTGCACCCTGCCTTTTTGACAAAAAGAAAAAGTTGGCATAAAATCTGCAGTGATTATGCTGTGAAATATTGTAGCTCCAAATACAACTTCCCACCTTTACTTGTTCTATCCTCCAACCCCTCACATAATTGAAAGACTAACATTGCTTATTTTCCACTTGGACATTTCCTTCTCTTATTCAAAAATATTCATAGCATTCCTAGAATTTTCCAAATAAAGTTCAAACCTTAGATCGTTAGTCTTTTCCAATCTATTTATTTATCAGAATATCTCATTATTCCCCTATTACTCAATGCTTCAGTCAAACTCAACTACTCTCTGGTCTCTGAATGTGTGCTCCATTTTTCTACTCTGTCTGTGTCTTAGCTCTGGTTATTCCCTGTTTTTAAAATAGCTTCCCCCTTGCCCTTTCTCCCTATTGAATCTTACCTCTCCTTTGAAATCAACATAAATGACACCTCCTCCAAGAACCTACCCCACCCATTTCTTGAAAATGATACTGTTCTCTTCTATCATTGTATTCCCTGAGCATTTTGTGCTATACCTTGTGGAACTATTTGTTCTCTATTAATTATGTATGTCACATTTCTGTACTACACAGTAAACTCCATTTATACCAGAACAGTGCCTTATTTAACCTTTGAGAAGGCATTTCTTTACCTGGTAGTCCTCCTGTTGCTTCTTTTTCTTTTTATTCTATAAGCTACTACTACCAAATGCTGCCTCTTGTTTTCCTGCTACTTCCTGCAGACCTTGCAGCAACCATGCTGTTTATTACTGCTGGTGTCAGGACAAGGGTACTGCTGCCAAATTGTCTTCTCTCTCTCTCCTACCCAACCACACCTTCCTAGGATATTTTGCCAAATTCTGCACCACTTCTATCCCTTTTACTTGACAACGGTGATTCACAGTGCACGGTAAGCAATCACTTTTTCTAAGCCAAGGTAAAAGTAAGCACAGTTTCTCCTAGCCTTCTCACCAAAGTTTTCATATTGACCCCCACATCAAAGTAGTATATGTTCAAGGTCTTTCCAGTTTGATCAAACCCAAACTAAAAATATATGGGGATCTCACAGTTGGGTTTCAGGTCAGACCTCTTATAGGAGAGGACTTAACTCAAGCATATTCTGATCTGAGTCACATAATTCTGGTTTATTAAATAATGCACTCTGTGATCTTTATCCACTAATGACTACAAAAGTTAGAGTCATTAATTAAAGTCCCACACCCTCATCTTTGTAGAAACGTGAAGGGGGGCATGCTTTAATGGTAAAAATAAATGAAAAACTACCATGAGCTTCATGTGCTATTTGCCACAATGGTTTCATGCAGTTGCCAGCTGCTGGTATCCAGGATGCTACCCATCATATTGCCTATCTTCAGAGGCCAGAGCGTCATTCAGCCAGACCTACACCTGCTACTTCCCAAAGCCAAAACATTACTCCTCCCATGCCCTGTACTGTCCACCTGCTACTCACTTTGCAGCCTGTACCTGAATTGCTGCCCACTGCTTGTTGTGAAGGCATTGCTGCCAACTAGTGAGCCATATCTGCTTTTTTTCTCCTGAATGGGTACAATCTTGCCAGTTCTCAACTATTCCAACAAATTGTTGTTGAGGAACTCTTTTATATAGCACAATGTACTACTGCAGGCCTAAGGGTTCAAGTAAAGAACCATTTGCAATAAGTATTCATATAATAAGTCATAGCTACCCTCAGTCTCCTACTTTCAGAGCCTTGCTTGGCAAGTCCCAGGTAAAATTTGTCTGTATGGAAGTTCTTTCTGGTCTGAGAAAAGAAGGAAAGAAGAAAGGAACAAACATTTATTAAACACATACTATATAGGCCAGATATTTTGTTAAGTACTTCATAAATATTATCTCATTTGAGCCTTAAACAAGCCTGTGAGGTAGAAGCCCCTGAGCTCAACATATAGGATACACTTAGGCCCAAATGGCCCACATCTGAGTTTCTGTTCAACTCACTGGAGAGGAGGTTAACTCAAACCAAAACTTCTTCTGAGTCACAGTGTCCTAGCTTAGTGTACAATATATCTTCCTGTAGTGTCTATTACATAGATACACAAGGAAGTTTAACAATTATCTTAAATGCCTTTTAGTGAGCACTTACGAAGTCATGCAAATAATACAACAGATCAATTAATTCACTTCCCAACATATCCCCTATTCTTGGGACACAGTAAGTGCTTAATAAGTACATTGTTCATTCATTTATTCCTTCCAATTCTAAAAAGCAGAGAAAGGTAATTGATTTGGAGGGTGGAGACTTTCAGTGATTTTTTTAAAATATTAATCCTAATGAGTAAAGTAGCTTGATGAGCTGCAATAGGTGATTGTGAGTTTAAGGATCATTTTTTAGAATAGATTTATTCTAAAAGGAAGTGACTTTCTTCTAAGGAAAGGCTGGCTATGTCTTCTATCACCCTAAACCATCCTAACTTTTCATTAAGATATTAAAAATAATCAGTATTTGCACTGAAAACAGCCTACAGAAACAGTTATATGGCTTTCAAGTTCTTTTCAGAATGGGGATAAATACCATACTCAAATAATTACTATACTAGTACCAAACCAACAAGTTAGTGTCTAACCCAGTAGTTGCTTGTATAATCCTTGAAAAACACACCATAGTCTTGGCATAACCATGGACTCAAAGGGAAAATTAGAAGGATAGTGAACAAAGAAATTCTGTGAACAGAAACTCTATGAATTTTCAATATAGAATTTCAAAAATAATGTCTTTTGCCTTATTCATTACAGAAATAAAGAGTTTGAGGGGAATTACATCCAAATGACTAATCAAGGATATAAAACTTCATCACTATAAGCCCAGGTAAGCTATTTATTAGAGTCCTATTTGTAACTCCATGTACTCCATTTTTTAAAGGATGTGAGGAAATAGTTGGCAGATATTATAATTGTGACACTGGCAGTGACATTTGAAAGATAGTGAAGAATAGGAGAGCTATCAGTAATTCTTTTTAAAACCAATGAAAGAGAAAAGAGTTTGCTAACTATGGGCCAATGACCTTGATTATATTTCCTGGAAAAATTTCAGAATGTTTTCAAAGGATGGTTAGTGAACTTTTAAAGGAAGTGATCATCATGGAGACCCACCATGGCTTCAGTCAAGAACTGCTCATGATGGAAACAACATTTCCTCTTTTCACAGGGGTATTTAATTTGTGTTTAGCTGTGATTTAAGGAACAATTGACTGTGAATTATAGTTCCAAACTCAGCAAGGAAAGGCTTCCTGCTTATTGGCAGTTTTTAATCAGAGGCTGGATCACCACTCTTCAGATGAATTGTTTTGTGGTATGGTTTTGATGAGATGTCTGCTGAGCTCTGTTCTCATTCTAAAATTCTGTGATTCTTCAAAATTTAACATGATTGGGAGAATTACAACAGTTACTTTAAAAATAAAAGTGGTAATCCAGTCAAAGGAAGAAAATTTAAAGGAATTTTTTATAAAAGATAACCAGTGAGCATCTATAATTTTTCTTCAATAAACCAAACAATCTATTTGCCTCTTTATAAGATAAATTAACAAAGGGTTATCTGTAGGGTGGTTTATACTATTAAGTAGAGCATCCACACTAATGAAAACTATAGATCACTTAAAGTGTAACTGACTTGTTGAGTAAGGACTATATTCCATAAAATAACTTGGCCCATAGTATGATTGCTCTTTAGAATATCTTTTTTTCTTTCCTGATCAATTTCTTTTGGATGTTGCTATTATTGTAGTCAACACAAGGCACACCCTAGATGTGGAAAAGCTGTTCAATTTTGACTTCAAATTAGGACTGTTATTGCAAAGAGCAGTTAGCAGGAAGGAAATTATTCAATTATCTACTCTTCATTAAGGTTCAGCCACTGGTATCTTTCTAGGAAGATAGGGTGCTGTAATTTTGCTATACCTGGTGATTATTTGAGGATTAAGATATCTGTAGTAACACATTTCCCAGTCTTCTCATTGTGGAAAGACAGATGTAATTCTACTCATTCAAAAACAGGTATTCATATTATTTTCCTTACCTTTATTTAGTTTTTTTTAACTGTTTACTCAGTTACATGTAAAAACAAATTTTAACATTCGTTTTTCAAACTTTTGAGTTCCAAATTTTCTCCCTTCTTCCCTCTTCACTCCCCATCACTAAGAAGGCAAGCAATTTGATATAGGTTATACATGTGTGAACATGTAAAATAAATTTTTTGTTTCTTGCTGTTTATTCAAATTGTGATTCATGAAATATTGTTGATTCAATGTTGACTTTTACTTCTATTTTATTGGTATGTTACGCAGCTATCTGTATAACTTGAGTATTCCCATTTTCAAACTGAGTGGGAGAAAATAGACAAGTTGAAGTAAATTATCATTGAAAATACCCCATTATAAAAGGGGACACAGAGTTTGCACTAGGCCGCAGCCCTGCCATTCTTTGATATTCAAAACTGACTGGGCCTCGATATTGACAAATGGATGACAATTATGAGTGCTGAACAAACCTACAAAATGCCAGCCTGATGCCATGCTTTTGAGAAGGAACTCATTGAGTGTGCCCATGGAATTGGTATGACCCAAGCCAAGAAAGAATGCAAACTGGAACATGAGGATTTCATTGAATGCTTGCATAGGTGGAAAATAATATAGCACTTGGGAATAATCATGAAGCAGAAGGAGAAACTAATGAAAGAAGGGAAGCATACTCCCTCACCTCGCCACTCAGGGAAGGAAGAGCCAAGGCCATGAACAACCAGTGGTGACATTGGGTGGCTTCATTCTTTGTGGTGGAATGTCCCCTGCAAATGTTTATTTCTTAAAACAGACATCTCCTTCCAGAGGTTAAAAATTGGAGTATGGAAACCATTCTGATTTTCCCAGCCCCCAGTTCTCTCTGTACTTTGCCATTAGGACAACCATATGAGGCAAGATGGTGGCAGTGACTCACCCACCAGGATATGATCTGTGATTCTGCCTGTATCTAAAAGTAGGCATTTTGGAAAGTAAATATTTACCAATGTAAAAAAAATACCCCATTATAATTTCAAATTTAATCCTTGTGAATCTAGAGAAGAGTAGAATGCTGGTTATCTTTGTGAGTGTTTCCTAAACACACTGTTTCCACAATGTAAAATGTTCATATTAGTAGCTTTGCACTTTACAATCAATAACTTGTATTGCTCATTTTGCTTATATTAGTAACATTTAACTAGTGAGTTACATTAATTATTTTCAAGATCGAGGGAATAATTAGACAGTAATTTCTTTAGTTCAGATTCTGTTAACAAAATCAGGAAAGCAGGATTTAAGGAATCATCATAAAATGGTATTTTTTAGTTGAATTTTTTTATTGTGGGTTGACTTTGAATGGCCAACATAGTAATTTAAGCCTTGGAGAACTTGTATTCAATAATATGTATAGAAACACATCAAGAAGTTTTGATTTAGGGGTAGCTAAATAGTATAGTTGATAGCACCAGCCCTGGAGTCAGGAGGTCCCGAGTTCAAACCTAGCCTGAGATACTTGGTAACCCTGGGCAAGTCACAACACCAATTGCCTTGCCCCTCCCTGCCAAAAAAAAGAATTGCTTGTGGATTTAGGTCATGTGAATTAACCCTACTGGGAGTGCTATTGAAAATACATTATATATGTCTATAGACTGGAAGGATATGAGATATGAGAGAAGACATTCAGGAAGGAGGGAAATGTAGGCCACCTTATTTTCTTTTTTTGAGCTACTTTGATATGGTGAGGTTTGTTTGTTTTTTCAGATCCATGAGATATGCTCTGGAAAAGAGGGTGATTAGAAATGTGTTGCTTAATCCTGTTTTTGGATGGTCTGGTAAATAAACTGATAACCAATAAAAAGCTGGATTAGGGATAACAGGAAAGAATTGTTGAGGGTTGAGAAACATTCCCCTTTGAACAATAATTTGCTAGCCACACAGGCATGAGACAAGACTATAGGAAAGGTTATTATTTAAGCAGTATATCAATAGGGGTCAATACAATTACTATGGCCTATTGTCAAGGAAATATCAGTGACTACCCTTGAATGAAAGACTTTGATACTTGACTAGAACATGCAATAGGTGTGACAGAAGGATGTCAAGGCATGAATGCAGAGAAACTTAGACAGTATTTAGAAGGCTCTGGGGGACAGTGTTCTACTCTTAATATTATAAACTCTATTGATCATATAATTCCTCAGTCTCACAGACTCAGACTGTTTGTAAATTCTGAATAGACAATATTTTCAATCTAAGGGCACCAAGGACATTTATATGATACTTAGGTCTATATTCCAACAAGAGGAAAAGAGCCTCCAACTTTGCTCTAAGGTTAGAGAACCTTTTACAGAAAGAAAGGATTAGGGTGAACAGATTGAGGAGACAGTTGTCTTCCCTGAACAGGTCAAAACCAACTTTATTCACAAATAATGGAATCATAGGGAAAGTGGAAAATCTCCATAGCCTTAATATTTTGCAAATATTGGAATGCACCCTTTGGATAGGAGCTTACAGTGAGCCTTGAATTTTAGCAGGAATCTATTCTGGTTTTGACCAGCTACTCAAGAGATTTCAATACACAGATTTTGTGGAATCTTACTCATTAACCTTTCCCTCTCTTCTAGTTGAACATGAAACCCAAGGTTTGATTCCATCTCAGCTCAATTCCATTCTTTCTGATTTTCCATAAGATCAGTGGCTTAATCAGTTTTTACTCTCTTCTCTACGTGCTAATCAGGAGAACAGAATCTATTCTGTGCAATCATTGTCTGACTTTGAGACAACTAGGGGACCTAGAGCCTAGAGTCACTATGACCACTTAAGTTGAAACTGCTCAGATATTTCCTATTTCTGTTTTCTGGGAAAACCTCTCATAGACTCTATTTCTTTACCTTCAAATGGGGACAATAAAGCATCTACATAATAAATGGGATAATAAAAAGAGCTTTGCAGATTTTTAAAGTGTTATATAGATACCTACATAGAAATACATATACATATACAAGTATGTGTATATGTATATGTATCAGATATGCCTCAGATACTTTGTAGCTGTGTGATCCTGAGAAAGTTACTTAAGCTTTCTCAGCATAATTTCTCCTTTGCTTCCCCTTCTAAAAAGAAAATAGTTATTCTAGAATAGCATTTAATATTTTGTGGACACACAGAGGGAACATTCATAGGCAGCAAAATAACCAAAGTATTTTGCAAAGTCCTTCTGTCTTGTCTTGGGTCCTTATCTAGCTCAGGGTCCTGCCCTTTTTTCATGGCCCCACAATTATTGTAACAGCCAAAATTCTTACTAGTAGATGTTGCGACTTCTTCCCCAAACTGTGGAACATTTTAATTGTATTCCTTTCTGACAATTATGAGAAGGTCTGGAGCCCCCTGGAAAGTCCCTTGCTTCTTTACCACTGTATATAAAAAAGTCCATCTCCTGGACCCCATAATTATAATCCTACCCAGACAGACTAACTGTGCATGCATATAGTTTGAGTGATTTGTATCTGTTGAACCTCATAACAAAACTGTTCCAAATTCCTTCCATCTTTGGTATCTAGATTTGACCCTATTAATTCATGGGAAGGTTATGAGATGTGGGTTCCAGGTGATCTCCTCCAGTGTGTCACCATGATTAAGGAAAATATAACCAAATAGATTTTAATGATGCCCCTCAAGCTAGTCCTACTATCTACTGGACTATCGCTGTTCAGAGTCATCCCTCTGGGTGACTCAAGGAGGTTTGTTTAGGTTCTTTCCTTTTGACTTGAACAGAGCATACCCAAGGAGGTGGTGCTCTATTTTACTTTACCTATGGAAAAGCTGGGCAAATATATGCGATCATATATTTGAGAAAGATATGGGATCTTTCTAGAAACTCAGTCTCACAGAGCCGAACTCAAGAAATTAATATGAGGTGGAAGATTAGACTAAACCTGACTCTAAAGCTCTTGTACCTAGTTCCAAACTTTTTGGATCATTGCAACTGGATCCATCATCCAGGAGGCTGTGTGGTATAAAAGAAAGAGTGTCAAATGTGTAGTCATGGAATCTTGATACAAATCTTAGTTTTGCCATATGGTACCTGTGTGACCATAAAAAACAACACATTGAGGCTCACTTTCCTTATTGGTGAAATGAATGTTTTAGCCTAAATTATTTCATCACTTCCAATATGCTTTTCCTATTTTTCAGTGCAGAAATAAAAATGATGACTAGTTGGACAGCAAATCACAAGTGACAATTCTATTCTAGTCATGTTATGACAAGTGCTTGCAGCATAGTACAGGTAGGTGGGGGAAATAGTACAGAGATATGTAAGGTAGGAGCTAGGAAGACACGAGTTCAAATCATTCCTCAGACACTTACTTTCAAAATAATGGAAGTCCAAACAGGGATATAAAACAGCCCAAACTCAGAAAAAGAAGCAGAATTAGATGTAAAGAAATCACCAAAAGGTGGGAAGAGGAGGGAGGAATATCCTAGTCTAGGTAGATTCTATCAAATATTTAGGAAGGAATTATAACCCTTGCTACAAAATTGTTATTCACTTTTGAGAGGGAGAGTACCAGAATGCTTTTATGAGATATTGTTCTAACGTTGATGCCACAAAAAGATAAAGCACAGAAGGAGAATGATAGAATAATAGCATTAATGAAGATCCTTCAAAATAAATACAGAATCCTGTCACACAATATTAGAAAAATTTAAGAATTCATTCATCAGGACAGATTTGGATTTATACAAGGGAAGCAAGGATAGTTCAATATTAGGAAAATGGTCAATATGAACACATTAAGAATTAGAAAAAATCAAAACTACAGGATTATCTCAAACAGTGGAGGAAAAGCCATTGACAGAGTATCACATGCATTTATGTTAAAACCCCTATAAAATAGAAGCAGAGAGGACTATGTCCTAAAAAGGCATCTAACTAAATTGAAAAGTGAGAATCATATGTAATACTAGATTTTTTTCCCCCAACAAGTATGTAAGTAATACAAGGATGCACACTCTTGCCAATATTGTTTTTCTGGAGAAAACAGCAACAACAAAAAGATAAAAGAAATAATGAAAGGCGTAAAGATGAGTATGAGATAATACTATCTCTATTTGCCTATGAAATGAAAATTAATTTGGAAAACTAGGCAATTCACAAAGATACTAATGAGATAATTACTTCAACAAGGCTATAAAACAAACTCTCAAAAATAAACTGATTTCTATATAATTTTCACAAAATACAAGTGGTAATAAATGAAAAGGAAATCCCACTCCAAATAACTACAAAATGCAGAGAGTATCATGGGATGAATGTATCAAAGCACACACATGCACGCGCACACACACACATACACAAACAAGACTTGTACAGAATCAATTTCAATGCTCTTTTTAAGAAATAAAGAACAACTTAAATGGGTGGTGAATATTCATCACTTATGGCTGGGACATGACAATATAATGAAAAAGCAATATTACCAAAGTTAATTTATACTACTAATGCTATGCTAATTAGATTACCAAAAGTGTTTTTTCATAGAACTTTTAAAGATACTGACACAATTTATTTTGGGGGGGGAGATCTAGAATATTAAGGGAAATGATTAAAAGAAGTAGGTTTGAAGGGAAATAACACTTCCAGTTCCTACATTACAATAAAAAGTCATAATCACCCAAACCACATAGTATTGATTATAAAATAGAGATGTAGACTAGAAAAGGTAGAATCTGAAATGATGGAACTCAATAAGTCACTGTTTTATAAAGCAGAAAACATAAAATATTTAGGAAAGAAGTCCCTATTAAATGAAGACTCTAGAAAACTGGAAAGCAGTCTGGCAAGAATTAAGCTTAGAACAATATCTTATTCATACCATAACCCATGATACATTCTAAATAGATATATGACCTTAATATTAAAAATCATGCTTGAAAATGCAACAACAAAACGAACCACAACAGCAGCAGCAACATCATCAACCTACAAGAGAAAGAGGTTATATCATTCATGACTATGGGTAAGAGGTATATTTTTTAAATAAGCAAAAAATGGATTTGAAAAAAGGCAAAAAAGAACAACAACTTTAAGTACATTAAACTGAAAAACTTCAGTAGAAACAAAATTAACACACAGGATAAGAAATGAAGTGGTCAAACAGGAAAAAAAATACCTTTGTATCAAACAATTTCTATGATAAGAGTCTGGTATCTAAGATTTATCAACAATTAGCATGTATGTGTGTGTACATGTCTATATGTAAGAGGATGTATATACCTGCTCATGTGTATACACATGCTTTTATGCATACATATATAATTATTTATATACACATACATTTCTCACTTCTCATTTGAGTGTACTACTTTGGGGTTTCTCTGGCTGACTTTCAAACATACCCCAGGAAGCTTATTATTGCTATAACCTCAGCATCCTATAAGATATCATTAGCCTTTTCACCCTATCTCATCAGTACCTTCTGCCTCTCTGATTAGAGGGTAGGACCACGAATTCTAGGTAGGACCATTTAAGAGAAGTCAGCTCAGACATATCCTCCTTCCTCAACAGGTTATACTACTTTGGGACTTACACTATCTGACTTTTCCACAATTGGTGCCTTTCTCTTTCCACCTTAACCTAACTTCTCTCCCCTCCTTGCTTCACTGCTTCCTTTTGTGTGTGATGTTTTTTCCCTTAGATTTTGAAGTCTGTGAGGGCAAAAACTGCCTTTTGGTTTTTTTATTTCCTTTCAAGAACGTAGCACAGTTCCTGGAACATAGTAAGCATTTAATAAATGTTTATCAACTATATATAAATATGGGTATATATGCATACCCAGAATTATAAATGCATATGTATGCACATATGATTTCTATGGAAACATAAATTATATACAGTATATACATACTTACATATGTGTGTACACATAAAGATAGATATTCATGCACATATATGTATGAATTCACATATACAAATGTAGGTATACATTCACATATGCATCTGTGAAAACTGCATATCTTTATATCTCTATCACATATCTTTATCACAAAATGTCATTCCCAATAGAAATGTGGACAAATGACATGAATATACAGTTAGTTATGAACAAATTTCCAAAACATTAACAATCACATTACAGAATAACTCAAATTACTAATAAGAAGAGGAATACAAATCAAAACAACTCTGTGGTTTTAACCTTTAGCTTGCAAATTGACAAAGATGACACAAAATCGCAATAATCAGTTTTGATTTGGGAAGATAGGTTTGGGAAGATAGGGTCACTGTTACATAGCTGGAAATATAACTATTTTGTAAATAACTGGAAATTATTTTTAAAATGGCAAAAATATACATACATTTTGGCCCAGAGGTTCTATTCCTGGACTTAGACTTAAGGGAACCATAATTAAAAAGAAATTCTGTATACAAAAATATTTATAACAACTATTTTTGTAATAGAAAAGATTTGGAAACAAAGTAGATGTTCTTTAATTGGGAAATGGTTAAAAACTGTGATGCATGAATATGATGGAAAATTACTGTGCTAAAAGAAATGATGAATATGACAAATACAGAGAAACAAGGAAAATACACAGGATGTATAGTGGCGTATGTAGAATGGTGACCACTTCACTTCTGTTTTCCTCTGCTTCTTTATCTGTAAAATGGGGATCATATAGCACCTACCTCTAGAGTTGTGAGGATCAAATGAGGTAATTTTCAAATGTAGACACACACACACACACACACACACACACACACACACACATACATATACCCACAAGTAGAGAGAGAGAGAATTGTTACAATATATAATATAAATGTGGGCAAAATATTGGGTAAAATATTTTACAGATTAAATATCATAGTTTGCTGTTCAGTTTTTCAGTCATGTTTGTCTTTTTGTGACCCCATTTGGGGTTTTCTTAGCAAAGAAAATACAGTGGCTTGCCATTTTCTAATGCAACTCATTTTACAGATGAGGAAAGAGGCAAACAGTGGTAAGCGACTTGCCTAGAGTAACACAGTAATTGTTTGAAGTCACATTTGAACTCAGGTCTTGCTTACTCCAGGCCCAGCACTCTATCCACTGTTCCACTTAAATGCTCAGATATCATATAGATATTGTAATATTGTAAATTACTTGATACAGTATCTGGCACAGAGTATATACTATATGAATATTAGCTATTATTGTTATTACTATCTGTCAGGCACTGTGCTAAGCATTGGGAATATAAAGAAAGATAGTCTCTGACCTCACAAAGAGCTTATGAGGTAGGGGGTGAAGGAAATACTCCTTAGGGACCTTTTTGGAGAAGTTCAATGGAGTTCAGGCTGATGGTAAATGAAGAGATAGCTGACTACTGTGCAAACTTTAAAATGCTACACAAATGTTAGTTATTATTAAAAGTTTTGGGCAAAACTACACAGATATGGGGGGGGAGGAGCCAAGATGGCAGAGTAGAAAGACACACATTTGGTAGCTCTGAACCCTTAGCCCATGGATTTCCTCTAAAAAAGAACTCCCAACAAATTCTGGAACAGTGGAAGCCACACAGCAACACAGTGAAGGAGATTTCCGTTCCAGAGAGCCCTGAAAAACCGATCCCAAAGGTCCATCGTGACCTGGACGGGAGCGGAGCCCTCCCCTGCCCTGGCCACGCTGTACTGAGAGGAGCGTGCAGATCCAAGCAGGCATCAGGGACGGAATCTCCAGCAGCCGTGAAAGTCCCTCCACCAACGGACTCGCAGGTCAGTGAGAGAGACAGGCTGAGAGGAGAGATGGTATCTCTGGGACTCAGGCCCTCTTGGGAGGCAGCAGCAGATGCAGCAGGCAGCCAGAGGCTCCCAGAGCAGGCAGGAGCTCAGCAGCAGCTCTATTATAAAAGGTCTCTGCATAAACCCCGTGAGGGAACTGAGCCTGGGAGGCAGCCCTGCCCCCACCTGAGCACCACGAGATAAGCTCCCATTGAATAGCAGCCAGGCCTGCCACCAAAAGCCTTGAGGCTGGGCAGCAGCATTTGAATCTCACACCCCAAGCACTAGCTGGGCAGACCTAGGCTGGGGGTGCAGAGGATTCTCAAAAGTCAAGTAACTGGCTGGGAAAATGTCCAGAAAAGGGAAAAAAACTAAGATTATAGAAGGTTATTTTCTTGGTGAAAAAATGATTCCAAGCTTCCTCTCTGAGGAGGAAGAACAACGCTTACCATCAAGTAAAGACATAAGAGTCAAGGCCTCTGTATCCCAAATATCTGAAATCAATATTCAATGGGCTCAGGCCATGGAAGAGATCAAAAAGGATTTTAAAAATAAAGTTAGACAGGTGGAGGAAAAACTGGGAAAAGAAATGAGAGAAATGCAAGAAAAGCATGAAAAACGGGTCAATACCTTAATAAAGGAGACACCCAAAAATGCTGAAGAAAATAAAACCTTGAAAAATAGGCTAAATCAATTGGCAAAAAGAGGTTCAAAAAGCCAATGAGGATAAGAATGCTTTCAAAAGCAGAATTAGCCAAGTGGAAAAAGAGGTGCAAAAGCTCACTGAAGAAAATAGTTCTCTCAAAATTAGAATAGAACAGATGGAGGCTAATTACTTTCTGAGAAACCAAGAAATCACAAAACAAAACCAAAAGAATGAAGAAATGGAAGATAATGTGAAATATCTTATTGGAAAAACAACTGACCTGGAAAATAGATCCAGGAAGATAATTTAAAAATTATGGGACTACCTGAAAGCCATGATCAAAAAAAGAGCCTAGACATCATCCTTCATGAAATTACCAAGCAAAACTGCCCTGATATTCTAGAACCAGAGGGCAAAATAAGTATTCAAGGAATCAACCAATCACTGCCTGAAAGAGATCCAAAAAGAGATACTC
>CM053771.1:130260422-130284022 GCA_028658325.1 Potorous gilbertii | reverse complement strand
TGATCAATAATGCTAATAGTTTTCCTAATATTGAACCAGCCCTGCATTCATGGTATGAATCTTACCTGATCATAATGTATTATTTTCATGATAAGATGCTGTATTCGTTTTGCTAAAATCTTGTTTAAAATTTTTGCATCTATATTCATTAGACAAATTGGTCTATAATTTTCTTTCTCTGCTTTGTCTCTTCCTGGTTGGGGTATTAAAACCATATTTGTATCACAGAAAGAATTTGGGAGGACTCCTTCTTCCCCAATTTTCAAAAATAGTCTATATAGTATTGGAATTAACTGTTCTTTAAAGGTCTGATAGAACTCACTTGTGAATCCATGTGGTCCTGGAGATTTTTTTCCTAGGGAGTTCATTGACAGTTTGTTCAACTTCTTTTTATGAGATGGGGTTGTTTAAGTATTCAACTTCCTCTTCTGTTAATCTGGGCAATTTGTATTTTTTAAAATATTCATTCATCTCCTTTAGATTATTGAATTTGTGGGAACAAAGTTGGGCAAAGTAATTTCTAATTATTGTTTTAATTTCCTCCTCATTGGAGGAGGTTCACCGCTTTCATTTTTAGTATTAGTAATTTGATTTTCTTCTTTCTTTTTTAAATCAAATTGACCGAAGATTTATCAATTTCATTAGTTTTTTCATAAAACCAACTATTGGTTTTATTTATTAATTCAATAGTTTTCTTAATTTCAATTTTATTAATCTCTCTTTTGGTTTTCAGTATTTCTAGTTTGATATTTTCTTGGGGATTTTCAGTCTGTTCTTTTTCTAGCTTTTTCAGCTGCATGCCCGAGTCATTGATCTCCTCTTTCTCTATTTTATTTATGTAGGCATTGAAAGATATAAAACTTCCCCTAAGAACTACTTTTGCAGTATCCCATAAGATTTGGTAGGTTGTCTCATTATTGTCATTCTCTTGAATGAAGTTGTTGATTGTTTCTATGATTTCTTCTTTAACCCATTCCTTCTTTAGGATTAGATTATTTAGTTTCCAATGGATTTTTGGTTTATCATTTCATGGCCTTTTATTTCATATAATTTTTATTGCATTATGATCTGAGAAGGATGCATTGGTTATCTTTGCTTTTCTGCACTGGATTGTGAGATTTTTATGTCCTAGCACACGGTCAATTTTTGTAAATATTCCATGTACTGCTGAGAAAAAGGCATATTACTTTCTATTCCCATTCAATTATCTCCAAAGATCTATCATATCTACCTGATCTAGAGTTTTATTTACCTCCTTCAGCTCTTTCTTTTTTATTCTGAGGTTAGATTTATCAAGTTCAGAAATAGGGAGGTTGAGGTCCCCCACTAGTATAGTTATGCTGTCAATTTCTTCCTTCAACTCCCTCAACCTCTCCTCTAAGAATCTGGATGCTATACCACTTGGAGCATACATGTTTAGTAATGATATTGCTTCATTTTCTATGGTGCCTTTTTGCAGGATATAGTTTCCATCCCTATCCCTTTTGATTAGATCTATTTCTGCTTTTGCTTTGGCTGAGATTAGGATTGCTACTCCTGCCTTTCTTACATCAGCTGAAGCACAATATATTCTGCTCCATACATTTACTTTATCCTATGTGTATTCCCCCATTTTAAATATGTTTCTTGTAAGCAGCATATTGTTGGATTATGACTTTTAATCTATTCTGCTATCCGCCTCTGTTTTATGGGAGAGTTCATTCCATTCACATTCACAGTTATGATTACAATCTGTGTATTTCCCTCCATCCTCTTTCCCACCATTTTTCCTTTTAGCTATCCTGTCTCCATTTCCCTCCTCAATAGTATTCACTTTTCACCACCTCCTGCTGCTGCCTTCCCCTCCTTATTTTAGCCCCCCTCACTTTTACTCCCCTTTACTCTTATTGCTTCTTCCCTCTCTTTTAGCCTCCCTCCCCTTTCTTCCCCTTCTGCTCCTACTGCCTGTAGAGCTAGTTAGGATTATCTATTTAAGTTTATTGTTTGCTTCTTTAAACAAATCAGATGAGAATATCTCTCAAACAATGCTCATCTCCCTCCCCTCTTTCCCTCTACTATAATTTTGTACTTCTTCTTTTGATGTAATTTGTCATTTTCTTCTTCCTCCTTTCCACACCTCCTATTACAATCCCTTCTCATACTTAAATCATATTTTTTATCATGATATCATTTACTTTATACTTGTTCCCTCTATGCCTATCCCTTTTTTATAATAGCTGTATAAATCTCAAGATTAACCGGTATCATCTTCCCTTAGAGGGAGGTAAACAGTTTGCCCTAATTGAGTAACAAGTTGTTCCCTCCCACATTTACCTTTTTATGATTCTCTTGAGACCTGCATTTGAAGATTGAATTGTCTATTAAGCTCTGGCCTTTTGGTCAGGAAGCTCTGGAAATCCCTTACTTCATTGAATGACTTTCTCCTTGCCTGAAATATTCTGCTGAACTTTGCTGGGTAGTTGATCCTTGGTTGTAGTCCCAACTCCTTTGCCTTATAGAATACTGGGTTCCAATTCTTTCAATTTTTTAATGTAGAAGCTACAAACTCCTGTGTAATCTTGACTGTATCTCCTTGATATTTGAATTGTTTCTTTCTGGCTGCTTGTAATATTTTCTCCTGCACTTGATAGCTCTGAAATTTGGCAACAATATTTCTTGGGGTTTTGCGTTTGGGATCCCTTTCAGGAGGGGAACGGTGGATTCTTTCAATGACTATTTTGCCCTCTGAATCTAGCACTTCTGGGCAGTTTTTCTTAATGATTTCCTGGAAGATATTGTCCAGGCTCTTTTCTACATCATGGGTTTCTGGCAGACCAATAATTCTTAAGTTTTCTCTCCTGGAGCTATTTTCCAGGTCAGTTGTTTTTCCAATTAGATACTTTACATTTTCTTGTATCTTTTCATTGTTTAGATTTTGTTTAATTTGCTGTCTCATTGAGTCATTAGCTTTTACTTGCCCAATTTTAATCTTTATCAAATTGACTTCTTCCATGAACTTTTGCATCTCCTTTTCCATCTGCCCAATTTTTCCTTTTAAGGAGCTATTTTCTCCAGTTAATTTTTGTACTTCCTTTTCCATTTGACCTTCTAGGAAGTTATTTTCTCCAGTTAATTTTTGAACTTCCTTTTCCATTTGTTCAATTTTCCTTTTCAAAGAGATGTTCTCATCAGTGAATTCGTTTTTCATAATTTTAAAATCGTTGGCCAGTTTATCTTCTATTTCCTTCTTCAGCTGTTCCGGGAGAGCTGCTTGTGTTTTTGAGCAGTTCATAGTCCCTTCTGAAGTTTCAGATGGAAGTACTGTCTCAGCTTTGACCTCTTTGGTGTTTGTGTTTTGGTCCTTATCCCCATAGAAAGATTCTATGGTTCTTTCAGCCCTCTGCTTTTTCTTCATGATGTTGATTGAGTGTTATGGCTTCTGGTTCTTTCACTCAGAAGCTACAGAACTTTTTGCTGATGTGTGAAGAAGCTAAAAGCAGGTTTTTGTTTTGTGTTTCCCCAATCAGCTTGGGTTTAGCTTGTTAAGTGTGGGGGTGGAGTGGTCTGGTCACAGGAGTTCTTCTCAGCTGAACTGAGGCAAAGGCAAGTTCAGGGGCTTGTGATTCCAGCCTCCCTATTGTCTTTCTGATTCCTCTGGAGTGCTGAGGCATGCCTAGATGCTAATGCATGTTCCCACCCCTCCTGGGGCTCCTCTCCTGGTGTTGAAGGTCTCAGGAGCTGCTGTGCTCATATCTGGCACTCAGTGGCTCTCACTGGCTCGGTTAGGCTTGTCTCTTACCCTTGGTGCTGTTCCCCAGGTTCAGCCCACCACTCTCAGGTTTCTCAGGTCCCTTTCACTCCACTGCTCTGGCCACACTATGCAGTGTGCTGTGTGCTCACCCCCGTGGAACTGATCCTTCCCGTGGACCTTCCAGTCCAACCTGGGCTCCGAATACATCACAGTCTGTCTCCCATTGGATTCCTCACCTCCAAAATTTGGTCACATTATCCTTTCAGAGGTATCCAAAGGAATTTGTTTGAGAGCTTAGGTGAGTCGTTGCTCTCACTCTGACATCTTGGCTCTGTCCCCAGATTACAAATTTTCAGGACAGAGGTTGTGGTAGTGTGAGTGAAGAGAGGAGGATAGATGCAAGAGATTTGTGGGGTAAATCCTAGAGAAGAATCAAAGACAATACTATGCTTATATACTTATGTGTCTAGAAAGTTAACAGTTTATTTGAGAGTAACAGGACAGTTAAAAAGTGTGGGTTTGGAGTGAGGGGACAGTTAACATAAAGGGCTCTGGGATGCAGTCACAATCTTTTCATGCTCTTCATCCTGTGTACTTTACTCTGTACTATCCCAAAATGAAATGGTAGGGGAGGGTAGGAAGTTCTTATGTACTTATTATTGTCCTGAAGTATAGAACCTGTCCCATCCTATGGATGACTGCTAAGGTCATGAGGTGAACTGGGGGGTAGGGAGAGGATGGGTATTGTGGGGTCAAGTGTAGAGGGCTAAGGGGAGCGAGTCCCATGATCAAGGCTGAGGTGAAGCCTGTTCCCACAGCATTTGTGCTTACACAAACCCTGGCAAAAGCTCTCCATGATTCTGGGACCTGCTGATCCTGCAGATACTGACGTTCTTTTCAGAAAGTTGCAGTTGGACTTGGGAACTCAGGAACTAGCTTTGGGAACAGAATAAGCTCCATCACTTGCTTCAGATACAATGACTTGGGTGAGTCATGGAATGGTGAAGTAATGTCATGAGATGGTGAGGTAATGGGATGAGCTCAGCCTGCACGTGATTGTGATTTCAACCCTTAAATACCCTGACCCTCAGTTGAATATATGGATTGTTGGGATTGTTTTCTTGCTTTCCCCGCCTGCCCCAGGGTCTTCTCACCACTCACCAGAGCACTCTGTGGATGCTGGTGGTCCACGGCAGTCAAGGAGCAATTTTCCTGTGGGCATCTGCATAGCTTAGAGGATTAATGTCTCTCGCTCTCTCTCTCTCTCTCTCTCTCTCTCTCTCTCTCTCTCTCTCTCTCTCGTTCTCTCTCTCTCTTTTCAGAATAGGGTGGGTTAAAGGTTTTATAATAGAATGAAGGGGGAGGGTGGAGAGTTGTGAGGAAAATAGATAGGTGGGATTTCATTGGAAATAAGTCATAGAATTGACTATCTTGGGGAGAAAAGAATGGGTTGCATTTCCCCCACCCTCTGTGGTTAATCCCATACCACTTGAGCTCCTGGCATAGCTCCACGTTGGAACCCAGTACCTATATAGAGTCAATTCATTGTATGCACATTGGCACATGGACTTAGGAAAAAACTGAAGTTATAAAATGAACTGGGTATTTAGCTGAATAATTAGAAAAGAATTTTATTTGTGAGAGTGCATCGAGTTATTTACACATCACAAATGATGATATTATGTAGGACAGTGTAAAAGTTGTTATCAGAGATGTTTTAATGAAAAACAATGTGAAACAATCATCAGGTGAAAGTGAGGGTTAGCCAATGGACAGCCACTGTGTTCCAGTGACATCACAGTGATGATAAAAGAAGAAAGAAAAGAAACTTTCCCCCTTAAGAAAGTTGTGTGATTGCCTTATGGCACAATTGCAGAAGGACATGGACATTCCCCATAAAGTGGGGCAACTAGACAATAAGAAGCAGTGAAATTGATGTGAAGTGCCTTTTGTGAGTTTCTTTCTCCTCTACTATACAGTCTATATTCTAGTTGATTTTGTATTTGTTTATACTTCCTATTCATACATAATAACTTTCAATTTCATATCTTACTAGCATTTTATTTATAGGTGGCATGACTTGAAGGGTATTTAAATAACTGAATTTGAAAACTAAAATAAACACTTCATTCCTTCACAACTTCCTATTTTTAGAGTAACAAGGTTAAGTTTAGTGGTTGAGTATTTTTCATGTAGTCTGCACCCTTGCCATCTGTCTGTCCAAAATTCTACCTCCCCGAGTCTCATTATCATTAAACATGTGCACATGCTGAATGTACAAAACTACCTCTGAGGCCTAGATTTACATTCTCCCACCCTCCCAACCCCCAAAAAAGGAAAGGAATAAAAGCAACAACTATACCAGCAGCTGTTGTGAAGAATACATGGAGCTGATTTAAAAGTCAAGATCATTTCAAATGAATGTGAAGAGATCTGGGGGGGCGGGTTATATAAATATTGGCCTGTGTGTTACCTACTACCTTCTAGCTTTGACATTTTTCTAATCCTATCCTTCATGTCCTCACTTAGGTTCTGCCATTTCTGTGAAGTCTTATCCAATTACTTGAGCCCACATGAATCTTACCACTCTATGAACCCCTATATTTACGGTAAATACCACTGTTTTAGATAATGGTTGTCTGTGTGTAGACCTTTCATCCTGCATGATTGTGAACTCCTTAAAGGGAGGAACTACTATTATCTCTACATCCATGATTACAAGAAGCCCAGTGCTATGTATATGCTATGTGTTTTGACTTTCTTTTAATGACTGCTTGAAATGAGATAGATGATAAATAATTTGTGTCATGGATTGGTAGACTGTCTGACAACTGATAGGCAGGTGCCTCCCATTCACAATGTCTTGCAAACAGCTGCATATTGCCTTTTGATACTCTAGAAAGATATGAAATGAAAGAGAGAATGAAATTGGCTTATGTAATTTCTCAGAGGTCCTGAAAAAACTTACAAGTCACAATGCTACAAATCTGTTTCAGTGTATCAGAATAAATATTAGTTCCCTCACAAGCGAAAGCACCAAGTCAAATGTTTCTTTATTATGGCAACATGAATCCTGAAAGGAGTTCCCTAGAAGGGTTCTTGCATAGTTAGAACATAAGTTCAAGAAAAAAAAATCTACAGAGAAATTTGGACCAATTTCCTAAAATACCTTTTTTTCCCCTTTTGGTAGCAGGCTCATAGTGTGACCTCAATTTATCACCACTAAGAAGTACCTAGCTTAAATTGCTACAATGGGAGATTGGTCTTTGAATGCCAACTACCTTAATACAACCTTGGATTAAATAAAATAAAAGTGTCCTACCCCTAAAGTGAGGCTCATTGTTGTGATTAGTGGAAGGAACAAAATAAATCCACTCTCCTGTGGCTTAGTGGTTGAGGTTTACATAGAATTGACTTTGGTAGGAAGTTTGTCATCTTCATTTAAACTTAATATTCATTGAAAACACACATGGAAAGGAAAGCAATATAAATTATTTTGCTGGGATTTGCTTATAAAAGTGGAGAATAAAAACAAAAGGCTTACAATTTTAATTTCTATCAGAGGCTATTTTTTCCATTAAATCTTTGGAACTGGGGGAAAAAAAGGCACTGCTACCAATTGCCCAGTGATGGAAAGAAATAATTTCGCAAGAAGAAATGATGACATCATCCAATCTCTCTAGCTGAGATTACCTCCTATTCAAAAGATAAATAAATATCTTATACATACCTAGTTTTTAACCTTCTATCTCCCCCATTTAACCACAGATTTCTTGAGAAGAAAAACCATATCCTTTTTGACCTTTATTTTTAATCTCCTTTGTATTTATACATTATCACAGTGCTTGACAGAATAGGTGCTTAATAGATATGCATTGACTGATATGATATCCAAGTTGGCAATTCAAGTAAAGAAGATTCCAAATGGTGCCTCAATTTTTTTTCTTGGCATCCACACCCAGTATTTAAAGCTCACGACCCTCCATATCCCACCTACCTTTCCAGTTTTATTTCTTTTCCCACCCTTCACATATTCTATTTTCGTTAAACTGACTGGCTAGCAAAACCTCACATATGGCATTCCTCCCCTGATACCATGTTTCTGCAAAGGCTAATGTATCATTTTTAGAATGTATTAACTTTCTTTACACCACTTAGCATCTTTCTTTTCCTTCAAAACATAGTTTAGGTTTTATCTCCTATATATTGTCTTTCCTTGATCTCCCAATCGTTAGCATTCTCTCCTTGAAATTATTTTGAATGATTTTATATATGTAATTTGTATTTGCTTTGGGATACAGCATAGTACAGGGAAAAAGTACTGGCTTCAGAGACAGAAGAAACTTCAGTTTAGACCTTCTCTCCAGTGCTTAGTGTGCATGGAATCAAGTTTTCATCCTTGCTATCTACCCTGCTTTTTCACCCTAAATATCCAATCAAATGGAAAATATACTGTTATCCTTTCTGCATCATGCCATTCAGGGGCATGGCACCCTAGCTATTTGGAAAATCAACATAAAATTTTTGTCCCTCTTTTTGTACAAGAGAAGTCTGAATATTTTTTTTCTTCTATGGTACATTTACGGTACTTTATTTTAAATTTAGGTTAAATATTTGGTCACAGGCTCTGTGTCATCTATTGGCCTTTGCATCTTATCTGTGGCTTCCATAAAACTCCCCCAAAATTCCCATTTAATTTCTTATGACAAGCTGAAATATGTTGAAACCACAATGAGGAAAGTCACAATGTCGAAGGGATAACTGTAATTTTTTTTTCTCTACCACATTCTCATGTGCATGATTTTCTCTCCAATCTTAAAACTACTACCCCGTTCAGGCCCATATTATTTCTCTCATGGATTCTTATAATAACTTTGTAATTGGTCTCCTTTCCTCAAGAATCTCCTTATTCCAATTCATCCTCTACAAACAATACTAAGGTGATTTCCTAAATTATAGTTCTTATCATTTCACTCTCCCTGCCCAACGCACACATGCACATATGCATGCATGCATGCTCACATACACACACACATACACACACACACACACACACACCATAAGCTTGAGTAGCCACTTGTTATATTTAGGAACATTATGTAAAGTATTTTCTTGGATATTTAACAACCTGGCCCCTTCCTACTTTGTAATATTTATGTTCTACTTCTATTCATACACTATGTTATCTTTCCATATTGATGTACTTGTGAACCCTTGGCAAGACACTCCATCTGCAATCTGCCATTGAACTAAATATAATTCTTACCTGAAATGCTATATCATGAAACCTCCAATGTTTAAAATTCCTAGTTTTATTTAAATAATCAACCTATAAGTATTTATTTTTTAAATATATAATTTATTTATATTTCTGTTCTCAACATTCACTTCAACAAGATTTTGAATTCAAAATTTTCTCCCCATCTCTTCCCATCCCCCACTCCAGGACATCATGCACCTCAATCACCCATTTCTCCATTCTGTCCCCCTTCTATTACCCATCCTTCTTCCATTCCACTTCCCCTGTATTTTCTTGTAGGGCAAAACAGATTTCTATATTCCATTGCGACAACTGGACACAATGTATCTTGACTCAGAAATAATGATATCATTTTGGTTCTCTTTAAGAACAAAGGGCAACAAACCTACCACCATTCATAGTGCCTACCACAGTGTCTGCAACAGAGTAGATGTTTAATAAATAGCTATAGCAGGGGGCAGAGACAGGATGGCAAAGTAGAAGGATGGATCTGCTCTAGCTCTCCCAACATATAATTTTCAGTTACATGCTAAAACAATTTTTAACATTCATGCTTAGAGCTTTGAGTTCCATACTCTTTCCCTTTCTCCCTCCCCACCCATCCTCATTGAGAAAAAAAGCAATTCCATATAGGTCATACATGTGTAACAATGCAAAGCACTTCCATAATTTTTATGTTGTAAAAGACTAACCATATTTCCCTCTGTCCTATCCTGTTCTCCAGTTATTCCATTCTCTTCCTTGATCTGTCCTCCCACATAGTGTTTGCTTCTGATTATCCCTTTCCCCAATTTGATGTTCCTTCTATTATCTTCTCCTATCCCCTTCTGACTTGCCTTCCTGCAGGATGAAATAGATTACCATATCCAGTGGAGTGTGTGTTATTCCCTCCTTAAGTCATATCCCATGAGAGTAAGGCTCAAATATTTCTTTTCATCTCCCACCTATTCACCTCCATTATAAAAGCTCTTTCTTTTCTCTTTTATGTGAGATAATTTGCTTCATTCTACATCGCCCTTTCTCTTACTGCTAGTACATTCCATTCAACAATAAATTTTAGTTTTTTAGGTATTCTCCCTTCATATTCAGCTAACTCTGTACCCTCTGTGTATATATATTTGTTTATATGTATATATACATATACATATGTACATACACATATATACATACATATATACATCAGTGCACACATACACATACACCCATGTACATATACATATCTACACATACATTACATATATATATACACACACACCCATACACACCTACATGTACATATTCCCTCTACCTATCCTAATTCTGAAAAATTTCTCATAAATTACAAATAAACTCTTTCCATGTAGGAAGGTAAACAGTTCAACTTTAATGAGTTCCTTAAGGCTTCTCTTTCCTGTTTTTACATTTTCATGTTTCTCTTGATTCTTGTATTTGAAAGTTGAATTTTCTATTGAGTTCTGATGTTTTCAACAAGAATGCTTGGAAGTCCTCTATTTCAGTGAAATTCCATTTTATTCCCTGAAGTATTATACTAAGTTTTGCTGGGTAGGTGATTCTTGGTTTTAGTCCTATCTCCTTTGACCTCTTGGATATAATATTTCAAGCCCTTCAATCACTTAAGAGTATAAGCTGCTAAATCCTGTGTTATCCTGATTGTATTTCCACAATATTTGAAGTGTTTCTTTCTGGCTGCTTGTAGTATTTTCTCCTTAACCTGGGAACTCTGGAATTTGGCTATAATATTCCTAGGAGTTTTCCTTTTGGGATCTCTTTCAGGAGGTGATCTGCAAATTCTTTCCATTTCTATTTTACCCTCTGGAGCTAGAATATATGGGTAGTTTTCCTTGATAATTTCTTTGAAGATGATGTATAGACTCTTTTTTTGATCATGGTTTTCAAGTAGACCAATAATTTTTAAATTATCTCTCCTTGATTTATTTTCTAGGTCAGTTGTTTTTCAACGAGATATTTCAAATTGTCTTCCATTTTTTTTCATTCTTTTGGTTTTGTTAAAGTCATTAGCTTCCATCTACTCCATTCTAATTTTTAAAGAACTATTTTATTCAGTGAGGTTTTGAACCTCCTTTTCCTTTGGCTAATTCTGCTTTTTCAAGCATACTTATCTTCGTTGCCTTTTTGGACATTTTGCCACTTAGTTTAGTCTATTTTTAAAGGTGTTTTTTTTCATCACCTTTTGGGTCTCCTTTAGCAAGCATATTGACTTGCTTCTCATGATTTTCTTTCATCACTCTCATTTCTGTTCCTAATTTTTCCTATACCTCTCTTAAAATCTTTTATGTTCTCTTCCATGACCTGAGACCATTGCATATTTTTTGGGGGGGTTTGGATGTAGAAACCTTGACTTTTATGTCTTCCTTTTATGGTATACCTTGTTCTTCCTCATCCAAAAGGATGGAAGAAAATACCTGTTCTCCAAGAAAGTAACCTTCTATAGTCTTATTTTGTTCCTTTTTTGCACATTTTTCCAGCTAATTACTTGACTTTTGTGTCCTTTGTTGAGTGAAGGGTATACTCTAAGGACCTGTAAATTCTCAGTTCCTCCAAGGTGGCACAACCAAGGGAGAGGTATTTCCTCTTCTCCTGGCCTGCACTCTGGTCTGTGAGCAACCACAAGCACTCTTTTCTGTGCTGGAACTGTGAGTGCTGTTCCTTATCCACAGCCACCACCAATTTCACCACTTGTCCTCACCCTAGGCCCACCGCTCAGGACTGACGCCCAGATTAGGTGCTTGATTCCCCCAGGGTCTCTATACTGAGTGCTCCAAAAGTGGATGCTTCTGCCACCCCAGGGCTGGGGATGGTGGAGACTGTGCTCACCTCTCACCTATGTGAAAGAGCTTTCTTACTGACCTTTGAAATTGTCTTTGACATTTGTGGTTAGAAAAATCTGGGAACTGCAGCTGTTACCCAGAATTCTGTGCCCTGAAGGCTGCTCCAGTCCTGTCTGTGCCACATGGTCCAGGCTGGACTATGTTCTTCTCTGAGCCTGGTATGATAGTCCTTTCTTGTAGGCCTTCCAGGCTTTCTTGGGCTGGAAACTTCTTTCACTTTGTCATTTTGTGGTTTCTGCTGCTCTGGAATTTGTTTAGAGTTATTTTTTTACAGGCATTTTATAAGCTATGTTGGGAGAGCTAGAGCAGGTGCATCCTTCTACTCTGCCATCCTGTTTCTGCCCCCCACTATAACTATTTATTAAACACCTACTCTGTTGCAGACACTGGGATAGGTACTATGGATGGTGGTAGGCAAGATTCAGTTAGAGGCACTTGATTATACTAAAGCACAAACCGCCAAAGATCCTATTTTTCTTGCCATCCTGCTCTACTTTTCCAGGATCCTTCACCTTAAAATCTAAATGGCCTTGGATCCTGGAACAAACAGAGACATTACTCTTCTGGATTATGCCAAAACACAAACAGCAAAACATCCTACTTTGCTTGCCCTTTCACTTTTTCAAGTTAAATAATTTACTATCATTGTGATAGCTGGCCTTGATACCATATTCATCATCATTGAAGGCGTCTGACAAAATGGCTGAAAGCATCACGTTAAAAAGCATGGGAGCAAATATGCAGCCTTGTTTCACTCCATTGGTGACTGGGAAAGCAATGAGAGTATCATTCATTATCGAGAACCCTGGTAAGCATGTGATCATGAAATTTATATACCATACTGATGAATTTCTCCAACTAACAGAATTTTCACATACTTTTCTATAAGCCCTCATGATTGACAATATCAAAGGCCTTGGTTAGATTGATGAGCATCACCTACTGACCTATGTTCTGTTCCTGGCATTTCTCCTGGAACTCTCAGACAGCAAACACCATTTTGAAAATTTCTCAGCTTTTTCTGAAGCGACATTACTTCTTGGGTAGATGACCATCTTCTAGGCATTTGAAAGGCATTTTAATGCTGTCATTAAAAATCATAGAATGATATCATGGATGTTTTATTCCTAGTAATGGAACATTTTCAGATGGTGATCAATGCAGACTTGGCGAGACATGGAGTCTCTGGTCCATGCTTTGTGCTCCTCTAGACTGGATTATTACACTTCTTTATTGACTGGTTTTTCTATTAGGTCACTAAATCAACTGATTCCCTTTAGACTCTTGCTGCTAGTTGTGCCATGAGAAGAAAATGCCTCATTGCATTACACTGAGACTAGTCAGTGTGTCTGCTTGCTCCTCATTTTACAACAAATTGGTTTTAAAAGTGCTATTAATTGTATAAAGCATAGAGCTTTCCCTCCATTTCACTTAAAGGTCAGTGTCCTGTGATTATCTTGTGCTAGATATTCTTCATTTTGATTCTAGGTAGATTGATATTAACATTTTGTTTCTGTACTTGACTGTTTTGCCTTAAACAGATGTAGTTCTTGGTAACATTTTAAATTTCATCTACTTCCTAATCTTAATTCAAAACCCTTGTTTACTTTCATCTCATAAAGAATGTCTTCCTTCACTAAGGAGATTTCTCATTTCCCTAGAAATCTCAGGTGACAACTTGTTCTTTCTCCATAAATTCAGATCAAATATACAAATCCAAGTTGAAAAATGGGAAAATAAAGCTAGAAATATGTCACAAAGTCTGCTTAATGTATAGAAAGGGAGGGCAGCTAGGTGGCAAATGGATAGAATGCTGCCCCTGGAGTGAGGAAGACTTGAGTTCAAATCTGGCCTCAGACACTTACAGACACTTACAAGCAGTGTGACCCTGGGAAAGGCACTTAACCCTGTTTTTCTCAGTTTCCTCATCTGTAAAATGAAACTGGAGAAGGAATGGCAAATCATTACAATATCTTTGTCAAAAAAATGCCAAATGGAATCACAAAGAATTGGACATGACGGAAATGACTGAAGCACTACCACCACAGCAACATAGGAGTAGAGCCATTGGCTTTGACTCAATCAAATAGTGTTTTAATTTTCACAAAAAATGAAATAAGGAACAGGTTCTTGAAACTTTGGAGTTGATTCGTAAGATCTTAAGAATGTGAAGTCCCCCTTGAAGGCTGTGCCCACACATATTTTGCATTCATAGGTTGGATTTCCTGGGAGATGACTCCTACAGATTCAAGGTTTTCTATGGGATCTCTATTCCTAAAATTATACTCATGGACCCTCACTGTGACATTCATCATTAAAATGTATTCAGTTAACACAATTAGCTCAACTCACTGGTGTTTATTGAACTAGTACGACATGAAGAATAGTAGCAAAACATCTCTCTCTTCATAAATTCGGATTGTTTTCTTCCACAAATAAAGAAAGCATCACTAAGAAGAGTGAGTAAATACATTGTGTACATGAATAGAAAGGTCTATATATAGGGGATACATATGGCCAAGATAATGCACACCTCTAACAGTTTAGGGGCCTGATGTCTTTTTCCTTCATTCATAATGGTGTCCTTATGCTGCTCTCTCTGCTGGATGTCACTATTCTCCTTTAACCTGTTCCTCTTCATATACCAAATCAGTTCCACTGTATATGGCCAGGGCAATTTCCACAGCAGTTGCTACGAATATGCTGGCAAATTTCCAGGTTTGAATCACAAGATATAAGATATTTTCTCCATGAAAGATGAAACCAAGACATTCATACAAACATGAAAGAGCCAAATCCATCATCATAATAAAGAAATCTATCACAGTAACCAAGAAGTGTATGAACATTATCAGGCCTTCCCAAAAACTAACTCCCTCAAGCAAAATCACTCTCTCACTCACAGAGTCCTGCCTTGCATGCTCTCTCTTTCCCAGCTCTGTCTGCTCCATCTCACCTCCTCTCAGCTCTGTTCCACCCTTCCTACACCATCCTTTCCTGTTCCATGTAACTTAAACTTATGTGACTCAGGCTTCCTTGTGACTTAAGCAGGTCACATAGGCCCATTAATAGATGAGAAAGATCTTCCTATTCCATTAGCAGTACATGAAAAATACACTGCTTGATCCTCTTCCCCATTGTCACAGCTTCTCCTCTATTTACTAGGTATTACTTGCTTTAGAAGACCAAAAGGGACATGGTTAATCCTTCAGTCATTCAGTGTTTGGCTTCCCTATATTTCCATCACGTTGATTAAATAACTTCACTTTTAAAGAAATAAGAAGGTATAAGCATTAATTTACATTTCCCTACAGAGGCCACCAAAGTAGGCAACATAGGTTATGAGGCAATCAAATCTTCATATGTTTATGAATTGAGAATGGGTGAATATAGGTTTTGTATGCTTTACAATCTATGTAAAGGTCACTCAGAATGACTATTCATGGTTGGTCGGAAAAGGTCAGAGTCTAAAAACTGACTCCAGAAATGACCTTAGATATGAGATATTGAGTTCAATCCTGAACAGTACATTTCACTAAAACATTAGAATAAACACATGAACCATTTATTAAGCATTTTCTTTACACCATGTCCCACGGTAAAGTCACAGTGATATAAATATGAGTGCACAAGACACTCCCCACCTTTAGGACCTTACATTTTAAAGGCAAAAACAACAAATAAAGAAGAGATGGAAAATTTAAGGGGAGTGAACACATTTCTGGTGAGGAGAAAGTGGGTATGATGACTGAAGAGCAATTGAGTGAACATACCCAGACCTAATAGAGCTCAGAGGGATTGTAGAGGACATTTAGTTAAACTCTCTCATTTTACAGATAAAGAAACTTGAGTCACAGGGAATTTAAATGACTAGCATAAGATTTCCCATGTAGTTGAAACCAAGTCTTATGAGTACAGAGCATGTGCTTTTCAGGTTATATCAGCCTATGGAAGATAGTGATTCAAATGGTTAAAGGTCTGGAAATCATGCCACACAATCTTGGTTCCTATGGTCAATAATTTCTTCTTTACTCTGGACATTGCTCAGCACCATGATTTGCCACTCTATGCACTTATTATGATGTAATGTTGAATACTACATTTATCTGTGATTGTATCTTATTTTCCTCAAGATACTGTAATATCCAAAGGGGACTTCTCTAAACTTCACCCTACTTGTAGTGAAGTGTTGTGCCCATTGTAGGCATGTAATATCTGTGTGATTAATTTTTAAAAATGCAGTTGAATTAATTAGAAATATTTAGCTTTTACTTATTTATCCTGTAAGAATAGATTTGCCTTGGTATTCACATATTTTTAATACTTTCTACCCCTCTGATTGGACTCTCTCCCTGGAGAATAGGGCCATGAATTCTAGGGAGAGGGCAACCAGCACAGTCTTCTCATTTTCCAACAGTTACACTGCTTTTGCACTTCTCTGACCTTTCTTCTCCAGAAAACTCATCATTGGGAAAATCACAATCTTCTCCCCATTTCCTAGGAAAGGAGAAGGGAGGGAAGAGGAGGAGAAGGGCAGTGTGGGAAAGGAAGGGGGAAGTATAGACAAGTGAAGGTATAGATCTTTTGTGTTTCAAAGTCTGGGTCATATCTGAGGATCATTGGAAGTGTTTTGTTTTGTTTTCTTATTTTTAATGGTCAATTTTGAACCAAAGAGGACTAATCTTATAACTGAAAATGGCACTCTCTGCCTAGTTACCTAATACATTGTGACCTCCCTTTCCTGAGACATATTGTTCTACTCTAAAGGCAAGTGTTGAATGGTATGCCATGTTACTCATTCAATAATTAAGTGAGAATTATAATATACCCAAAGATGTTTAAACAGGTAGGTACTGAATATAAAGGACCTCCCTTCCCCAAGTCTCTTATGTTCCCATATGTAAAAAAGGAAAATCATTGTATGGGCTTGTATAAGTCACAAGGCTGTTACAAGACTCCTAAAGAGAAATGTATAGAATGTACTCTGTCATCATAGAGTGCTACATAAATGTAAACTATGATGTGATGAAAATAAGAAACGTACTTTTTACCCCTTTCAATATAAACTCTTGAACAGCATTATATCATTACTTTATATAACACCTAGCCCATTTTGGTTACTTTTTAATATGTGAAATGAGAACATTCACAGCTTTGCCTGCTGTTCAATGTGTGAAAAGAGTCAGGCAATTTCTTAGGGCCCAAACTACTTAGTATATTATAAATTCTGTTCTGAATCCCCCTAAGCAAATGAATAGCCAATGCAGGGGCTGGGAATTAGGTGCTACATGCATTATTTACCAAAGTGCTCACTGGCTCCCTTATTTTAGAACCATTTTCTCTGAAGCTGCCATCTCAGTGTGATGAAAAGAAAAATAGCTTCTTCTGATTCAGCACCTCTTACTCATTTAGCAAATTTACTTTCAGTGAGTCACGAATACTTAGCACATTACTGCATTATTTGTGTTTTGGAGTTATTCATTCCTCTGTGTGATAGTCATTGCAGGAATCATCAGCAGTTAGGAAGATGGCTAAACAGCTGTGGTGAGCAGCCAGCACTCAGTCTCCATGTGGTGGCAGATCATGCCACGCCTCAGAATTTATAGCAGAGCAGCAAGGTACAAATGGCTGTTCTACAATCCTGTACAGGATATGGGGCTTCTGATAAACATGAGTAATAAAGCCAAAATGCACTGTGCCTTACTGCCTTGGTTGGATACAAGTTACTCATAAAGAGTGGCTTCCCTGTTGACCTAGATCATTTACCCTTGCCATTTGATTTCCCCCAAGTTGCTGGCAAAGCCTTTTGGATAAGAACATTCCAAGGTGATGAACTTGAGCCTGGTGCATTTTTAATCATGACAGACCTGAGATGCCATCTTCACTGGAGAGATTGTTTCTGATGCCAAGGTGATTAGCATATGCTCCAGCTGCAGCCAGCCCTTCCAATGATTTCCCCAATGAACTGTGAACCTCAGAAGTGTTTTGCTGACCTTGTGTTGAATGTGCTTTCTTTTTTCTCCTCAGAAACCCCTTCTGTATCTACATAAAATATATTTAACTAACCATAGCAGCTGGCTTTTGCTTACTAGATAGCTTAGGCAGTGGTGACACCTCAGACCAGATCATATCAATATAATCTTGAATAGAAAAGGCACTGGAAAGATCAATGGAGGCATGAAGTGGGTCTGTAAAGCAAGGAAACAAATTTTTAAGTAAATCTATCAATATCCAAATGATAGCTGCTCTGTCAGAGTAATTGCTTTGCACTTTGTTCCCATGAAGTTGCTATGATTAGGAATGCATTTGAAACATTTCTTTCAAAATTGGGTTTAGATCCCCAAATTATAGATTCTTGGAGGGTCACAAGAGAGCTCAGAAGTCTCCCAGTAATGAGGGACCTCACTGTTTGCCAAAGAAGCTCATTGCCCTTCTGGCCATTCTGATACTTAGGGAGTTTTCCTTTAACTAGGGCATAATGAGCTAAAATCTGCCTTTGCAAATTCCATACTTCAATTTTAGACCTGTTCTCTCCGGATAAAGAGAATGATTACAATTCATTCCTCCCAGTGATAGTCATCAAATATTTCAAGACACCCATCAGTTCTTCTTAAATATTTTGTTGTCTAACTTAAAACATCTCTAATTCCTTTGACTGGTACTTGGTTTGGCATGGTTTTCAGTGCCCTCATCATCCAAATTACTTTCTTGGCACATTATCCAGCTTCTCTCCGTATTTGTAAAACCATTGTGCCCAGAACTGAACATAACATTCCAAAAGATCTGACAAGGAAAGAAAAAAGAACTATCACTTCTCTTACTCTGAACACTAAGCTTCTATTAATATGGCCTAAAATTATATTAGACTTTTTGACTGCCATGTCATATTATTGATTCATATTGATCTCACAGACCACTAAAACCCACAGGATATTTTCACATGAATTGTTGTCTAGTTATGTCTCCCCATCCTATATTCACATAGCTGAGTTTTCAAATTTGGTTAGGACTTTCCATTAGCAAATTTCATTTTATTAGATCTGGAACATCTCGGCCTGTCAAGATCTTTTTTATTTTTCTGGAACTCAATTATATCCTCTAACATGTTACACATTCTTTTTTAGCTTTGTCCTACCTTTATGTTATCTCATCCTTTATTCAAGTAATTGGGGATTTTTGAGCTAGGGACATGTTTCCAGAGCACTTATCTAGAGATCTCCTATCAGGCTGGCTTTCATTCTTCCAATCTTTGATGGATATATGACTTCATGGATGGATATAGTGTAAATTAGTTATAGTTTTCATTAAATATTATTTTTGTTGATATTCTTTTATACAGCCTCCTATATTATCTATATAGAGACACTTTGTAGCAATGAATAGAACACTGGACTTTGAGTCAGAAAGATTTGGTTTTAAATTCCACTTTGGGGATTAATAGCTACATGATTATGAGCAAGTCATTTCAGATTTCTGTGCCTGTTGCCTCATGTTTTAAGATAGTGGCTTAGGCTTGATGGACTATAAGGTCACTTCAAGGTCTAAATCTATTATTCTATAATACTATCTATATTTATGCTGACAACCTTTTAATATATTTTACTCATGTCTTTATATCTTAACTTCTATTGTCTTTTTCTTCCTCTTATTTCACTTTTCCTCTTTCCAGATCATATTTGAGTTCCCTCAGCCAATACTTTCCCACTTCGTTCAGTCATTTATTCCAGTGTTACTAATTTGTTAATCTCTTTCTGTACACATATTGATTTCCTTCTACTCCATTTACTTTTCTCCATTTCTTCGAGATACTTTAGAATCTCTCCACAGAAAAGCTAAATCTCAGTGGAAGTCATGGGATATAATTCTGTATCCATATCTGACATTAACTATGGAGTGAAGCCCAGTTGTTTTTGTTGTTTTTCCCCTCATTGCTTATTACTTTGATATCTTGCCATCTTCCTTTGAACTGTAGACAACAATTCTTCCCTCTGTGATTCATTAATCCCCAGATACTAAAACACATCCTTCTCTCAGTGGAAATAACAAGATGTGTGACCTTCTCTTGTAGAATATGACTTCTTCATGTGTCCACTCACATCCTCCTACACCAAAAAGGATTTGTGTTTCTCTCTCTCCTCTCCTCTTTCTCAATATTTCCCTATCATCTTGATTTTTTAATGTGAGAATATGTATTTCCCTTGAAATATTAATTCACTTCCCCTGCAAACAATTATCCCTATCTTTGAGTTCTTAATTTGCCTGATTTCTTTTAAGTTAAAGGACACAATAATTCAATTATATAATGTTATTCATTTGTTGTGCAACATGAATAACTTGTTTATTTTTCTTTTATGTCTTCAGTTATTAATCCTCTTACTACTTCTTGAAAATGTATCATTGTTGTAAATAGGCTGTGTGAACTAAGATTAAATTAGTCCAGACTTAGGGTTTGTTTTTTTTTCCCCCACAAGGTCCAAATATGATTACTTATCCTAACATCCCATTTTCATTTCTCCACTTTTGTCACCAGCACAACAAGGAAAACTGGAACACACTGTTCTAATTCAAATAGACTAATTCTGTTTCCATAGCATTGCTTTCATCAACCAGTTTAGTAACCCTGTCAAGGAATTAATTTCAGTCTTACATGAACTGATGTAGATGAAGGCCTTAGATACTAGCCCAGCCCTTTCTAAATGCTCTTAAAATTAGTGAAATTTGCCAGTAACCAAAGTCAAGTTTACAAACTAAATGTTTGAAGAATTCTGTTCTCATTTAAATATAATGGTGGTCTTCACATCAAGCAATATTTCTCCTACAGTCCTGATTTTCCAGAGCTCACTGATAGCTACTTAGCAATCATATAAAGCAGTTATTTAGATACACTGTAACAAAATTCATCAAGGATTGGTGACTTGAGCTCGTTCAGGGAAGCTAGGTGACGTTACTGTCTCCTCACTTACATTGTGTTTCCAACACTCTGTTAACCAATTTTGTTCAATCCTGATCTGAAGATCTTTCTTGGTAAAGAAAAAGAAGGAATATCAGAGATGAATAGTTTTGCCTTGTGTTATTGCTGATCCTTTATTTTTCAGTTTTTTTCTTATTAGATTATAGTTGTAACTCATGATTGAATCCCTAATTAAATCTCCTAATTTGATGACCCACCTTTATCATTAAAACTTATGCTGAATCAGTTTTGACTTTATGTTAAAGCCAAAGAAACTCTAAAATAATTAAAGGCTGTTACCCCAAGTATTTCCCCTTCCAATGCTTTCATCATGAAAGTGAAAAATTGAATACATCACTTTCCTACTCAATGAATCACAATATTTATATATTTGTTCTGGAATAAAAATTAAAATACAATGAATTTTAAAATCTTTCATCACTTGGCCCCAGTCTACATTTTTGAAGTTATTATGCCTGACCATTACATTATAAGTCAAGTCAAATCCCCCTTCTTACTCTTTTTCACACTCAGAATTCCATCCCCCAACTCCATGCTTTTGCGTTGGCTGTCACTCATGCCAATTTTTCTTCTAAAGCCTTATCAAACATGATCTTTCACATGGCTTTTATGATTCCCATAGCTTCCCATGTTCTCTCTACCAAAACTTATCTTTTATTTATGTATATAATTTGTGTGCTCTTATATGTTTACAATTTATCTCACAAGGAGAATGCAATTTCTTTAAGGGCAGATATTTTTCACTTTTACATCCTGTTTTTTAATATAGTGCCAACAAGATAAGGACTTCTTCATAAATGCTTATTGATTAATCGCTACCTCAATTGCTGAAGTCACTACTGAAAGAGAAGTTCCTAAAATATTTTTGGGAATAGCACTACGATTGGAACAAAATATGCAGGTCACAGGGCAATGGTTGCAATGTTGCAATGAGTATGTAGCCTGATGTTTGTTTAAAGAGCTGTCTTATTGCCTATAGTTTCTTCACCATACAAACAGGTAAACATTGGGGACAGAACCATCATGGCAAAGTAATAGCATGAACTTTCTAGAGATCTCCCCCCAAAAACCCAGCCAAATACTTGTAAAAAATGAATCTAAGCAAATGCTGTAGCTTCAGAACACAGAGAATGATGGAATGAAGCAAATCCCTAGCCCAAGATAGCTTGTGAGGTCACTGGGAAGTGTTTATTCTGCCAGTTAGGAGCAGAGCACAGTACAGTGTGGGCCACACCAGCGCAGAGGAAACCTGGGCAAGGTTTGGGGGGGATTGAATTGCAGGCTATTTGGTGGTTTTCAGACTTCACAACCCTAAAACACTGAGGACAAATTGGAAGGTCAGTGGAAAAAAATCTGTGGGACTTGTGTGAGAGAGTAAAGTGGTCAAGCCCCAACCCCAGAGCAGCAGAGGTAGTGGAGGATTCCATGGAGGAGGAGCCAGGGAAGCAGGAGCAGGGAAAGAGGCAGTTACTGCTACTGTTTCTGGAGCTCTAGGTACACAGATGGGTGGGGAATCAAATAGTATACCACCAACCCCCAATACCTTGATAAAGGCTGAAAAGTCAAGTAAATAGCTGGGAAATTGAGTAAAAACCAGAAAAAGAATCAAACTATAGAATCTTATTTTGGTTACAAGATCAAAGCATACAAGCAGAAGACATTAAAGTCAAAGCTCCTACATCCAAAGCCTCCAAGAAAAATATGAACTAGTGTCAGGCCATGGAAGGGCTCAAAAATGTTTATGAAAATCAAGTAGGAGAAGTAGAGGAAAAGAAAAGAAATGGATGATGCAAGAAAACCATGAAAAACAAGTCAACCACTTACTAAAGGAAACACCTCAAAATGCTGAACACAACAACACTTTAAAAATAGACTAACCCAAATGGCGAAAGAGATCCAAAAAGCCAACAAGAAGAAGAATATCCTAATAAACAGAATTGGTCAGATGGAAAAGGAGATCCAAAAGTTCACTGAAGCAAATAATTTCTTAAATATTAGAATGGAACAGATGGAAGTTAATGACTTTATAAAAAAAACAAGAAATTATAAAACAAAGCCAAAGGAATTAAAAGAAAAGAAAAAAGAAAAAAACTGACGATGAGAAATCTCTCATTGGAAAAAAACAAGTGAGCTGGGAAAAAGATCCAGGAGAGACAATTTTAAAATTATTATTCCATCTGAAGAATCACTTGCCCAGAAAAACTGAGCATAGTACATCAGGAGGAAAAATGGTCATTGAATGAAATAGAGTACTTTCACACATTCTTGTTAAAAAGACCACAGCAGAAAAGAAAATTTCACTTTCAAACACAAGAATAAAGAGAACTAAAAGATAAACAAGAAAGAGAAATCATAAGGGACTTACTAAAATTGAACTGTTTACGATCCTACATGGAAAGATCATATTTGTAACGTTTGAGACTTTTCTCAGTATCAGAGTCGTTGGAGGGATTGTATTTATACTTATAGGAAGAGGGGACCAGGTGAGTTGAATAGGTAGGGATGATATCTAAAAAATAAAATTAAGATGTGAGATTGGAATATATGGGGAGGAGCAAGAGAGAAATATAATGGGGGAATTTATTTCACCTAAGAGAGGCAAGATAAAGCTTTTTCAATGGAGAGGAAATGGGGAGAGATGAGAAGGAAAGAGTGCAACATACACTCATTTGGCTTAAGGAGATAATAACATGCACACTCAATTTCGTGTGAAAATTTGTCTTGAAAGTCCTCTATTTCATTGAAAGACCATATTTTCCCCTGAAGTATTATACTCAGTTTTGCTGGGTA
>CM053771.1:130243251-130259922 GCA_028658325.1 Potorous gilbertii | reverse complement strand
TAATTAGAATGTCCAGTGTATCGGGGAGGGGGAGGGGACAAATGGGGAGAAAATTTTGGAACCCAAAATCTTGTGAAAATGAATGTAAAAAGCTAAATAAATTTATTTAAATAAAAAAAAAAAAGAAAACTGGGGAGAGTTATCAATGTTGAGAATTGTCAATGGCTATTCCAGGGGGCACAAGCTGTGAAAGACTCCCATACGCTATAAAAGTTTTGAGTACAGGGCTAATGATAAACTACATGTCTATTGTTTTTGCTGTTTTCTTCTACTTTTTTTTTATAGTGAACTCACCAAGCATTGACAAACACTTCAATAAACAAAGAACAAGGAACACAACTTCAGAAGAAACTGTTGCTATATGTATTTAAAAATATAAGATATATATATGTAGTATCAGATACAACATTTCAATAGTAAAAAAAAAAAATGTTGTGCTTTTGCTGTGTCCCCTTCTGTACTTCATTTTGTTTTCTTTGATTTATTCATTATTTCTTTGTGGATGATTTTTTTTCTTATGTGCATTACTACCCACTCATCTAAACATGCTCTACTTTCCATGGTAACCCTCCCATGTAACATATAGATTTGTCTTTTGTTAGGTAGCATTCCAGTGGAATTAAAGATCACTATCAGAAGGGTCAGCCACCAAGCATTTTGATTTTTTTTTCCCTAACAACAGTCAAACTTATCAAACTACACACTAAAGAATGGGTAGATTGTGATCAGCACTAGCATAAAGACTGATTATTCAAACTGATAAAGTCATGTATCCTTGAATTCAATGTCTTTGAGCATATATGAATGTGACAATTATTCAATTCAATTCAACAAAGAAACAAAAAATTATAAAACCAGTAGATGAATATGACTATATAAAGTATTTTAACTGATTCTAATAGGAACTCTGTTACAACTAATTTCCAACTACCATCTAGAAATAACTACATATCGAACTCTCTTTTATCACCAAGGATTCAAATAGTTGAAAGTCAACAAATAGAGGACTAATGAAACACCATTGATTTTGGATGCTAAAACCCAGGTATCTACTGAGATTATCACCATCATGTGACATGGGAGGTAGCTACTTTTAAGGAACTAAGTTTAGAGGTGGAATATCTGTAATTATGTGCTAACATTAGCATTTAGGTATCCCAAAACATTCAGGTCTCCACTTTCAAGGACACTGGTAGATGACTATTCTTTTTAGAGAAGAGGGAGTTAGCTCTGCTGCCATTCCTTTCAATACTACTACCCTGTCTTCATACATATTCCCAGCACTTTAATGAAACTTGATCAGTGATATCCTCATTACATGAATACTGAGTGTCACTCTCTCCTCTGATGTAATAATCTAAGTGCCTTATCAGCTGGCATTGCTCCTGTCCTATGTCCAGTAAATTGTTCTTTTCTGCTCCCTTAATCTCTGTGAATTAGAGTCACCATGTAGGAAGGGAGCTCAAAGTCCAACTAATCCGTATTTTGCTAATGAAAACTATGAAAAGTAACTGCCTAACATAAGCTCACATACATGGGTAAATGTCAGATGTGGGACTTGAGCACAGATTCTCTGATCTTAGAACCAGCATTGTTTCCAGTGTGTCACAGTGGCATCAATGTCTACAGAATCAGAGAATGATAGGATGGAAGAGTTGGAAAATCACTCTGACACCTCCTAGTCCCCCATGTTCCTACACGGGAAATCCCTATTCCACATCCTAAGCAAGTAGGTTTAAAACTTTGTGCTCTTGGAAAACCGTTTTTCTATTCTTAATTACCTATACTTAATCTTGTATCTCTTTAACGCTCATTCTATCTTCTTTCATCATGGAAACCTAGATTATTTTTCCCATGAAATTTTTTCCCCACTTCATCAGTGCTGGTGTTTTCTCCTTAGACATTCCATTTTAACACAAAGGGCAAGGGACAATGGGTAAATATTAAGGAAAAGTCACCAATACCAGCTTGATATGGGGGTGGACAGTGTAGAAGGATTAATGACAAAAGAAAAAGTAAATAAACAAGTGTTGTCTTTTTCAAGAGACTCTGGGATCCCCCTTCTTAGAGATCTTTAAACAGGCTGAGTGACACAATGTTGCAGTGGAGATACCTTTTCTGTATGAGTTGGATTGGATGACTACCATAGACCCTTAAGACTCTCAAATTCTGTGAAATGCCACAGACACAATAAGCCAGAAGAAATAGCTGTCACTTTTGTGCATACCAGCAAGCCCAAACTTTCTGTGTGTCACAACCTATTCTTTCAGCTTTATTCCATTTGCCTATAAAATTCTACTTGGATCCTTTTTACAAGTCTCCAAATATAATATAAATATGCTACTAAACTTCAAATTTAGGTAGCATTTTAATGTTCATAAAGTGCTTTATCTATATTGATTCTCATAACCTTCCTGTAAAGTATGTTGCTATTAGCTCCATTTTACAGGTGAGGGAAGTGAGAATAAGAGGTTTAGTTCCCTGGGATCACAAGCATTTAAGACACGATTCAAATCTACATCTTCCTAACCCCAAGACCAGTTTTCTGCCCACTAAGCTATCCATCCTCCTCAGATCACTCTCACTTTTGGAAAACAGTTCAATATCTTGCCTCCTTGTTTTCACCTCTATTATATCACTTGCCCTCATATATAATGACTTATTCATGATGATGTCCTTTGAACATGCTGGCTTCCCAGTTTATCAACTTCAACCTTCTATGGTCTATATCTAACTCAGCTTCCTACACGTCATGCCAAACCTTAGACCTCATCATTCTGAAATCTTTTATACACTCATAAACTTGAACCTTGTAGTTTCCTTATATTACTAATAATCTGTTCTTCAATGTTCTGCCCAACTCCTGGTTCCTAAATTGAGTTTACATCTTCAGATCAACCTCCACTCTCTCATTCTTTCTCTGTATTTTTACGTTGCCTCTGATCTCTCCTTGCTTTCTTTCCCTCAAAATCTTGACTCTTAAGTTCTTATCTTTCTGTCATCAACATTCTCTCACATTACCAAACTTCTTCATTCCAGTTTCTAATTTTCAGAATTGTGCTGAAATATGTCATATACCTATACAGGACTGGCTTACTACAAATTGATGCTATTTAATCTTGCTTGGGTCTTCAATCTAGCATGGAAATGTTTTTATTTTTCCATCACTGATTCTCTTATCTTCCCTAGACATAGCTATTCCATACTTTCTCCTCTGTCCATAAGCTTTTATTACCACTAATAGCCCTAGTTCTTAGAAGATACCTTCACTTACCATTTTTGTTGAGGAAAGTGGCTTCATAAGGCCCAAATTTAATCATTCTATTGACCTCAGTAAACTCAGTGATCCTCTATTTTCTCTAATATAAAATATGAACTCTTTAACTTATAATCCAAAATCCTGTATTAGAGCTGAAGTAGCATACTTTCTTCCCTGAAATTGACATTTCATATCCTATCAATTATGCCTTTACACAAGCTGTTTTCAGTATTACGAATGTATGGTCTCCTTACCTCTGGTTCTTGAGATCTCTGACTTCCAATAGGACTTAACCCATGTACCACCTCTTACAGAGAGCCTTTTCTGATCTTTCAGGTCATTGGTGTTCATAGATCCCTAAATAATTCTGTCTGTAATTGCCTGTCTATATCTTGTATCTTATAATAGAATTTTATCTCCTTGAGAGCATGATTTTTTTTCTTATACCCCAGGCCTAGCATAGCAACTTGCATAGAACATAGAGGTGTTGTTACCAAAATATAAAGAAGAAAAAGTTTGTTCTGTTGGCTTAGATTGGCTTCTCTGGCTCCAAGGACTGAGGAAAAGGTGGCCCTTCTCCATGCCAAGGATAACTGTTCTACTTGTGCCCTTGATCTTAATACTTTCCATATCATTCAGGAACTTATCCCATTGATTATTTCCTATCTCTTATCTTCAATCTCTCCTATCTACTGGCTCCTTCAGCACAGTTTATAAATATATTCTGGTGTTCTCTATCCTAATAACTTTTCTTTGTCCCTTCCACTCTCTCAAGCTAATGCCCTGTATCTCTCCTACCTTTACCAGAAAAAAAAATCTAAAAAATAATTCTCGCCACTTATTGCCTCAATTTTCTTATCATTCTTCAACCCTTAAAATTTCTGTTTCCAATTTCACAGCTATTCAAGATGGTTCTTCAGAGGTTATCAGTGATCTCAATTAAAAATCCAGTGATCTTTTCTCAAGTCTTACCTTCCTGATGTTTCTGCAATTTCTAACACCACTTATCATCTTATTATCCTGGTTACTCACTTATTGAAACTATTCTCTCTGTCTCACCACTTATTGTTCCCTTTTGCTGAATAATAATGTTATTTTCATAACACTATAACTTCTACAGATTCAGAAACTAAGTCTCAAGGATTTTAAGTGATATCCACATATTAATCAGCTCCTGACCCCCTTCTAGTTTTCTATACACTATAGAAGCCTGTCAAAGGAATTTGGGGAGCCCACAAAAATGTGGAGGTATTTTTCATGACCACCCAAAATGCTTTGGCAAGCCATAGGTTGTACAGGTCTGCACCTTACCATATTTCTATTTCTCACCTACTTATAATACAATACGTGCCAAGGCTCAGTCCTGAACTCTCTTATTTTTCTTCTCTATAATCTCTGGCTTTGTGACCTGAATTGAATACAAGAGTTAGAATTTTATATAGGTATCTATGACTCCTAGGAGGAATAATATGATTAGGATTCACTTTATCAACATGCATCTAGCAGCAGTGTGTAGGACAGCCTAGAATGGGAAAGACTTTGGAGACAGAGATGGAGAATTTGGCAGACATTGTACTAGCCTGGTAAAGAACTAATGAGGAAGGGACAGAGCCAAAATAGC
The DNA here is from genome assembly GCA_028658325.1 of Potorous gilbertii. Classification (NCBI taxonomy): domain Eukaryota; kingdom Metazoa; phylum Chordata; class Mammalia; order Diprotodontia; family Potoroidae; genus Potorous; species Potorous gilbertii. The sequence goes on along the minus strand of CM053771.1, from coordinate 130,255,042 downwards.
AGAGTATAAAGATGTACCTACTCTAGCTCTTCCCAAACAGCCCATAAAATACTGGTAAAGAATGACTCTCAACAAATTCTAGAGCAGTAGGAGCCACAGAACTACAGAGTGGACGAGATTTCCAGCCCAGGGTGATCTGGAAGGCCAATGGGAAAGATCTGTTGCACTGGACGCAGAGCACAGCCCAGCCCAGCCTTGACTGCATGACATTGGGAGTAACAGGGCTGCAGCAGGCCTCAGGGACAGAATCCCCAGCAGCAGTGCTCAACCCACAAACGCCAAAGGCAGCTTAAAAGGTCAATGAGAAAGTTGTTTCACCTTGTTGATTAGGGTCCTTCCCTAGCCCTGGCCCTAGGTGGCAGTAGTAGTGAGCAGTGGCAGCTAAAGTGGCAGCAGCTGCAGCAGGCATCAGTCAGTGTCCACAGTTGGAGCCTTCAGTTTAAAACTCCTGGGGGAATTGAACAGCTGATCTAAACCTCAGGCCTGAGTGGCAGCCCTGCCCCTCCGCTTAAAGTGTCTGGAGGAATTGAGTAGCTGATATGAATCTCAACCATGATCCTGGCCAGGGAGTAAACTCCTCTTCCTTGATTGTGCCACCTTGGAGGAACTGAGAACTTAAAGGTCCCCAGAGTATACCCTATTCTTGACAAAGGACCCAAAAGTCAAATAACTGATTGGGAAAATACCCAAAAAAGGGGGAAAAAAGACTATAGAAGGTTACTTTCTTGGTGCACAGCTATTTTCTCGCATCCTTTCAGATGAGGAAGAACAATACTTACCATCAGGGGAAGACACAAAATCAAGGCTTCTGCTTCTCAAACATTCAAAATAAATTTGCAATGGGCTCAGGTCATGGAAGAGCTCAAAACAGATTTTGAAAAGCAAGTAAGTAAGAAAGGTGGAAGAAAAATTGGGAAGAGGAGGGAGAATGATGCAAGAAAATCATGAAAAGCAAGTCAACAACTTGCTAAAGGAGACCCAAAAAAATGCTGAAGAAAATAACACCTTGAAAAATAGGCTAATTCAATTGGCAAAAGAGGTCCAAAAAGCCAATGAGGAGAAAAATGCTTTCAAAAGCAGAATTAGCCAAATGAAAAAGGCTAATTTCAAAAACTCACTGAAGAAAATAGTGCTTTAAAAATTAGAGTTGAACAGATGGAAGTTAATGACTTTATGAGAAATCAAGAAATTACAAAACAAAACCAGAAGAATGAAAAAATGGAAGATAACGTGAAATACCTCATTGGAAAAACTACTGACCTGGAAAATAGATCCAGGAGAGACAATTTAAAAACTGTGGGACTACCTGAAAGCCATGATCAAAAAAAGAGCCTAGACATCATCCTTCATTTTATGAAATTATCAAGAAAAACTGCCCTGATATTTTAGAACAAGAGGACAAAATAAATATTGAAAGAATCCACCAATCACCTCCTGAAAGAGATCCAAAAAGAGAAATTCCTAGGAATACTTTAGCCAGATTCCATAGTTTCCACATCAAGGAGAAAATATTGGAAGCAGCTAGAAAGACACAATTTGAGGATGGTGGAAATACAATCAGGATAACACAAGTTCTAGCATCTTCTGCATTAAAGGATCATAGGGCAGAGAATATGATATTCCAAAAGTCAAAGGAACTAGGATTAATACCAAGAAGGGAGGGCAAATGGAAGGAGGGAGAAATTAGAAGTAAACACTCTTGGGGAGGGACAACTTCAAAAGAGAGAACAGAAGAAATGGGGGGCAGGATAGAATGGAAGGAAATATAGTTAGTCTTACACAACATGACTATTATGGAAGTCTTGTGTAAAACTACATATGTATAGCCTATATTGAATTTCTTGCCTTCTCAGTAGGGATGGGTGGGGAGGGAGGAAGGAAGAGAAGTTGGAACTCAAAGTTTTAGGAACAAATGTTGAGAATGCTTTTTGCATACAACTGGGAAATAAGAAATACAGGCAATGGGGTATAAAATTTTACCTTGCCCTACAGGACAAGAGAGAAGATGAGGATAAGGGAAGGGAGGAGTGTTTGAAGGGAGGACAGATTGGTGGAATGGACAATTAGAATGCAAAGCATTTTGGGGTAGGGGGAAGAGAGAGATGGGAAAAAATTTGGAACTCAAACTTTTTGGAAATGGATGTGGCAAAATTAAAATAAATAACAAAAAAGAACTAATGAGGATCCTTTAATCTGGAAGGAATGAGTATAAAAGGAAGAAATAAATGTGAAATATATTGTAGAGATGTAATGAGAAGACTATTGTTATTACTTAAAAATATCCAGAAGAAAATGTAAAGAAAAGAGTCGTGGAAACATTGAGTTAATAGTAGTTGTTATTGGCATTAGAAAGTGCTTTTAGGTTAGCAAAACACTGTACAAATATCTCATTTTATTTTCACAACAATCACAAGAGGTAGGAGTTGTTACTATCCCCATTTCACAGGTGAGAAAACTTAAGGTAAAAAAAAAAAGAGTAAAGGACTAGTTCAAGGTCACAATAAATGCCTGAGGCTGGATTTGAGCTTCAGACTTCCTGTTCAGCATTCTCTCTATCTTGCCATCTAACTACCTCTAGATGAATGGCATAACTGATCCAATTAGAAGGAATATAGATAGAGATTAGACCTTTGGTTTCATGGGGCAAAGGAAATTCCTGCATTGTAAAACTCTCTCTTTCAATGCAGAACAGTCATCTCTGAAATTTGTCACTTAAAAAGGTACCTATTTCGCTAAGTAGGTAAATGAATTGCCTAGGTTCACTCAGTACATATTAGAGGTAGATACTGATTATAGGTCATCCTAACTTCAAGGACAACTATTAACCACAAGCTCCATTTCTTTACTATTATTTGTCACAGTAAATATTGATGGACTTGAATGAAGTTGAAAAGACCAGAGTTTTAATTCTGTTTCAGAAATTTAGTAGATATGTTACCTTGTGTGAGTCAATTACTCTCTCAATTTCGGTGACCTCATCTCTAAAATATTTACCTTCAGGTACCTTATCTCTAATATCAGTTCACACCTCTTAGGGATCCAATGAGATAATATTTTAAGATGTTTTAAAAACTCCAAAGTTTTACCAAAATTTTACCTATAATTTAATAGTAATAACGTAATTATTTTTATCAAGTGAGACTGGGAAAATGATTGAAGGATCAATCTACTTGGGAGGGATATAAGTTATTTTCCTCTTTTTCATAATTACTAAATATGTAATAATTCTGCATATACTCCCAAAATCACAGATTTCATCCTTGGACATTGATTTTCACTAATCAACTTAGTGAAAGTTCATTCTAAAAAGGTAGTTGATAAAAGAAGGCTTACAAATATGATGATTTTAGTGAAGTCAGTCATTTGGCAAAAAAACTGTTATCTTAAAAGTTAAAGGAAACCCTTCCTCTATGGGTGATCCAAAATATTAGATCTCCCTTTGGAGTTTAATCTTAGCCAGAAGAGATCTACATAAGAGATTGTAGAAATCTATCCAGAATGGATATGAAGTTCTTATCTTACTCAAATCCAGATTGGATAAGATAGATACATGTAGACCCCACTCTAACAGGTTTCCAGGGAGAGGTTCTGCTTTGTGAGACAGTGGAGGCCTTAAAAGTCCCATATTAAAGCTGTCCTTTACACTCTACTTAGAGAAAGAGCAGCCTACAATTTCAAATATGAATAGAACAGTGGAATGACAATTGCATTTAGTGAACAAATATAGTTATAGATCCTTTCAGGGGCATCTCCATGGTTTTTCAAATGTTCCCCCCCCCCCATTTGTGTTTTGGTATACTGTGTTACAGGTGGAAAATACTTTTGGAAGGTCTCTGGTTCTACTTTCCCAGTGCTGCAGGATTTTTCCCCCATAGTAATTCAGAGAAAATCTATTTATAATCTATTTATTTACTTCTTTGGAGGGAATTAATGAATTTCAATCTAGTAAGCCTGAGATATTCTCATTCTCTCTCTCTCTCTCTCTCTCTCTCTCTTTCTCTCTCTCCCTCTCCCCCTTTCTTTCTCCTGTGCCCCCTCTCTTTTCTGTATGTAAATTGCCAGTGTTGAATTAATTATCTATAAGGTTGCTTCCAGAATCCAAATTGTACAATCCTATAACTATTATATTTTTCCTACTGACTTTTTCTCCATTGTTTCTTCTATTTCTGGTCATATGCACATGTTCAGTCATCATTTAGGATATAATGAACCTTTCTTTACTTCCATATGAAAAAAATGCTACACTCAAGATATATAATGTTTTATTGTTATTCAATCATTCAGTTATGTTTGAATCTCAGTGACTCGGTGGAGCATAGCGCACAAGGCCCTCCCACCCTCCACCCTCTTTCAGTCTGTCTAAGTTCATGTTCATTGTCTCCATGGTACTATTCATCCACTTTATCCTCTGCCTTCCCCTTTTCCTTTTGCCTTCAATCTTTCTCACCATTGAGGTCTTTTTCAATGAATCCTATCTTCTCATTATATAGCCTTATTATTTCAGTTTCAGTGTTTGACCTTCCAGTTGTCCGACCTGAAAATTTGGTCAAAGGAGGAAAACAGACCAGCTGAAATGTAAATCTATATTACTTATTCTCTTAAAGCTAGTAGATACATGATCATGGAACCAGAAGGAAACTTCTGACTGCCTGATACAAGAATGAGAAGATTTGAATACACTTTACCATGAGAAAGGCATATTCTTAGTTGTATAAGTTGTAAACACAGTGAGACAAGACAAGTGACAAGGTAGAGTCAGTTGGAAATTATGAATCTAGGATGTCTGTTTTTCTCTGTCTCTGCATATCAGGATAAGATGAATCCCAATACTCTGGAGGCTTGAGTGATGACTATACTTACAAAATGGTCAGTATGGTAATAAGGCTCTCTGAATTTAGCTAGGATGATCTTAAGGCAAACATGGACTTCACTTGCATTGACATCACATCATACACATCACATCACATCATAAGTAGATCTTTGAAGTTGCTGACTCAAGGAAAGGGTAATTTTAGAGCAAAATAAAGCAGTCTAATTGATTAAGTCAGGCTTTGGCACTTATTAAAGTCCAAAAATGACATTAAATGATTATCTCAATGGATTACCTGAATTAATTTGTTTAAGTGTTGACTGATTGGATCATTTTACTGTCAAAGAACCTCTCAAAAATCTTCTCCAGTACTATAATTCAAAGGTATTCATAATGTAGACAAAGAGAAATTTTACAAGACAATGAGAACTCAGAACATATTACTTATCAGACTTATGGATAGGTGAACAATTTATCAATAAACCAAAGATAGAGAGCAAAGTTAGATGTAAAATGGATAATTTTAATTACATTAAATTAAAAGGTTTTTGTACAAATAAAACAAATATGGCCAAGAACACAAGGAAAGCAAAAAATTTGGGGGGAAATAATATACAGTTTATCAGATAAAGGTCTCATATTTAAATATATAAACAATTTGTGTAGTGCCGATGCAATATTCACAGTACCTACAGCAACCATGAATGTCCTGATGAAATTCTGAATCAGAGAATAGGCCTCTCATAAACCAGCTCCATTAAACAAAACACAATAAGGCTTTCTTAAACAAAATCACCAACAAGTTCTTTCACTCATACCAGTCAACTGCCTGCTTGCTGCATCTTTTCCAGTTCAGACTAGACACTGACCAATCTCCTCTAAGCTCTGCTCTAACTCTGCCTCTTCCTGTTATACCTTTCCTGTTCCAACTGTTCAGCAAAATCCTACCACCACAGGCTCCATGTGACTTAGACTCATGACTCAGGCTTCTATGTGACCCAGGCAGGTCACATGGGTCACATGGGTCTTTTAATGAATGGGAAAAATGTTCCCATTTAAATTATTATTACTCTTTGTCAAATCTATAAGCATATGTCATTCCCATTAATGGTCAAAGAACAGGAAGCTTTTTGATGAAGAAACTAAAAATTTATTGTGATATAAAAAGAAAAGCTCTAAATTATTACGAATTAGAGAAATATTAATTAAAACCACCTTAAGATATCATTTTACAGGTGTCAAATCAGCTCAAATGATTGAACAGGAGCGTGACAAATGAAGGGGATATAGAAAAATTGGAACACTATTTCACCACAGTGGAATTGTAAACTGATCCAGCCATTTTGGAGAGTAATATGGAGTTATGCCCAAAGAGTTAATAAATTACCTACACCTTTTGACCTAGCAATACCATTATTGATCTTTTTCCAAAGATAATTAAGGAAAATTAGTGAAAAGAAAAAAAAGGGAAAAGCAAAAGAGCCCCCATGCTAAAATGTTTATTGCAACTCTCTTTGTGGTGGCAAAGAACTAAAAATTGCAAAAATCTCCATTAATTAAGGAATGAGTCAACAAGTTATGGTATATGATTGTGATAGAATACTAGTATGCTATCAGAAAGTATAAGCTCAATGATTGTAGAAAATATGGAAAGACGCACAAAATAATGAAGAGTGAAATGAGCAGAATCAAGAGAACATTGTACACAGTAACAGGAATATTGTTTTAAGAAAGACTTTGAGCAAATAAATGATTTTGACTAACAAGGACACAAATTTACTATAAAAGACATAGGAATAATGATGTTATTTGTATCCTGAGAAAGAACTGATAAAGAGAAATATGTATATAATAATTGTATGTATACACACACACACCTATTTGTATCTAATGGTAGCCATTTCTAGGGTACGGGTGGGGGTTGGGATAATGGAAGATGAAAAAGAAATTTACATGATAACTTGGTTGTTTATTTGAAATAACAGTAAGTTATAGATAGTAGATTTGCTGTTTCACATACAATTATCTTTCCCTTATTCTACAATGTTATAGAAATGCTTATTTTATTCCATAAATTAAAAATAAAATTTATAAAAAGTTACAACTCACGAGCATCTCCTAGGCAATGTATATTCTTTTTCCCTATCTGCCTTGTGGGTGCTTCATTTTTCTCCAAATGGTCTTGCATGTGATTATCTGTGTACTCAAGTAGAATAAGTAAACTCTTGCAGGGAGGGTAAAAAACTCTTTCAGCTTAAACTTTTTATCCATACTGACCTAGCCAGTGATCTTAATAAATATTAGGTAATTGAACTGAATCAAGAAAATCAGATTGGAATCACATGACTTACAGTTGAAAGGGTCATCTAGGAGGTCATCTAGGCTAGTTTCATTTGATGGTTATAGGAATTAAAAATTCAGGTTTTATGTCTCTTCTCTTTTTTAAGAATATAGCTTCTTTCAAAGAAAAAATAACTCAAAAGAAGTTTAAGATTAATGAGTTAGGTTCTAATAATACTATTTCAGTATTATAAAAGATCAGTTAATTCATAGGAAGCACAGTTCCTAGATGTGGATTCCTTTTGAGTTTCCTAGACTCCTTTTTTGATAGTAAATTTTTTGTTTTATGTAGCACATTATGTTCCCTACATTTGAAGATCATTTGCAGTTCTCAGACAATTTGATTAGCTCCTCTGATGAAAAGAATTCATAACTTAGAGGCCAACCTCTTACTGATGTACATGGCTGAAATTTAGCTAGACCAATGTTAAAACTAAAGGTAGTATCTTGTTACAGGTAGAATTTCATGATCTTTTACTTTGGTATTATCTTCTAGTGCTTGTACTCCATGAAACACAATCTTTTAGAACTCAGAGTTACCATCAACATGAAGAAATATTACAGCAGAACTTCATTGTAGAAGGTTCAAATAACTTAAAATTTCTAACCTGTAAAAAAAATGACTAAACAAATTCAGGAGCTGTAGAACCCACAGAATGGTGTAGTGAAGTAAATCTTCAGCCCAAGAGAGCCATGAGGTCAAAGGGAAGCATTTATGATGCTGCACTGGGAGCAAAGCACAGTTAAGCTTGGACCACTCTGACACAGGCAGGATTTAAGCAGGCCTTAGGGTGACTGAACCAATGGCACCTGTGGATTTCCAGACTTCATGACCTCAAAACAAATTGGAAGGTCAGTGGGAAACTCCTGTCTGCCAGAGAGTAGACTGGCCAGGCCCAAGTTCAGGGTGACAAAAGAGCCTACAGCAGCAGCAGGGCAGGAGCAGCTACTGGTACTGGAGCTCTAGGCTTGCAGATTGTGCAGGAAGCAAGGAGCTGACAGTACACCCCACCACCACCACTAAAAGTAGAGAACTACCTTGACAAAGAGCTCAAAAGTCAAGTGAATGACTGGGGAAATGAGCAAAAACTGGAAATAGAATCAAGCGATAGACTCTTACTTTGGTGACCAGAAAGACCAAAATATACAAACAGGAGAAGACAAGAAAGTCAAAGCTCCTACATCCAAAGCCTCCAAGAAAAATATGAACAGATCTCAGGTCATGGAAGAGCTCAAAATAGTTTTGAAAATCAATTAGAAGTAGAGGGAAAATGGGGAAGAAAAATGAGAGTGATGCAAGAAAACCATGAAAAATGAGTCAACTGCTTGCTAAATGTGAACCAAAAAATGCTGAAGAAAATAACACTTTATAAAACAGACTAACTCAAGCTGCAAAAGAGATCAAAAAAACCAATGAGGAAAAGAATGCCTTAAAAAGCATAACTGGACAGTTGGAAAGGGCGATAAAAAAGCTCACTCAGGAAAATAATTCCTTAAGGATTAGAATGCAGCAGATAGAAGCTAATGACTTTATGAAAATTCAAGAAATTATAAAACAAAACCAAAGGAATAAAAAAAAGCAGATAATGTGAACTATCTCATTGAAAAACAACTAACCTGGAAAATATATTTGGGAGAGACAATTTAAAAATTGTTGGACTACCTGAAAGCCATGATCAAAAAAATAGCCTAGACATGATGTTTCAAGAAATTGTCAAGGAAACTTGCCCTGATATTCTAGAATCACAGGATTAAATGGATATTTAAATAATCTACCAATTACCTCCTGAAAGAGATCTCAAAAGGAAAACTCCTAGGAATCTTATAGTGAAATTCTAGAGCTCCCAGGTCAAGGAGAAAATATTCCAAGCAGCCAAAAATAAACAATTAGTGTATGGAAACACAATCAGAATAACACAAAACCTAGAAGCTTCTACATTAAGGAATTAGAGAACTTAGAATATTATATTACAGAGGTCAAAGGAGGTTTATACTCAGCAAAACTGAGTATAAACCTTTAAGGGAAAAATTAGTCATTCAATGAAATAGAGAATTTTAAAGCATTCTTGATGAAAAGACCAGAGCTCAATAGAAAATTTTTACTTTCAAACAGAACAATCAAGAGAAACATGAAAAGGTAAACAGGAAAGGGAAATCATAAGGGGCTCACTAAAGCTGAACTGTTTATATTCCTACATGGAAAGATCATATTTGCAATTCTTGAGACTTTTTTCAGTATTAGGGTACTTGAAGGAATTACATACACACACACACAGACACACAGGGTACAGATGAGTTGACTGTGAAGAGATGAGTAAAGTAAAATTAAGGTGTAAGAGAGGAATATATTGGGAGAAGGACAAAAGGAAGAAATAGAATGGGGTAAATTATCTCACACAAAAGAGGCAAGAAAAACGTTTTCAGTGGAGGGGAAGAGGGGGGAGGTAAGAGACAAAGAATGAACCTTATTCTCATTGGATTTAACTTAAGGAAGGAATAACATACACACTCAACCGGGTATGAAAATCTATCTTACGCCAAAGGTAAGTAAGTAGGAAAGGAATAAGAAGGGGTGAGGGCTGATAGAAGGGAGGGCAGGGAAAAGGATAAGGGGCCAGTATGGCTCAATTTGAGAAGTGTCACCTCAAAATCTAGATTCTAGCTGGAGTTGTGTTGCTTATTCAAAAACCTCTTAGCAGTACATCCAAGTCTAGTACGTGGAAAAAAAGGAACATATAGTGGTTGCCTCCATTTTCTCAACCTGGAAGCTATGTTGAAGCTGACACCTGGAGAATCTATATGAAGAAGCAAACATTTTGGAAATGGGAGAGAAGAAAAGAACCGCAGATAGAGAATAAATCAAGAAGCCAAACTAAATACAATGAAGCAATACCTTCTGGCCCAAGATCTGGCCATGTCATGTTCAAGTGTCCCCAATAGCAGTGCCTATCAGGATAGTTCTGATAAAGACTTCTTTGAGCTTCCTTTCCCTGCCCAAATTGTGCAAGGACATTTTGAAAAAGTAAGTCTCCTTTGTGTATTCTACATTCCCATCTATTTCCCAGGCTGCTGATGAAAGTGAAGACAAGTGCAGTGATGATAGTGATGATGAAATCAATGATGAAACCACTTCTGACGGTGATGACAACCAATATAAAGATGCTATTGATATCCAAGAAAAATTGTCAATTCCAGGATAAGGATGATGAAAACGGTAATAGCCACAGTGATAATTATGATGGTGGTGATAGTCATGATGACAACACCAAAGAGGCTGTTGATGGTTATGACTGAGATGAAAAGGGTCATAACCCTAATAGTGTCATTCATTATGGTAATGGCAGCAAGGATTCTGACAACCATGATGATGATGAAGATGATGATGACCAAAGTTCCAATGATCATGATAGCAATACTGATAATGTGAACCATGATATTACCTGCAACAGTGCTGGGGACAGAACTGATAACAATGGTGAAAGCAGAAATGGTAATGGTGACAGCCTTTTTGCTAAAAGTAACGATGAAACAGCAGTCAGGATAAAAATAATAAGTCCAGTAAAGGAAATAGCCATGGTGATGAGTATAAAAACAATTGTGGGATAATAATAACTCTTGTGATGCTGACACTTGAAAGTGATGACAGTGACAATGACACTGATGCTGATTTCACAAATATGGCAAAACTGAAAATGTAGTTAATACCCATGTCAGTGATAGTGATAATGATAGCACTGATAACAAGGCTATAATACAAATGACAATGGTGAATGTTACAAATGACAAAGAACAAGGATACTTTGAAGAAGAGAGTTGAGAAGACATTCCAACCCAACTTCTTTGCAAAGGCGGCAAGTCCATAGGTGTGGCACATTGCATATTTTGTAAATATTTATAGTGAACTGATTAATTTTGCTAATTTTTTCATCTTTCCATTTTATTCGTCTGTAAAATCATTTATTGTATGGTGTGACTTTTACAGAGGATGGGCAGAAATATTGAAAAAACACTGGTAATGGAAAAAATAAATATCAACATCAAATGTCAATTTCTAATTATTTTAAAATAAATTTATTTAAATATTTACATTCATTTTCATAAGATTTTGGGTTCCAAATTTTCTCCCCATTTGTTCCCTCCCCCACCCCAATACACTGAGCATTTTAATTACCCCTATCACCAATCTGCCCTCTCTTCTATCATCCCTCCATTCTCTTGTCCCCATCTTCTCTTTTGTCCTGTAGGGGCAGATAACTTTCTATTCCCCATTACCTGTATTTATTATTTCGTAGTAGCAAGAAAAATACTCAACAGTTGTTCCTAAAACTTTAAGTTTCTACTTCTCCCCATCCCTCCCTCCCCACCCATTCCCTTTGGGAAGGCAGGCAATTCAATATAGGCCATATCTGTGTAGTTTTGCAAATGACTTCCATAATAGTCATGTTGTGTAAGACTAACTATGTTTCCCTCCATCCTATCCTGCTCCCCATTGCTTCTATTCCTCTTCTGATCCTGTCCCTCCCCAAGTGTTGACTTCAAATTGCTCCCTCCTTCCATTGCCCTCCCTTCCATCATCCCCCCGTCACCCTGCTTATCTCCTTCCCCCCCAATTTCCTGTATTGTAAGATAGGTTTTCATACC
>CM053771.1:130218468-130233751 GCA_028658325.1 Potorous gilbertii | reverse complement strand
GGATCTCTTTCAGGCGGTGATTGGTGGATTCCTTGAATACTTATTTTGCCCTCTGGTTCTAGAATATCAGAGCAGTTTTCCTTGATAATTTCATGAAAGATGTTGTCTAGGCTCTTTTTTTGATCATGGCTTTCAGGTAGTCCCATAATCTTTAAGTTCTCTCTCTTGGATCTATTTTCCAGGTCAGTTGTTTTTCCAATGAGATCTTTCATATTTTCTTCCATTTTTTCATTATTTTGGTTGTGTTTTGTGATTTCTTTGTTTCTCAGAAAGTCATTGCCCTCCATCTGTTCCATTCTAATTTTGAGAGAACTATTTTCTTCTGTGAGCTTTTGAACCTCTTTTTGCATTTGGCTAATTCTGCTTTTGAAAGCATTCTTCTCCTCATTGGCTTTTTGAACCTCTTTTGCCACTTGAGTTAGCCTATTTTTCAAGGTGTTATTTTCTTCGGCATTTTTTTGGGTCTCCTTTATCGAGGTATTGACCAATTTTTCATGCTTTTCTTGCATCTCTCTCTCTCATTTCTCTTCCCAGTTTTTCCCCCACCTATCTAACTTGATTTTCAAAATCCTTTTTGAGCTCTTCCATGGCCTGATCCCATTGGATATCTATTTCAGATGTTTGGGATACAGAGGCCCTGATTCCTTTTTCTTTCCCTGATGGTAAGCATTGTTCTTCCTCATCAGAAAGGAAGGGGGGAATCATCTGGTCTGCAAGAAAATAACCTTCTATGATCTTATTTCTTTTTCCCTTTTCTGGGCATTTTCCCAGCATGTTACTTGACTTGTGAGATTCCTCTCCGCTCCCACCTAGATCCACCTAGATCTCCCCAACTATTGTTGGGGTCTGAGATTCAAATGCTGCACCCCAGCCTCAGGGTTTTCCGTGGCAGGCCTGGCTGCTATTCAGGGTAAGATTAAATCAGGTTCTCAGGTGGGGGCAGGGCTGCCTCCAAGGCTCAATTCCCTCAAGGGATTTATGCAGAGAGCTTCAGTAATGGAGTTGCTGCTGAGCTCCTGCCTGCTCCGGGAGCCTCTGGCTGCTGCTGCTTCTGCTGCTGTCTCCTGAGTGGGCCTGAGTTATGGAGGCACCCCACTCCCTCTCAGCCAGCCCTAAAATCTCTCTCACTGATCTGTGCATCTGTGGGTGGAGGGACCTTCGTGGCCACCAGAGATTCCTTCCCTGAAGCCTGCTCGTATCTGCTTGCTCCTCTCAGTGCCACGTGGCCAGGGCAGGGCTGTGCTCCACTCCCCTCTGGTGTGCAACGGATCTTTGGGATTATTTTTTAGGTCTCTCTGGAACGGAAATCTCCTTCACTCTGTTGCTGCGCGATTTTCACTGTTTCAGAATTTGTTGGGAGTTCTTTTTACGGGAGATCCATGGGCTGTGGGCTTGGAGCTAGCATATGTGAATCTTTCTACTCTGCCATCTTGGCTCTTCCCCAAATCTTGTACTCTTAAATCTAATGGGATATCCGAACTTCTTGGATATCTTTGTCCTTGATCTTGGCATATCAAAAAAGTTAAAATCCAATGTAATAATTACTTGTAAGTGTTCTCTCCCTAGAGATAAAAAGTACTTAATTAGGATGAGTAGAATATTGGTTTTGTAGTATTCTTAGCTAAATAATGACCACCAAGTATAAAATGAATCACCAATGATATGGTCTATTAAAAATCATACCTACATATCTATCAATAATCAATTTTATATAAAAAATAGAATATGCAAGAATGCAGGGTCAAAAAGCTAATTATTCCCATACTACCTAAAGTAAAGGAAGAACTGCTGTGCTTTGATACATTTAATACATGAGACTACAGTGAAATTATTACCTGGTGAGTGATGCGCAGATATGTCCCTTAAATCAATCATAGAGAAGAAAGTCTTTGATCAATTTAGATGTCTTTGAAAGTATTTGGATGAATGTATTGAAAACTAATTGTGCTGTAAATGGTAAAGGGAATAGTTTATGAGAAACTTGGAAAAATTTGTGGGAACTGATGTAAAGTGATATGAGAAGAATCAAGTGCAAAAATTATATATATATATATCTCAATGATATTATCAAGACAAATAATTTCGTAAGACTTAGGAATCCTGCTTAGTATGAGGACTAGGCACAATTTCAGAGAATTTATGATGAAACATGCTACCCTAGTACAGACAGTGAAGTGAAAGACACACGGTACTAAGTGAGGCACATTTTTTTTTGTTTTTCTGAGACACAGACAGTGTTTTGTGACTATGTTTGTGATGGGTCTGTTCCCCCCTTGATTTTTCACTGGAGGTGGTGTGAGGTTGTGAACTTAGGAAATAAAAGACAGAGTTACAGCTAAAAATAAATAAACTGATTTCTTAAAGAAAGCTATTACATGAATGACTGTGGCCCTGCAAAGGAAATGTGTTCAGATATGTTGAAACTTGTCATGCTTTGTGGGGCCTACGTAAACCCAATGCTCTATTTGGATCTGTGAACTTAGACTTAGTAGCAGAAAGTTCCAGCTAAGAATTCAGAAGAAATCCCTTTGGAGAGAGGAGGGTACCTTGGTTTCCTCATCACACCCTTGTAAATATTAGAAGAGTAGGAGTTATGGATGTTTTAGCAATTTACCAGCAGTGTCGCTGGAACACCACCCTTGGAGGTAGTATTTGACTTGAGTTACAAGAATAACTATGATAAATGAAGAAAGGCAATTTCAAGGCCCTATAAAGAGTCCAACAGAATTATTCCACCATAGCTAAAGGAAACATCTTGGGGAAATCAGCAAAGAGATATCTAGGATGTGTTACAGTTCTAGCACACATTTTCTACATGCACACATATACACATATATATGTGTATATGCACGTGTATACTTACATACATATATGTATGTGTGTATGTATGTATGTATATAAACACAAATATATTTTGTTACCCAGAGAAGTCTATCAGTATCGGACATCAATTTCATGATGGCATGTTTCTATGGGTTCTGGATAATAAAAGGTACTCTCACATTTCCACAGGAACCAGTGAAGTGAAGCAGGGATGTGTGATTACTCCCGTGCTCCTTAGCATGAAGTTTTCAGCACTGTTGTCAGATACCTTTAACAAGGAAGAAAAGAGCATTAACATCAGCTAACATACTGAGAGTGAAATATTTAACATGAAGAGATTATAAGTCAAGACTAAAGGGAGGGAGTGTTAGAACATTTCTTTTTGTTCATAGAAGTTTGTGCTCTCAGTGCAGACTCTGAAACTGAGATGCAACAAAGTATGATTGATATTCTGCTGCTTGTGCAAATTACGGTATAAAAATTAATACCAAGAAATTAATACCAAGAAAATACTTTCTCCAGAGCCAGCAACACATCATCCATACTTGGAACCATCAATTACAGCAAAGGGAGAAATTTTGATTGCTGTGGGTAAGTTTGCTTATCTTGGTAGTGGATTTTTTATTAGTACTATTTTATTTGTTTTCAGCGTTCTACAATCACATCCATATAACTTAGATTATCAGCCCTCCTTCTCCCTCCTTCCTTATTCTTCCCCCCTCCCTCCCTGAGACAGCATACAATTATATATAGGTTCTACATATACATTCCTATTAAATACATTTTCACTTTAGTCATGTTGCACAGAAGAATTAAAATGAATGGGAGAAATAAAACAAACCAAAACATAATACAAAAGAAAATGATCTGCTACATTCTGCAATCGAATTCCGTTGTTCCTTTTCTGGATGTGGAAGGCATTTTGCCTTCAAAGACCACTGGGAATTTTTAAAGTCCTTGGTTTTCAATGAAGTTTTAAGTCTACCAGAAAAAAATCCTCACACACTGTGGTGGTTGTTTTTTTTTTTTTATAAAGTTCTCCTGGTTCTGCTCCTTTTGCTTAGGATCAATTCATATAAGTCTTTCCAGGTCTCTGTGAAGTCATCCTATTCACCATTTCTTGTAGCACAATAGTATTCCATTACATTCATATACCACAATTTATTCAGCCATTCCCCAATTGATGGGCATCCCCTTGATTTCCAGTTTTTTGGCTACCACAAAGAGAGCTCCTACAAATATTTTTGTATATGTGGGATCCTGTCTCATTTTTATGATCTCTTGGGGATGTAGTCCTAAAACCTGAATTGCTGGTTCAAAAGGTATGCATATTTTGTAGCCCTTTGGACATAGTTCAAAATTGCTCTGCAGAATTGTTGGATCAGCTCACAACTCCACCAACAATGAATACCAACTCCATCACATCTCCAACATTTATCATCATTCTGTTTTGTCATGTTAATTAATCTGATAAGTTTGTTGTGGTATCTCAGAATTGTTTAGATTTATATCTCTCTAATCAATAGTGATTTAGAGGAGTTTCTCATATGACTATAGATAGCTTTGATTTCTTACTCTGAGAAAAGCCTAATCATATCCTTTGACCATTTATCAACTGGAGAATGACTTATATTCTTTTACATTTGACTCAATTCTCTATACATTTTAGAAATGAGGACTTTATCACAGACACTAGTTTAAAAAATTATTTTCCAGTTTTCTTCTTCCCTCCTAATCTTGGATACATTGTGTAAAATCTTTTCAATTTAATGTAACAAAATTATCCATTTTGCACTTCATAATGTTTTCAATCTCTTCTTTAGTCAAAAATTATTCCCTTCTCCACAAATCTGATATATTATTCTTTGGTCCACTAATTTTTTTTAGTATCAACCTTTATATTTAGATGATGTACCCATTTCGACTTTATTCTTACATAAGGTGTCAGCAATTGGCCTATGCCTAATTTATGCCACATTGTTATCCAGTTTTCCCAGCAATTTTTGTCAGATAGTGAGTTCTTATCCCAGAAGCTGGAGTGCTTCGGTTTATCAAATAGTAGATTGCTATATTCATTGACTACTGTGTCTTGGGTACCTAACCTATTCCACTGGTCTACGTTTCTGTTTCTTATCCAGTGCCAAGTGGTTTTGATATTCCTGCTTCATAATACAGTTCGAGATCTGCTACAGCTAAGCCGCCTTCCCTAGCATTTCTTTTAATTAGTTCCCTTGATAATCTGGATCTTTTGTTCCTCCAAGATGAATTTTGATATTATTTTCTCTAGCTCTACAAAGTAATTATCTGATAGTTTGACTGACATGGCACAGAATAAGTAAATTAATTTAGATAGAATTGTCATTTTTATTATATTTACTCAGCCCATCCAAGAGCAACTAACGTTTGTCCACTTACTTGGATCTGAATTTATCCGCAGGAAAAATGTTTTGTAATTGTGTTCATATAGTCCCTGGGTTTGTTTTGACAGGTAGACCTCCAAATATTTTATAGTGTATACTGAAGCTTTAAATGGGAATTCTCTTTCTATTTCTTGCTGTTGTGCTTTGTTAGTAATATATAGAAATGCGGAAGATAATAATCTGCAACTTTGTCAAAGCTGTTTATTATTTTAAATAGTTTTTTACTCGATTCTCTGAAATTCTGTAAGTATATCATCATATCATCTGTAAAGAGTGATAATTTAGTTTCTTCTTTGCCTATTCTATTCAATTTGTTTTCTTCTCTTATTACCACAGTTTGCATTTCTAATGCTATATTGAATAACAGCAGTTATAATGGACGTCCTTCTTTCATCCCTGATCATATTGGAAACACATCTAGCTTATCTCCATTGCATATAAGGCTTGCTGATGGTTTTAGATAGATACTGCTTTTTATTTTATGAAAAGTTCGATTTATTCTAATGTTCTCCAGTGTTTTCAATAGGAATAGCTGTTGTATTTTGTCAAAACCTTTTTTTCTGCATCTATTGAGATAATCATTTGGTTTCTGTTAGATTTTTTGTTGATATTATCAATAATGTTACTAGTTTTCCTAATAGTGAGCTAGTCCTGCATTCCTGATATGAATTCTACCTGATCATAATGTATTATTCTTGTGAAAAGTATCTGTATTCTTTTCACTAAAATCTTATTTAAAATTTTTCTATCTATATTCATTAGAGAAAATGGCCTATAACTTTCTTTCTCTTATTTAACTCTTCCTGGTTTGTGCAACAAAACCATATTTGTATCATAAAAAGAGTTTGGTAGGACTCTTTCCCCAATTTTCCTAAATAGTTTATATAGCATTGGAATTAAATGATCCTTAAAAGTTTGATAGAATTCACTTGTGAATCCATCTGGCCCTGGAGATTTTTTCTAGAGAGTTCATTGATGACTTCTTCAATTTCTTTTTCTAAGATGGGGTTAAGTATTCAACTTCCTCTTCTGTTAGTCTGGCCAATTTATATCTTTTAAAATAATCATCCATCTCATTTAGATTGTCGAATTTATAGGTATGTATTTGGGCAAACTAATTTTTTTATTGTTGTTTTAATTTCCTCTTCATTAGAGGTGAGTTCATGTTTTTCATTTTTGGTATTGGTAATTTTGTTTTCTTTTTTTTCCTTCTTTTAATCAAATTGACCAAAGGTTTATCAATTTTATTTTTTTTATAAAGCCAACTCAGTATTATTTTTTAGTTCAATAGATTTCTTAATTTCAATTTTATTCATCTCTCCTTTGGTTTTCAATATTTCTAATTTGGTATTTACTTGGGGATTTTCAGTTTGTTCTTTTTTCAGTTTTTTCAGCTCCATGCCCAATTCATTGATCTTCTCTTTCTCTATTTTATTCATATAGGCACTCAAAAATATAAAACTTCCCCTAAGAACTACTTTTGCACTATTCCATAAAATTTGGAAGTTTTTCTCATTATTGTCATTGTCTTCAATGAAGTTGTTGGATGCTTTTATAATTTGTTGTTTAACTCACTCATTCTTTTGGATTGGTTTTTTAGTTTCTTATTAGCTTTTGGTTTATGTTTCCATGGCTTTTGAATGCATATAAGTTTTATTGCATTATGACCTGAGAATGATACTTTGACTATCTCTCTTTCTGCCTTGCATTGTGAGACTTTTGATGGCCTAGTACGTGGTCAATTTTTGTACATGTGCCATGTACCACTGACAAAAAGGAATATTCCTTTCTATCCCCAATCAATTTTTTCCGGAGATCTATCATATCTACCTTAGTCAGAGTGCTATTCACCTCCTTAAATTCCTTCTTGTTTATTTTGAGGTTAGATTTATGAAATACAGAGAGGGGGATGTTGAGGTCCCCCACTTGTATAGTTCTGTTATCTATTTCTTCCGGTAACTCCCTTAACTTCTCTTCTAAGAATTTGGATGCTATACCACTTGGAGCATATATGTTTAGTAATGAAATTCCTTCGATGTCTATGGTACCTTTTAGTAGGATTTAGTTTTCTTCCTTATCTACTTCAACTAGAACTATTTCTTCTTCTACTTTGGTGAGATTAGGATTGCTACCCCTGCTTTTTTTCTTTTTTTTTTTTACATCAGCTTTTTTTCTTTCTTTTTTTACATATTTTTGCAATATATTCTGCTCCAAGCTTTTACCTTTACCCTATGTATAATTCCCCATTTTATGGGAGAGTTCATCCCATTCACATTCACAGTTATGATTAGTATCTGTGATTTCCCTCCATCCCCTTTGCCCTTGTTCATGCTTTTAGTTCTCCCTTCCCCTCCAAAATAGAGTTTTAGTTTTTGACCACTGCCTTCCTCAGTCTTCCCTCCCTTCTTTCAGCCCATCTCCTTTTTAATTCCCTTTGCATTTGCTACTTCCTCCCTCTTTTTTAGCCTCTCCTCCATTATCTTCGCCCTTTCCCCTCTTACTGCCTATAGGGCTAATTGTGTTTATGCATTTATCTGAGGTTCTTGTACCTTCCTTGAATCCAATTAGATGAGATGACCTCTCAAAAACTGCTCATCTGCCTCCCCTCTTTCCTTTTACTGTAATACATTTTTGTGCCTCTTCCTGTGATGGAATTTACTTTTTTCTGCCTCCTTTCTACATCTCCAGTCACAATCCCCTCATTTGTTATCATCACCCCATTTAATTTATACCAACTTCCTCTATCTATATATATCCCTTTTAAATTTCATGATAAATATACAGTTCTCAAGATTAACAAGTACCATCTTCCCTTATAGGAATGTAAATGGTTTGCCTATATTATGCAACAAATTTGTTTCTCCCCTGTTTTCCTTTCTATGCCTCTCTTGGGACCTGCATTTGAAGATCAAATTTTCTGTTGAATTCTGGCCTTTTCATCAATAAGGTCTGGAAATCCCTTATTTCATTGAATGCCTATCTCCTTGACTGAACTATTACGCTCAATTTTGCTGGATCATTAACCTTTGGTTGTAGCACCAGCTGCTTTGCCTTATGGAATATCATATTTCAGTTTCTTCTGTCCTTTAAGGTAGAAGCTGCAAGGTCCTGTGTGATCCTGACTGTAGTTCCTTGATATTTGATGTGTATCTTTCTGGCTCCCTGCAGTATTTTCTCCTTCACTAAATAGTTCTGGAATTTGGCAAAAACATTCCTTGGTGTTTTTAGTTTGGGGTCCCTTTCAGGATGTGAATGGTGGATTCTTTTGATGGCTATTTTGCCCTCTGGGTCTAGGACTTCTGGGCAATTATCCTTGGTGATTTTTTGAGTGATATTGTCCAGGCTTTTTGTTTTTTATCATGGTTTTCTTGTAGACCAATAATCCTCAGATTTTCTCTCCTGAATCTATTTTCTATATATTTTTTTTCCAATTAGATATTTTACATTTTCTTCTACCTTTTCATTCTTTAGATTCTGTTCAACTGATTCTTGATGTCTCATAGATTCACTAGCTTCTACTTGCCTGATTCTAATTTTCATCAGATTGCTTTCTTCAGTTAACTTTTGAATCTCTCTTTCCATCTGTCCAATTTTTCCTTTGATGGAGTTATTTTCACCAGTTAGGTTTTGTACTTCCTTTTTCATTTGTCCAATTATCCTTTCTAAGGAGTTGTTCTCTTCACTGAATTATTTTTTCATATTCTTAAAATCATTGGTCAGTTTTTCTTCTATTTCTCTAATTTGGCTTTTAAAATCCTTCCTGAGCTCTTCCAAGAAGGCTCTTTATGCCTCAGGACCAGTTCATATTCACTTCTAAAATTTCACGCGAGAGTGCAGTCTCAATCCTGACCTCTTTGGTATTTGTGTTTTGGTCATTGTCCCCATACACAGATTCTACGGTATTTTCTTTTCTGCTTTGCTTCTTACTCATGATAATAACCATTTTCCTTGTTGTTAAATTAGATCTCTCCATCTGTGGCACAAGGAGGTCTGTCCCACAGTTCTTGTGCCTAAAACTTGAGGCTTTGTGTGTTGTGGCCTCTGGGTCTTTCATCTAGAAACTAATATGCAGCAGCTTACCTGGTGTTCACCTGGCTGCTGTTTGAAAGCAAAGGTCAGATGATGCCTTTTTGGGTTTTTCCCACAGATACCCTGCAGGTAGTGTGGGGGAGGGGTGGTCTTGGCACAGGAGGCTCCTTTGCTAACCTTGAGCATAACAAGCTTAGCTGTCTGTGCTACCGTCTTCCCGATTCCACTGGGGTGCTGAGGCATGCCCAGGGTCCTGGTGTTGGCAGTTGCTGGCTTCACCCCGCCTGGGGTTCAGGATCTTCTCCAGGTTTGCTGAGGTTGGGCTATCTGGGGCACCTCTGATCCTTCACTGGTCACCTTCAGACATAACAAAAGCAACCCTCCTTAGGGATCTTTCTAGCCTCATGGGCTGAGAGGCTGTTTATCCCTTCTGCTGCTCCGACTGTTCCAGGGTTTTCCTGGGTCGTCAAAGTCAACAAGGGGATCCAATGGCTCTGCCATCTTGGCTCCTGGAAGCAGAAATCTGTAGTGGACTTTCCAGAGATGTACACATAGATGATGAGTTTGATGCACACATTACAAGAACTAGCTTTGTGTTCTGAAGTCTCTAAAGAAAAGTGTGAGAGAGAAGAGGGATTTTATTGATTACCAAATTAAGAATTTACAAAGCCATTGTGATTACCTCATTGTTACATCTGTAAAACCTAACAATGCAATGCTAAGAAACTGAACCACTTCAATCACTTCAATTTGAATTGTCTTAGGAAGATTCTGAAGGTCACTTGGCAAATAAGGTACCAAACACTGAGATCCTTTCCCAAGCTAAACTGTCAAGCTTTCAAACTCTACTGCAAAAAACACAACTCTTATGTTGTTTGAATGTTGAAAGTTCAATTTTCTGCATGACTATTTTATGGGGAACTGACATAAGGCAAGAGCTCACATAGATGTAAGAATAAGAAAAACAGGGACACTCTCAAACTCTCAAGGTCTATCTGAAGACTTCAAAATTTATTTTGAGACATGGTAGACATTGGCATAGTACTGCCAAGTATTAAATGACTGTATCAAGGAAGGCACTCTAGGAATGAAGCAGAATTGTAATATCACAAGAGAAAAGGGAGATTTCAAAATTTAGAGACATCTTCATTCCAAATGTTCATGTGGACTATTATTCCCAAATGGTGGAGACTTTCTAGCTCATACTAGTCTGATCAGCCACAGTTGGACACACTGTAACTGAACCCTAACATAATGTTATTTCCTTGACAACAAAGGGCAACTAACATATATTCCCTAAGTTTGTGTACAGTTACTCCTGAATACACACACACACACACACATACACATGCACATATATATATACACATGCATACACGTATTATATTTACACATATAGTATTTGGAGAGAGTAGGTTTAGGGCTATGTTTGCCTGTAGTCTTAAATATAATGTACATAATTATTCCTATGGATGATGAGACTAGATGAATTCTCCAAATTCAGCAGACTTTTCCTGAATTCAGGGCAAATTTATTTGACTCAGCACAGAGAGAAAGGAAGGGAAAGATGGGAGAAAAAAAGGAGAAACAGAAGAAGAGCCAAACTTTTGTTTCTAAGCTCAGCTCTAATCAGAATAGACCCAGGTCATCAAGCAAGGTCTAGGGTGATATCACTCACCCCTCTAGTCTACCAAAAGGAGAGAAAGCAAAAGCAGAAACAGATCTACCATGCTCCTGTTCCTTATATAATAAAAAGAGAAACAAGTAAGAGCAAATATCAGGAGATCTGCCTACAACTTCCTTTCAAACTAAACAAAATATTCTGTCATATATCATCCCTTAGGGACTTAAGATGCCTAAACAAACAGAAAACTCTGCCAAGGGGGAAAGATGGGAGAGGACTCTGTTAAATGAATAAGAATCTCTCTCCCTCCTCAAGGTCCAAAGTATTTAATCATACAATCATAGATCTTGGAATTCAGAGAGCTTATAAGTCATTAGGGCCAACTCATTTTACAGATGAAAAACTGAGCTCAAGAGAGTTGAAGTGATTATGATTACATAAGGAATATGTGTCAGAGTCAGGATTTATTCCCAGGTACCTTGATTCCAAAATCAATTCCTCACCAAAAGTATCACTCTGCATCTCAGAGCAAGAATATGCCTTGTGTCTATGGAAGGAAAACAATCCTCAATTTATGACCCACTAAAAATAAAATCTGTGCTGGTCAGAAATAAATTCTGTACAGGTCAACACTAGGTGGGCAAAGGGAGTGAAATGACCTCATACCTATTCAAGTTATCAGGCCTCAACTCTTAATTATGACACTGAAAGTGAGACTAGAGTGGGGAAAATCTATCATAGCATATCCCTTTTGAAATGCTGGTGATATCCATCATTATGCCATCATCTTATCAAAAATGGATGGAACTACCCCCATTCCCTTGGTGGTCCCTATACCTTGATATTTTAAACATTTCCTAATAGTAAAGCCCCTATACTCCTAAGAGGTACCTGCCTGGACTTGCCTGCAAGAGATTAGATATACAGGGTAAAGAGACAGGACAAAGGTAGTTGAACCAAGCCTCAATGACCAGCTAAGTATCTGATTCAGATCAAAACAAAGAGACAAAACCATCTAGATGACTAGAGTCCAAACATATGTAAAGAAGCAAGAGGGAAGCAAGTACTAGATCATAAACAATTTAGGGAGAGGAGAGGTTACAAAACCAGGAGAGTAGCACAAGGTAGATTATTCAAATTTCAGATTAATAGTCAGGGGAAATTTAAAATAAATGAAACAGCATAAGCAGGGAAGAGAATATGAAAGGGCAGAGCAAGTAGAAGGACCTTGGCACTGATTTAACATTATAACAGACAGAGACTTTGGTATTTCTACTTCTAAAACCTTCATTATATATGACTAGAGAGATAAATAAAAAGAAGTCCTACTTAAAGTAAGAGGTAAGGGTGGAGGAGAGGTCGAACTGATGCTGAAAACGGAGAATACTCAAAATTCTTATTTTTTCATATTTGTAATCAGCATGTAGTGAAAAGAATTTTTCAGGTATGAATGATTTATAAATGGAATTGACTAGGTAAGCGAAGGACAAGAGAGTCTAATCACTGACTATAGCTTTCTCTTGTTGTTGCAAAAACTTTAATCTTTCTAGCAGGTTCTACTTTCAAAATTACATCAGCTACATTGCAATAATAAGTAATATTGAAAGTGTTTTTGATTGTTAGAGCTAGTTTATCTCCCCATTTACTTCTCAGCTACATCAGAGAAATGTTTATTCCTGTAAATGAAATGAAAAAGGGTGTCACATTTGATATATTAACAATAGTTCTCAGAGTTTTCTCTTTCTTGTTTAATTCTCTTAACTTTATAGTTATTTTAGCTGTGCACATTGCTCCACTGTCTGAAATCCTTTGGAAAAATAGGCTGGTTATTAATAATCATTTCAGTATCAAAGGAAAAATATGGTTTTACAGAATATTGTTTAATTAGGAATCAGTGAGGACTAGATCAATTTTCACTAAGCAGTTGCTAATTACTAGTGCACTCCATTGCTAACAGTGGGCAGAGCTTATATGTTTGGTATGAAGAGAAGAATTAATCTTTAACCCACTAGCTAGGGAGATTATTATGGACCAATAGATTTACAGTTGGAAAGCAAGTTATACATACTTTCTTTGAACATCCTTATATCACACATAACAGACTTGGAATTGCCAATTTGCTTCTTCAAAACTTCAAAGTCTGGATTTGATCTCAGTTCTTCTAACTTGTCAAACAAATGACCTTCCCCCTACACTATACTGGATTGATTAAGAAGTATTAGGAGGAGGGGCGGAGTCAAGATGGCGGAGTGGAAAGACACACATACGCTAGCTCCAAACCCACAGCCCATGGATTTCCTCTAAAAAGAACTCCCAACAAATTCTGGAACAGTGGAAGCTGCGCAGCAACACAGTGAAGGAGATTTCCGCTCCAAAGAGACCTGAAAAACTGACTGCAAATGTCCACTGGGCACTGGGATGGGAGCAGAGCCCTACCCTGCCCTGGCTACGCAGCACTGAGAGGAGCGAGCAGACCTGAATAGGCTTCAGGGACGGAATCTCCAGTAGCCACAAAGGTCCCTTCACCCACAGAATCACAGGGCAGTGAGAGAGATGGGCTGAGAGGGGAGCGGGGTGTCTCCAGGATTCAGGCCCCTCGGGAGGCAGCAACAGAGGCAACAGGCGGCCAGAGGCTCCCAGAGCAGGCAGGAGCTCAGCAGGAACTCCATTACAAAAGGTCTCTGCATAAACCCGCTGAGGGAACTGAGCCTAGGAGGCGGCCCTGCCCCCATCTGAACACCAGATATTAAGCTGCCCTTGAATAGCAGCCAGGCCTGCCCCCCAGAAGCCCTGAGGCTGGGGAGAAGCATTTGAATCTCAAACCCCAAGGACTAGCTGGGCAGACCTAGGCAGTGGTGGACAGAACTCTCAGAAGTCAAGAAACTGGTTGGGAAAATGCCCAGAAAACGGAAAAAAAATAAGACCATAGAAGGTTATTTTCTTGGGGAACAGGTGATTTCGCCATTCCTCTCTGACGAAGAAGACCAATGCTTTTTTTTTTAAATAAATTTATTTATTTAACTTTTTACATTCATTTTCGCAAGATTTGAGGTTCCAAAATTTTCTCCCCTTTTGTCCCCTCCCCCCTCCCCAATACACTGAACATTCTAATTACCCGTATCACCAATCTGCCCTCTCTTCTTTCATCCCTCCCTTTACTTACCCCCTCTTCTCTTTTGTCTTGTAGGACCAGATAACTTTCTATTCCCCATTACCCGTTTTTCTTATTTCCTAGTAGCAAGAACAATACTCAAGAGTTGTTCGTAAAACTTTGAGTTCCAGCTTTTTCCCATCCCTCCCTCCCCACCCATTCCTTTGGGAGGGCAGGCAATTCAATATAGACCATATCTGTGCAGTTTTGCAAATGACTTTCATAACAGTCGTGTTGTGTAAGACTAACTATATTTCCCTCCATCTTATCCTGCGCCCCATTGTTGCTATTCTCTCTTTTGATCCTATCCCTCTCCTAGTGTTGACTTCAAATTGCTCCCTCCTCCCATTACCCTCCCTTCCATCATCCCCCCCACCCTGCTTATCTCCTTCTCCCCCACTTTCCTGTATTGTTAGATAGGTTTTCATACCAAAATGAGTGTGCATTTTATTCCTTCCTTTAGTCGAGTGTGATGAGAGACAACTTCATGTTTTTTTTCCTCAGCTCTCCTCTTTTTCCCTCCACTAAAAAGACTCATGCCTGCCTCTTCTATAAGAGATAAATTATCCCATTCCATTTCAACCTCTCTCCTCCCACTACATTTTTTCTCACCGTTTACCTTGATTTCTTTAAAGATAAGATCCCATCCTATACAATTCACTCTGTGCTCTCTCTGTGTGTGAGTGCATGTGCGTAAGTGCGTACGTGCACACCTGTACATGGGTGTGTGTACGTATGTGTGTAATACCACCAACTACTCAGATACTGAAAAATTTCAGGAGTTACAAATATTGCCTTTCCATATAGGCATGTAAACAGGTCAACTTTGGTAAGTCCCTTGTGACTTCTCCTTGCTGTTTACTTTTTCATGCTTCTTCTCATTCTTGTGTTTCAAAGTCAAATTTTCTTTTCAGCTCTGGTCTTTTCATCGAGAATACTTGAAAGTCCTCAATGTCATTGAAAAACCATATTTTCCCCTGAAGTATTATATTCAGTTTGGCTGGGTAGGTGATTCTTGGTTTTAGTCCTAGTTACTTTGACTTCTGGAATATCTTATTCCATGCCCTTCAATGCCTTAATGTAGAAGCTGCTAGTTCTTGTGTGTTATCCTGGTTTTATTTCCACAATACTGGAATTCTTTCTTTCTAGATGCGTGCAATATTTTTTCCTTGACCTGGGAACTCTGGAATTTGGCCACAATGTTCCTAGGAGTTTCTCTTTTTGGATCTCTTTCAG
>CM053771.1:130192806-130217968 GCA_028658325.1 Potorous gilbertii | reverse complement strand
GAGGGCAGATTGGTGATATGGGTAATTAGAATGTCCAGTGTATGGGGGAGGGGGGAGAGGACAAAGGGGGAGAAAATTTTGGAACCCCAAATCTTGTGAAAATGAATGTAAAAAGTTAAATAAACTTATTTAAAAAAAATAAATAAAAAAAATATAAAAAAATAAAAAAAAAAAAGAAAAGTATTGCACAATTACACATGTATGACCTATATCAAATTGCTTATCTTGACAAGGAAGGTTGTGGGGAGGAAAGAAGAGATTTTGGAACTCAAAATTTTAAAAATGAATGTTGAAAATTATTTTTATATGTTACTGGGGAAAATAAAATACTAAACAAAAATTTAAAATTTTAATTAAATTTACAAAATTTAAAATAAAGATTATCTAATTGTAAAATGCAATCTCTAAGGCCACATCTATATGATAGTGTAACTATACCTAGCTTCATTTAAGAGTCATTGTTTAAATTCACTTCCCAAAAATATCTTAATAAGTCAAAAAGTATTTCCTCTGAATGAATGTATATATTCTGGCTCTACTGATGTCTTCTTTTAAGATGCAAATATGCTAGAAAGAGGAACATATTAAGGATTAGCATCTTTAGCTCAAATGGGTTAAATATTCAAAATCTTTGTAATCCTACTACATGGAGGCTATTATTATTATGGAATCATTTATCTTAGATTACAGTATTCACTATTATCCATTTGTATGATATTTATTTATTAAAGACAACTCAACAAACTATTTTACCACAATTCTACAGTTCCACAATTCATGCAAGTGTTATTATGGTACTTTTTGGAGATGAGACATCAAAGGGTCAGAAGCAAGAAATAGATGTTCTATAGGTAGAAGATGGAAAAGCTGGGATTTGAAACTGGTCTTGTAATTGTAAGAGCAGTGGTCTGTCTTCTATATTAACATATGTCCTGATGGTGATAATGGAATTATAACTATGTCTGATGCATTATTTGAATTCAAGTATTTCTAACGTCAGGCTATTTTTTTTCTCTCTGTGCCCATCAACTGCCCCTAAATATGCATAATTAATTGCTGACATAGTTAAGAGTAGAACCCAGATCTATAAATTCAAATAAAATTTTTGTGGTGCCAATGGTAATTGTGCCTCCACTTCCTTTCCTCTCATTCTATTTTTAGCTCTCTTTAGTCTCGATTCTGACTTCAATATTCTACTGGAATTATTCTCTCTAATATGAATTAACAAGTTTGCTTGCCAAATCTAATGGCCTTTTCTCATTCCCATTTTTGTTTCTCTCTGCAGACTTTGACAATGCTTCCCCCCTCTTTTTCTTAAAATTCTTTTGTCTAGATTTGCATGACACTACTCTTCAAGTTCTCCTTTCATTTAATAGACTTTTCCCTCTTCTGATACAAGTTTCTTGGAAGTCTGTTCTCATCATACCTAGACAATTGGAATTCCTAATCCATAAGTAACACCCTTGATTTTGTATTAAAGCTTTGTCTTTTCTACTCCTATTTTCAGATGTTCACTGAGATCTGAATTACTCCTGACCTCCAATCTCCAATCACAAACTTCCTATAAGACAATTCATACTGGATGTGCCTTGAAATCAGTGTATTCAAAATTAAGCCCATTTTTTTCTCCAATAAAGGTACCTGAAGGCTAACTTCTCTATTTCTGTGGTGGGCAATATTATCCTTCAAGTAATGAAAATTTACAATCTTAGTGAAAGTCTCAACTCTTTACTCTCATCTACGAAGAATATGGTTTATACAACAACAGTAAGGTATTCAGAACCACTGATATGGGTGAGTGTGATGGAGTCAGGGTTTGGTGATCAGTGAGGAATGAGACAAGGTTTATCATCAATATTCCTAGGGATTCAGCCTAATCCAAAGTTCCTGAGAGAGACCTTGAGAGTGTCCTTGTATCATTTCCTCTGGCCATCACGTGATTACTTACCCCAAGCAAGTTGTCCATAACATAGACTTTTTGGAAAGTGTTCATTTTGCATTGGAACATGGCCAGCCCATCAAAGTTGCACTCTCTGAAGAATAGTTTTAACACTTGGTAGTTCAACTTGATCAAGGACTTCAGTGTATGGTACCTTATCCTGCCAGATGATTCTCAGAATCTTTCTAAGACAGTTCAAATGGAATTTATTCAGTTTCCTGGCATGTCACTGGTAGACTGCCCATGTTTCACAAGCATATAACAAGGAGGTCAGCACAGTGGCTCTGTAGACCTTCAGTTTGGTAGTCATTCTAATACCTCTTCTCTCCCAAACTTTTCTTTGGAACTTCCTAAACACTGAAATAGCTTTGGTAATGTGTGCATCAACCTCATTGCCAATGTATACATTACTGGAAAGTATACTACTAAAGTAAGTGAACTTATCCACGGCATTCAAAACTTCTCCATTTCTTGTAACTGATGGTTCCACCTATGGATGATGTGGTGGGGGCTGATGGAGCACCTGTGTTTTTTTGGTGTTAATTATGAGGTCAACATTAGCACAGGCAGCAGAGAATGATCCATATTTTGTTGCATCTCAGCTTCAGAGGATTCATTGAGTACACAATCATCTGTAAACAGAAAACCATGTACCAACACTCCCTCTACTTTGCCCTTGACTTGTAGCCTTTTCAAATTGAAGAACTTGCCATCAGTACAGTAACTGACCTCGATGCCATGTTCATTCTCATTGAAAGCATTTGTCAACATGGCTGAAAACATCATGCTAAAAAGCTTGGGAGCAAGCACACAGCCCTTCATTGGTGACTGGAAAGGCATGACATCTTTGTCCATTGTCCAGAACCCCGGTAGATATCTCCAGGTAGAGAAGTCATTAATGGAATTAGCTATTGTATCCAATCCTTAAACTTGGAACTCATGTCTTTCATTTACTCTATTTAGTGTCAAGATAACCAGTTCATTTCTATTGAAGTGCTTTTGGGATTTTAAAATTTGTGTCTTTTCAGTCTTTGTTTTCAAAGAGCCTTGTGCAAGTATTCAATTCTTTCTGTTCCCCAAAGAAACAAAATATACTTTTAAATGTGTCTTAATGTTATTTTCCATAAATCCTATTCTATAGAAATTTATTAAGGATTCTTAATAATAAAACAAGCCCAAACAAAATTCCGAAAAGAACTATTTTCTTCAACATTTAATAAGAGTGATAGAGGAAGACTTAGTCAAAGAAATGACAGTGAAGGGAAAAAATATGAAATGATAATTAAGAGCTTGGTAAAAGAAGCACCAAAATGTGGAAGAAAATAACACTTTGAAAGACAAAATTGGCCAAATGCAAAATGAGATAGCAAAGCTCACTAAAAAAATCATTCCTAAAATATTGAAATTGGTCAAGTGGAAGCTAATGACTCATGGAGACATCCAGAAACAGTAGAAAACAAAAGAATGAAAAAATAGAAGAAAATATGAAACATCTCAGTGGAGAAACAACTGACCTGAAAAATAGGCTGAGAGATGACTTTAGGAGTAGTGCACTACTTGAAAGACACAATCTAAGGAAAAAACCTAGACATCATATTTCAAGAAATTCCCATGGAAAACTAACCAGATATCCCTGAAGAAGACTGTACTGTGTGTGTTCATCCTTTGTTGCTGAAGATCTTGCCATCAGAGAAATGAAGACATGATTTGCACTTGACTTTGTTTTGAGTGAGAGAGGGCTGTGCAGGTTACTAACCTCACTTCTTCTCCAGAGCCATCTGAATGCAGTGACCAGATATTCATCAGGATGACTGGAGATGACCCATGGATGAAGCAATTTGGGTTAAGTGACTTGCCCAAGGTCATAGAGATAGTGAGTGTCAAGTGTCTGAGGTGAGATTTGAACTTAGGTCCTTCTGACTCCTGCACTAGTGCTTTATCCATTGCACATCTAGCTGTCCCAACAAGACTGTACAATAGAAATTGAAAGAAAAACTTCTTTAAAAGGCAATCCTAAATGAAAACTTCCAGGAATATTATAGCCAAATCCCAAAGCTTTCAGATAAAAGAGAAATTCCTTGAAGTATCCATAAAGAAACCATTTAAATACCATGCAATCATAGTTGGGATCACACAAGATTTAGCATGTTGAAAATTAAAGAAGGTGAGGATTTAGAATAAGATGTTCCAAAAGGTAAAATTACAAGGAAGTATAATCTAACTAAAAGCATGTGAGTATATTTTCCTTATGAGGAAAAAAAATAGATATTATAAAACACTTTCAAGCATTCCTGATGAAAGACCAGAGCTGAACAGCAAGCATAAATTTCAAATACACAATTTAAGAAAAGCATAACAAGGTAAATATGGAGTTATAAGAGACTCAACAAGTAAACTTTTTAATTTTCTTTGGGGAACATGATACATGTATATTCTAAAAATTTTACCAGTATTAAGAGAAAATGGAAGCTTTCTATAGAGAGAAAGTTTGTGAGTGAGTCAATTATGATAGGATGATGCAAAAAAGTAGAAATTTGAAAAACAGGGATTACCATGAGAAGAAAGATGAAAAAGAAAATTAACTCACATAAAAGAGGCATGGAATGAAAAATATTTAGAAGAGAAAATGATGGAGAGAGTGGGACAATGCTTTGAACCTCACTCACATCTAAATTGATTTGAAACAGGAACATCACACACATATAACCATGTTTGTGTATTTATGTTCTTAATGTGTTCATAGATAAAAGAGAAAGATCAGACCAGTGAATTGGGAATGCAACTAAAAAGCTGGTAAAAGAACTAATTATAAAGCCCAAATTAATTAACAAATTGGAAATTCTGAAAATCAAAGGAGAGATTAATAAAACTGTAAACAAGGAAATCATTTAAATAATGAATGAAACTAGGAGTTGGTTTTATGAAAAAAATGCAATTCTATCAATTGTATCTTTAAATAAAAGAAGAAAACCAAATCATTCATAAAAAAGTCGAAACAGGTGAAGTACCACCAATGGAGATGAAATAAAAATAACTGCAGAAATAATTTGAGGGGTGGAATCAAGATGGCAGGTACAAAGACAGTCCTATAGAAACTCCCTTCCCCCCTAAAATAGCCCATAAAATACGTGTATAAAATTGCTCTAAACTAATTCTAGAACAGAAGAAACCACAAAATGAAAGAATGAAAGAAATTTTCAACCCAATACACCCTGGATGGCAGACAGGAAAGGTCTATCACACCAGGCTCACATTGAAGTGCAGCACAGCCTTAACTCAGCAGCAGTGAAAGGACCAGAGCAGGCCTCAAGAGACACGGAATCCCTGACAGAAGCTGCAGTTCCCAGATTCCCTCAACCCACAAACGTCAAAGACAGTTTAAAAGGTCAGTAAGAACCTCATTCACCTGCATGAGAAGAGAATGTGGTCTGCCTTACGTGGCCCCAAGGAGGCAGCAATTGTTGCAGGACAGTGTCCATTTTAGGTGCCCTCAGTCTACACTGGGGTAATCGCATGGTTGATCTGTATCTCAGCCCTGAGTGGTAGCCCTGAGATGAGGAGGAGCTCTGGCTAGTTTGGTGGAGCTGGTGGAGACTTTGAAGAAGATCCTGGGCAGAAAAGACTGCTTGTGGTTGCTCCCAGACCAGAGCACAAGCCAGGACAGGAGTAACATGCACACTCAGTTTGGTTTAAAAATCTATTTTACACTACAGCAAAGTAGGGGAGAAAGGGATAAGTGAGGTGGGGGATGATAGAAAGGAGGGCAAATGGGACGAGTGAGTAATTAGGAGTAAATAGTTTTGGGGATGGACAAGGTCAAAAGAGAGAATAGAAAAAATGGGGGGCAGAGGATAGAGGGAAATATATGGAGTTAGTCTTACACAACATGACTATTATGAAAGTCTTTTGCAAAACTGCACATACATAGCCTATACTGAATTGCATGCCTTCTAAGTGGGGATGAGTGGGGAGGCAGGAAGGGAGAGAAGTTGCAACACAAAAGTTGAGAAACAAATTTTGAGAATTGTTTTTGCATGTAACTGGGAAGTAAGAAATACAGGTAATGGGGTATAGAAATCTTTGTTGCCATAAAAGAAAAGAGAGAAGTTGGGGGTAAGGGAAGGAAGGGGTGGGGTGGAAGGGAGGGTAGATTAGGGGAAGGTGTAATCAAAAGCATGGTGTTTTGGGTTGGTGGAAGGGGAGAGATGTGAAGAAAGTTTGGAACTGAAAATTTTGTGGAAATGAATGTTGAAAGCTAAAAAAATATAAATAAACATTAAAAAAGAAGTTATTTTTCCCAATTACATATCAAAAATTCTGATAATCTAAGTGAAATTGATACTTAAAGTAATAACATACAAAATGCCCAGATTAATGGAAGAGCAAATAGAACGTTTAAGTAGCCCTTTCTTTAAAAAAATGAACAAGCCATCAATGAGCTCCGTAAGGGGAAAAAAAAACAAAACAGAGGCTCAGATGAATTTACAAGTGAATTCCACCAGAGGTTTAAGAAATAATTGCTGCCAATAGTATATAAACTATCTGAGAAATAACAATCAATAAGGAAAGAGTCTAAGAAATTCCTTTTAAGATATAAATATGATTTAAATATCTAGAACAGAAAAACAAAAACAGAGGAAGAAAACAATATGCCAGTTTCCTTTATAAATGTCAAGTGGAAAAATTGAAAGAAAATACTAGTAATGAAATTACAGGAATATATCACAAAAATCTTTTATTATCACTACATGGGTTTTATACTCAGAATGAAGGACTAGTTCAATATGAGGTACACTGTTAGCATAATTGACCATATCAATTTTTTTTAAAGGAACAAAAATTACATCATTACATTAATAGATGCAGAAAATGCCTGTGACAAAATACAAGACCGATTCTTAGTGAAATCATTAGAAAATCAGGAATCTATGGAGCCTTTCTTAAAATGAGAAGTAATATCTATGTAAAACCTAGAGAATGCATTATCTTTAATAAGGTTAAAGTAGAAACCTTTCCAGCAGCATCAGGAGTAAAGCAAGGATTCTCTTATCATATTTAGTATTATACTAGAAATGCTAGGCATAGCAATAAGATGACATGCTGAAGGAATCCAAATAGCCAATGAGCAAATAATACTATTTCTCTGCATATGATATGATGGCATAGAAAACCCTAAAGAACTGACCAAAAATAACTAGTTGAAACTATTAAATTCTTCAGCGAAGTTGCAGGATGTAAAACAAACCCACATAAATCATCAGCATTTCTGTAATTTACAGACTATATCAAACACATGAGAGTACATCAGCAAAGACAGATCAAGAGATTACATGAACACAATTACAAAACATTTTTCCCAAAAAAATTCAGGTTTAGATAACCGGGAAAATATTAATTGGTGGTGGGCAAGCTATGTTGAAACAATTTTTAAAAATGAGAGTTCTCCCTAATTTACTTACTTAGGGCCATATCAATCAAGTTACCTGAGAATTATTTTAAAATCACCTGAAAGATCAAATGGTCAAGAATATCAAGGGAAACAATTTAAAAATGCTAAGAAAAGCACCCTAGCAATTTTAGATTTCAAACTAGATTACATATTTCTGATACAAAGATGCTAGAATGTGGAAGGAACCTCCTCTAACCCTCCCAAATCCTTCTCCAAATAACTTATAAACTGACACAGATTCAATTT
The DNA here is from genome assembly GCA_028658325.1 of Potorous gilbertii. Classification (NCBI taxonomy): domain Eukaryota; kingdom Metazoa; phylum Chordata; class Mammalia; order Diprotodontia; family Potoroidae; genus Potorous; species Potorous gilbertii. Next base: position 130,210,334 of record CM053771.1, on the reverse strand, counting down.
AAGAGCAGATGAGTAGCTTACTAGCACAGTAGAAAAGGTCTGTCTTGCTGGGGTGCAATGTGAACGAGGTCTGAGAGCAGTAATTTCTAGCTTCACAGAAGGAGGCCTGCAGCAGGACTCCAAGATTGGGACAATATACCAGAAACGGCCCACTCTACTAAAAGCCAGAAGTCCCCAAATTAAGTCAACAGTGTGTTTGGCACAAGACCCAATTCCAGTAGCCCTATCCTTAGCACAGGTTACCAGTGAGGCCTCATGCTTTCCTGAGCAGTAATAAGGGCCTGCATTTGAGGTCAGCCAGCAGGAAGAATATACTCCTCAGAAAGACCAGCAACAGCTTCTCTCCTCCAGCATCAACCAGCAGAAAGGCCCTATTTCCATAGCAGCACAAGGGCAAGGCCCCACCCCTGGAGCAGGCCAGAAGTGATACCCTGAAGCACAGTGAAAGTCAACAGGAAAACCCTGATACTAAGCATAAGAAGCTGAGGACAATGCAGGAACAGAGACTAATTCTTATATAAAAATATTGTCACAAAACAAGTAGAAAAGAATGGGAAAATAATAATGAACTGGGTAATAGAAAATTATTATGTTACAGGGAGGATCAAGGCACATATTCTGAAGAGGAAAACAGCATCAAAAAGACTACATGTGAAAAAACAAAGAAAAATGCAATTTGGTCTCAGGCTTAAAAAGAAATCCTAATACAGCTTTAAAAATGTTACAAAGAAAATTAGTCAAATAGAAGGAAAAAACAGGGGAAAAATGAGAGTATTGCAAGAAAATCATGGAAATAAATCAATGGCATGGAACAACATAGACAAAAAATTCACCAAAGAAAATAACTTCTTAAGAAATAGAAGTGCCAAATAGAAAAGGAAATTTAAAAATTTACTGTAGAAAATAATTCCTTGTAAATTAGAATGGGACAAAAAGAAGCTACTAACTCCATGAAACATCAATATGTGATGTTTGATGACAAATAATTTTGTACATGACATATATATATATATATATATATATATATATATATATATACATACACATACGTACAACCTGTATATAACTTATATACAGCCTCCATTGTTGGAGCCTCAGCTTAAAGCCTCTGGGGAAATTGAACAGTTGATCTGAATCTCAGCTGCAAGCCAGGTCAAGGAGGAAACTACTCTCCCTTGATTGTGCCATCTTGAGGACCTGAGAACTTACAAGTCTCCAGAGTATACCCTACTCTTGACAAAGGACCCAAAAATCAATTCACTAGTTGGGAAAATGCCCAAGACAGCGAAAAAAATAAGACTAAAAGTTCACTTTCTTGGTGAACAGATATTCTCTCCCATCCTTTCACATGAGGAAGAACAAAGGTTACCATCAGAGGAAGACATAAAAGTCAAGTCTTCTGCATCCAAAACCTCCAAAATAATTGTGAAATGCTGCCAGACCATAGAAGAGAACAAAAAGGATTTAAAAAATTAGGTAAGAGAAATGGAGGAAAAATTGGGAAAGGAAATGAGAGCAATGCAAGAAAATCATGAAAACTTAGTGAACAGCTTGCTAAAGACCTCAAAAAATGCTGAAGAAAATAACACCTTGAAAAATAGGCTAACTCAATTGTCAAAAGAGGTCCAAAAAGCCAATGAGGAAAAGAATGCTTTAAAAAACAGAATTAGCTAAATGGAAAAGGAGGTTCAAAATCTCACTGAAGTAAATAGTCCTTTATAAATTAGAAAGGAACAGACAATGACTTTATGAGACACAAAAAAAAGTTACAAAACAAAACCAAACGAATGAAAAAATGGGAGATAATGTGAAATATCTCATTGGAGAAACAACTGACTCGGAAAAGAGATCCAGGAGAGACAATTTAAAAATTATGGAACTATCTAAAAGCCATGATCTAAAAAGAGCTTAGACATCATCTTTCATGAAATTATCAAGGAAAACTTCCCTTATATTCTAGAACCAGAGGGCAAAATATTTATTGAAAGAATATACTGATCACCTCCTGAAAGAGACCCAAAAAGAGACATTTCTAAGAGTATTGTGTCCTAATTCCAGAGTTCTCAAGTCAAGAAGATAATATTGCAAGCATCTAGAAAGAAACAATTTGAGTATTACAGAAATATAATCAGGATAACACAAGATCTAGCAGCTTCTACATTAAGGAACTGAAGGGCTTGGAATATGATATTCCAGAAGTCAAATGAACTAGGATGAAAACCAAAAATCACCTACCCAGCAAAACTGAATATAATATTTCAGGGGAAAAAGTGTTCATTCAAGGAAATAGAAGACTTTCAAGCACTCTTGATGAAAATATCAGAGCTTAAAAGAAAATCTGACTTTCAGACTCAAGAATCAAGAGAAGCATGAAAGCGAACACATGCTCTTGCTGTGATCTGGAGTCCAGGCCTCCCAATGTTCAGTCACTGTCGCCTCACAGATGATATGAATTTAATATCTGATTGGAGCCCTCTATTGACTGATATGGACAGTGATAATGATGTATTAGCCACTGATTCTCTTCTGATAAGAATATCAGCTGTCCAGCCAGACTTTTTCTGCACCCCATAGGTAACCCTCACTTACCATCTTCCCTAATGTGGGAGAGTGGATGGTTTCAGACCAGGGTCTTCCAGGAAGTTCTGCTAAGGAGATAAATAAATGAGAACAAATACAGTGGAATAAAAATGTTAAAACAAAAATTAGAGAAATAGAAGAAAAAATGGGGGGAGGGGAAGAGAGTAATGAAGAAAATCATGGTAAAAGAGTCAATGCCATGGAACAACCTAGACAAAAATTAAACAAAAAAAAAACTTCATAAAAATGGAATTGTCAAATGGAAAAGGAAATAAAAAAGCTTACTGTAGAAAATAATTGCTTGTAAATTATAATTGAATGAGTAGAAGCTTTTGACTCCATGAAATGTCTATCCATGACCTTTGATTACATATTATTTTAATTGCATTATGATCTGAGACGGATGTATTGACTCTCTCTGATATTATGCACTGAATTTTGATGATTTTATGGTCAATTTTTGTATGTGTGCCATGTACCACTGAGGAAAAGGTATATTCCTTTCTATCCTCATTAAATTTTCTTCAGAGATCTATCATGTTTAACTTATCCAGAGTTTTATTCACTTCGTTAACTAATTTCTTGCTTCTTTTGAGGTTATATTTAAAAAGTTCAGACAGGGGGAGTTTGAGATACCCCACTAGTATAGTTTTGCTGCCTATTTCTTCCTGTAACTCCCTTAAATTATCCTCGAAGAATCTGAATGATATACCATTTGGAATATATATGTTTAAAAATGAAAGTGATTCATTGTCTCTGTTGCGTTTTAGCAGTACAAAATTTCTTTCCATATATCTTCTGACTAGGTCTATTTCTGCTTTTGCTTTGTCTGAGATTAGGATTGCTATCTCTGCTTTTTTTACATCAGCTGGAGCACAAAGTATTTTGCTCCAACCTTTTACTTTTTGCCCTGTGTCTATGCCCCAGTTTCAAATGTGTTTCTTGTAAACAACAAATTGTTTGATTATGGATTTTAATCCATTCTCCTCTCAGACTCGGTTTTATGTGAGAGTTCATCCCAATGACTTTCACAGTTATAATTACTATCTGTGTCTTTCCCTCCATCCCCTTTTCCCTTATATATGCATTTAGTTCTCTCTTCTCCTTTACCGTCCACAACAGTTTTAATTTTTGACCACCTCCTTTCTGTCTTCCCTCCTTTCTTTCAGTCCCCTTCCTTTTTGATCCCCTTTTCCTTTACTACTTCTTCCATCCCTTTTAGCATACCATCCCTTTTGTTTCCCCTTCCCCTCCTAAGCCCTACAGAGCTAATTGTATATCTATACTTTACTGAATTTGTTGTACCCTCCTTGAATCCAATCAGATGAGTGTACCTCTCAAAAAGTGCTCACCTATCTCCCCTCTTTTCCCCTATTGTAATATATTTTTGTGCTTCTTCCTGTGATAGAATTTATTTTTTTCTGCCTCCTCCTTTTCACATCTCCCATTACAATCTTTCTGCACTCTTAAATCACATTTGTAATATATTTCATAATAAATATATAATTCTCAAGATTAACAAGTATCATCTTCCCTTATAGGGATGCAAATAGTTTGCCCATATTCAGTAACAAGTTGTTCCTTTTTGTTGTTGTTTACTTTTTTTTGTCTCTCTTTAGACCTGTGTTTGAAGATCTAATTTTCTCTTGAGTTCTCTCCATTTCATCAGGAAGGTCACAAAATCCCTTACTTCATTGACTGTCCATCTCATTGCTGAAATATTACACTCAATCTGCAAGGTAATTAATCCTTGTTTGTGGTCCCGATTCCTTCTTCTTATAGAATATCGTATTCCAGTTGCTTTTATCTTTTAATTTAGAAACTACAAGGTCCCATGTGATCCTGAATGTAGTTCCTCGATATTTGAATTCTTTCTTTCTAGCTGTCTGCAGTATTTTCTCGTTCATTTGATAGTTCTGGAATTTGGCAACAATATTCCTTTGTGTTTTTAGTTTAGGATTCCTGTCAGGAAGTGAATGGTGAATTCTTTTGATGACTATTTTACCCTATGGATCTAGGACTTCTGAGCAATTTTTCTTGATGATTTCTTGGATGATATTGTCCAAGCTCTGGTTTTCATCCCGGCTTTCTGGTAGACCAATAATCCTTATATTTTCTCTCCTGGATCTATTTTCCAGGTCAGTTGTTTTTCCAATTAGATATTTTACACTTTCTTCTATCTTTTCTCTCTTTAGATTCCGTTTCAGGTGGCCAAAAACTGGAAATCAAGGGGATTCCCATCAATTGGGGAATGGATGAACAAGTTGTGGTATATGAATGTAATCGATTACCACTGTGCTATGAGAAAGGATGAATAGGAAGACTTCAGAGAAGCCTGGAAAGACTTACATGAACTGATGCTGAATGAAAGGAGCAGAACCAGGAGAACTTTTTACACAGTAACAACCATAGTGTGCCAGGAATTTTTCTGGAATACTTAGTACTTCATTGAAATTCATGGACTTGAAAAAGTTCCAATGGACTTAAGGCAAAATGCCTTCCACATCCAGAGAAACAACTATGGAATTTGAGCGCAAATAAAAACACACTATTTTCATTTGTATTGTGCTTTGTTTTGCTTTTTTTCTGGTTTTTCCCATTCATTTTAATTCTTCTATGCAACATGCATTTAACAGGAATATCCATGTAGAACCTATACAACATTGCACACCATCACAGGTAGGGAGTGGGGAGTGAGGAGGAAATGAGGGAGAGATTTATGAAAGTGATTACCAAACACTGAAAACAAATAAAATAATTCAATTAAAAATAATGTGAAATAAAATTAAAACTTTGTAAAAATAAATATAAAATACATCTATATGTGATAAAAATAAAATATAGAAGAAAATGTGATATTTCTCATTGGAGAAAAAAAAATGCTGACCTGGAAAATAGATCTATGAGAGATAATTTGAGAATTATAGATTGGATCAAAACAATGATAAAGATAAAAAAACCTGAACTTCTTACAAGATATTAAGGAAAATTGCCCTGATATTCTAGAAACAGCGGACAAAACAAAAATGGAAAGAATTCACTAATTACCACCTGAAAGAGATCCCAAATTAAAACTCCCAGAAACATAATAGCCAAACTGAAGAGTTCAGAAATCCAGGAGAAATACTATAAGTAGTCAAAAATAGATAATTCAAATATCATGAATAGAACCATGAATGATTTGACAGCTTCCACATTAACGAACAAGATGATTTGGAACATGATATCTCAAAAGAAAAACAAGTTGGGAATTACCTGCCAGTAAAACTGAACATAATACTTCGGGGGGAAAAATGAATATTCAGTGAAATAGGGGATTTTCAAGAATTCCTGATTAAAAGAGCATAGAAATTTTTTTTTAATGATCTCAAAATATAACACTCAAGGGAAACATACAATGGCAAAAAAAAGAACAAGACAAAAATCATAAGAAATTCAAAAAGGTTAAATTGTTTTTTTTTTTCCATATGGTAAAAAAATTGTAACTTAATAATTTCATTATTATAATGTGAATTAGAAGGTACATACATGAACAGAGAGAAAGGTACTAGGGTGACACTGAGAGGATGATAACCCCCCAAAAAATAAAGGGGTAAGAAAAAGAATGCACAGGAAGAAGAAAGGGGGGCTATAGATTTGGGTAGCATATATTACTTAAAAAGAGGCATTGAAGGTTTATTATAATGGGGAGGGAAATAGGGAGGAGGTTATAGGTAAAGCTAAAATCTTATTATCATCAGAATTGTCTCCAAAAGAGAATAATATGCATACTCAGTTTAATACAGAAATCTATCTTAACTTATACAGAAGTTGAAAGGGACATGACGGACTGAGAACAGGGAGGATAGATTGGGGGAGACAGTGATAAGAAGTAAAACACTTGTGAGAAGGAAGAGGGTAGAGGTAAGAGAGAGGGAGAGAGAGAGGAAGGTAAACAAGGGAAACAGCATGAAGGGAAACAAAGAGCCAATTATCATAACTATAAATTCATAAAATGGAAACAGATAGCAAAAGAGATTAAATAGAATGAAAATGAATACAAAATAAAACGCATAAAAATATTAAAAAGATAAAATAGATGAAAAACCAGAATCCTCCCATATATTATTTATGAGAAACACATTTGAAGCACAGAGACATGCATAGGAAAAAGTTAAGGGGCTAGAGGAGAAAATTACTATTCTTCAGATGAAGCAAAAAAGATAAAAAACAAAAGGAGTACAATCAGGTTATCGGATAACCACAGGAAAAAAATATTACTTATAATGATAAGAAGAAAACTATTTCTTACTGGAAGCTGTTGCAAACAATGAAGTAATATCAATACGAAAAGATAGGCACCAAATAGTGTAGTACCTAAATTTTCCATCCCCAGTGGGGTGAAAAGTTGCACTAGGAGACAGGTGTGCCTAAGTGCTCCAGGGGGATCGGAAGACAATAGATCATTCTTTGCTCTAGCTCAACAGAGGAGATCTCCCATGATCGGACCACCCCTCCAGCACACTTAACAACTTATCAGGAGTGTTAATCCAGGGAAACACAAAACTGTGCTATCTCACACCAGCAGCTCAAAACCAGTTTCTCCAGCTTCTAAGTGAAAGAACCAGAGGCCACAACACACAAAAGTCTCACCATCATGAACAACAAACAAAGGAGGAAGGAAAAGACCATAGACCCTTTCTATGGAGACAAAGACCAAAACACGAATACCAAAGAGGTCACTATTCAGACTGTACTCTCATCTGAAACTTCAAAAGTGACAAAGAACTGCTTGCATGCAGAAACAGCTCCCCTGGAACTGTTAAAGAAGGAAATAGAAGAAAAACTGGTCAAAGATTTTAAGAGTATGAAAAAAGAATTCTACAACCAGAACAGCTTGTTGAAAATGAAAATTGAACAAATGGAAAGGAAGTACAAAAAATAATTGGAGAAAATAATTCTTAAAAGGAATAATTGGACAGATACAAAAGGAAATACAAAAGTTAACTGAAGAAAACAACTTGATAAAAATTAGAATTGGGCAAATAGAAACTAATGAATCTATGAGAACCCAAGAATCAGTCAAACAAAATCTAAAGAATGAGAAAATAGAAGAAAATGTAAAATAACTAATTGGCAAAACAACTGACTTGGAACATAGATCTAGGAGAGAAAATTAAAGAGTCAATGGCCTACCAGAAATTCACAACAACAAAAAAGAGTCTGGACAACATACTCCAAGAAATCATCAAAGAAGAGTGTTCAGAACTGCTAGATCCAGAGGGCAAAACAGTCATAGAAAGAATCCACTGTTTACCTCCTGAAAGGAATCCCAAACAAAAACTCCAAGAAATATTGTTGCCACATTCCAGAACTATGAAATGAAGGAGAAAATACTACAGGCAGCCAGAGAGAAATCATTCAAATATCTAGGAGCTACAGTCAGGATCACACAAGACCTTGCAGCTTCTATATTAAGAGATCAAAGGGATTAGAATATGATATTCTGTAAGACAAAGGAGCTGCAACTAGAACCAAGGATCAGTTACCCAGTGAATGTCAGCACAACATTTCAGGCAAAGAGATGGACATTCAATGAAATAAGCGATTTCCAGGCCAACCTGACAAAAAGGTCAGAACTCAATAGAAAATTCATTCATCAAATGCAAGTCTCAAGAAAGGCATAAAAAGATTAACAGGGGATAGTAAAAACTTGTTACTCAATTTGGGCAAACTGTTTACCTCCTTATAAAGGAATATGATAATTGATAATCTTGAGAATTCTACATCTATTATGAAGTATAAAAGGGATATGCATAGATAGAAGGAACAGGTGAAAAGTAAATAATGTGATGATAAAAATGTGATTCAAGCATGCAAAGGGATTGTAACAGGAGATGTGGAAGGAAGAAAGCAGAAAATGATAAATTACATCACAGAAAGATGTCCAAAATTATATTGAAGCACAGGGAAATAGAGGAGGGAGATGAGCATTGTTTGAGTGGTACTCACATTTGATTTGTTTCAAGGAGGAAACAATAAACTTAATTAAGTATATAAATCTAACTAACTCTATAGGCAGGAGGAGGGGAAGGGGGAAGAAAGGGGAGGGGAAATTAAAAGGGAGGGAAGAAGTTGTAAGGGTAAAGGGGAGTAAAAGGAAGGAGGGCTGAAAGAAGGAAGGGAAGGCTGAGGGAGGTGTTGGTCAAAAGTGAAAACTCTATTGAGGTGGGGAAGGGATAAGGGAGAACTAAAAGCACAAATGGTGGGATAGAGGATGGAGGGAAAGACACAGATTATAATCCGAACTGTGTATATGAATGAAATGAACTCTCCCATAAAATGGAGACAGATAGAGTGGAGTAAAATCCATAATTCAATAATATGCTATTTACAATAAATATATTTGATACAGGGGGATACACGGAGAGTAAAGGAAAAAGATTGGAGCAGAATGTATTGTGCTTCAGCTGAGGTAAGAAAAACAGGGGTAGCAATCCTAATCTCAGCCAAAGCAAAAGCAGAAATAGATCTAATCAAAACAGATAAGGAAGGAAAATATATCCTGCTAAAAGGCACCATAGACAATGAAGCAATATCACTACTTAATATGTATGCTCTAAGTGGTATAGCATCCATATTCTTAGAGGAGAGGTTGGAGGATTGGCAGGAAGAAATAGACAGAAAGACTATATTAGTGGGGGACCTCAACTTCTCCTTGTCTAAGCTTGATAATTATAACCTTAAAATAAAGAAAAAAGAAGTTAAGGAGGTGAACACAACTCTGAATAAGGTAGATATGATAGATCTCTGGAGAAAATTGAATGGGGATGGAAAGGAATATACATTTTTCTCAGTGGTACATGACACATATACAAAAATTGACCATGTTCTTGGGCATAAAAAATTTTAGACTTCACTGCAGGAAGGCAGAGACAGTCAATGCATCCTCAGATCATAATGCAATAAAATTATACATAATAAAAGACCATGGAAAGATAAACCAAAAATTAATTGCAAGCTAAATTATCTAATCTTACGAAGGAGTGGACTAAATAACAAATCATAGAAAAAATCAACAACTTCATTCAATAGAATGACAATAATGATACAACCTACCAAATCTTATGTGATACTGCAAAAGCACTTCCTAGGGGAAGTTTTATATCTTTGAATGCCTACATGAATAAAACAGAGGAAGAAAAGTTCAATGACTTTGCCATACAACTTTAAGAAAAAGAACAAATTGAAAATCTCCAAGTAAATACCAATTTAGAAATAGTGAAAAACAAAGGAGAGATCTGTAAAATTGAAAGTAAGAAAACTTTGGAACTAATAAATAAAACTAATAGTTGGTTTTATGAAAGAGCTAATAAAATTGAAAAAATTCAGGTCAATTTGATTTTAAAAAAAAGAAAGAAGAAAACCAAATTACCAATTTGAAAAATGGAAGGGATGAGCTCACATCTAATGAGGGGGATATTAAAACAATATTTAGAAATTACTTTCCCCAACTTTATGCTCATAAATTCAACAATCTAAATTAGATGGATGAGTATCCCAAAAAATATAAATACTTCAGATTAACAGAAGAGGAAGTTGAATCCTTCAACAACCCCTTCTCAAAAAAAAGAAATTGAATAAACCTTCAATGAACTACCTAGGAAAAAACCTCCAGGGTCAGATGGATTCACAAAGGAATTCTATGAAATGTTTAATAACAGTCAATTCCAATACCATATAGACCATTTGGGAAAATTGTGGAAGGAGTCCTCCTAAATCCTTTTCATGATTCAAATATGGTTCTGACACCTAAACCAGAAAGAAAAAAACAGAGAAAGAAAATTATAGACCAATTTCTATAAAAAATATAGATGCAAAAAGTTTAAATAAACTTTTAGGGAAAAGAATACAGCAATTTGTCACAAGAATGATACATTATGATCGGGTAGGATTCATACCAGGAATGCAGGGCTTCCTCAATATTAGGAAAACTATTAGCATTATATATCATATCAACAAATGGGGGAGGGAGGAGCCAAGATGGCGGAGTAGAAAGATTAATATATGCTAGCTCAGAACCCACAGCCCATAGATTACCTCTTAAAAGGAGCTCCCAACAGGTTCTGGAGCAGTGGAAACCTCACAGCAGTGGAGTGGAGGAGATTTCTGTTACAGAGAGCCTTGAAAAACCGACCACAAAGGTCCATCACGCACCAGATCCAGAGCAGAGGCAAGGCCTACCCTGGCCATGTGGCCCCGAGAACAGCAGATCTGAGCAGGCTTCAGGGACAGAATCTCCAGCAGCCGTGAAGGTTCCTCCACCCACAGGTGCACAGGTCAGTGAGAGAGAATTCTGGGCTGGCTGAGAGGGGAGTGGGGTTTCTCCATAACTTGGGACCTCTTACGAGGCAGGGGGTGAGGCAGCAGGTGGCCAGAGGCTCCCAGAGCAGGGAGGAGTTGGGGTCTATTACTGAAGTTCTCCACATAAAATCACTGGAGGAACTGAGCCTGTGAGGCAGCCCAGCACCCACCTGAGACCCTGAATTTAATCTTACCCTGAATAGCAGCCGGGCTTGCCACTGAAAGCTCTGAGGCTGGGGAGCAGCATTTGAATCTCAGACCCCAAGTACTGGCTGGGTGGATCTAGGCATGACTGGAGAGGAATCTCAGAAGTCAAGTAACTGGCCGGGAAAATGCCCAGAAAAGGGGAAAAAAGTAAGACCATAGAAGGTTACTTTCTTGGTGAGCAGATGTTTCCTCCTTTCCTTTCTGATGAGGAAGAACAATGCTTACCATTAGGGAAAGACATAGGAGTCAAGGCCTCTGCATCCCAAACATCTGAATCAGATATCCAATGGCTCAGGGCATGGAAGAACTCAAAAAGGATTTTGAAAATCAAGTTAGACAGGTGGAGGAAAAACTGGGAAAAGAAATGAGAGAGATGCAAGAAAAGCATGAAAAAACAGATCAATACCTTGCTAAAGGAGACCCAAAAAAAAACGCTGAAGAAAATAACACCTTGAAAAAGAGGCTAACTCATTTGGCAAAAGAGGTTCAAAAAGCCAATGAGGAGAAGAATGCTTTCAAAAGCAGAATTAGCCAAGTGGAAAAAGAGGTGCAAAAGCTCACTGAAGAAAACAGTTCTCTCAAAAGTAGAATGGAACAGATGGAGGCTAAAGACTTTTTGAGAAACCAAGAAACCACAAAACAAAACCAAAAGAATGAAAAAATGGAAGAGAATGTGAAATATCTCAATGGAAAAACAACTGACATGGAAAATAGATCCATAACTAATAGATAGTTATGGGACTACCTGAAAGCCATGATCAAAAATGGAGCCTAAACATCATCTTTCATGAAATTGTCAAGGAAAACTGCACTGATATTCTAGAAGCAGAGGGCAAAATAAGTATTCAAGGAATCCATCGATCACCACCGGTAAGAGATCCAAAAAGAGAAACTCCTAGGAACATTGTGGCCAAATTGCAGAGTTCCCAGCTCAAGGAGAAAATATTGCAAGCAGCTAGGAAGAAACAATTCCATTATTGTGGAAATACAATCAGGATAACACAAGATCTAGTAGCTTCTACATTAAGTGATAGAAGGGTGTGGAGTAGGATATTCCAGAAGTCAAAGGAACTAGGTCTAAAACCAAGAATCACCTACCCAGAAAAACTGAATATAATACTCAGGGGAAAATATGGTCTTTCAATGAAATCAAGGACTTTCAAGTATTCTTGATGAAAAGGCCAGGGCTAGCAAGAACCTTTGACTTTCAAACACAAGAATGAGAAGAAGCATGAAAAAGCAAACAGCAAAGAGAAGTCATAAGGGACTTACAAAAGTTGAACTCTTTACATTCCTACATGGAAAGACAATATTTGTAACTCTTAAAACTTTTCAGTATCTGGGTAATTGGTGGAATCACACACACACATACACACACAAACACATACGCACATGCGTGCACACATAGAAACAGAGAGCACAGAGTAAATTGAATAGGATGGGATCATATCTTTTAAAAATTACGGTAAACATTGAGAGAGAAATGTATTGGTAGGAGAGAGGTAGACACGGAATGGGGCAAATTATCTCTCATTGAAGAGGCAAGCAGGAGACTTTTCAGTGGAAGGAAAAAGGAGAGCTGTGAAAAAAACATGAAGTTTACTCTCATCACATTCGACTAAAGGAAGGAATAAAATGCACTCTCATTTTGGTATGAAAACCTATCTTAAAATACAGGAAAGTGGGGGAGGAGATAAGCAGGGTGTGGGGGGATGATGGAAGGGAGGGCAATGGGAGGAGGTTACACTTTGAAGTCAACCCTCTTGGGGAGGGACAGGATCAAAAGAGAGAATACAAAAAATGTGGGGCAGATGGAGGGATGAAGGGAAATATAGTTAGTCTTACACAACATGAGTATTATTGAGGTCATTTGCAAAACTACATGGATATGGCCTATATTGAATTGCCTTCCGTCCCAAAGGGAATGGGTAGGGAGGGAGGAATGGGGAGAAGTTGGAACTCAAAGTTTTAGAAACAAATGTCGAATATTGTTCTTGCTCCTAGGAAATACGAAATACAGGTAATGGGGAATAGAAAGTTATCTGGTCCTACAGGGCAAAAGTGAAGATGGGGACAAGGGAAGGGAGGAATTATAGAAGAGAGTGCAGATTGGTCATAGGGGAAAGTAAAATACTTGGTGTATTGTGGTGGGGGGAAGGGAGAAATGGGGAGAAAATTTGGAACCCAAATTTTGTGAAAGTAAATGTAAAAGTTAAATAAATAAATTTATATTAAAAAACAAAACAAATGAAGAGAAAATTTGGAACCAAAAATTTTGTGAAAATGAATGTAACAAACCAAATAAATAAATTTATTTTTAAAAAAGAGAAACTACTAAGATTATTATAGCCAAATTCAGAGTTCCAAGGAAAGTAGACAATATTGTATGCAGCTAAAAAGAAACAATTCGAGTGGAAATACAAGTAAGACAACACATGATCTAGCACCCTCTACATTAATGGAATGAAGGGTTTGGAATCTGATATTCCAGAAGACAATGGAACCTGGATTAAAACCAAGAATCACCTATACAGTAAAACTGAGTATAATATCAGAGGAAAAATGATTTTTAAATTAAATACAGGACTTTCTTGACGAACAGAAATGAACAGAAAATTTGACTTTAAAACACAGGAATCAAGAGAAGTATGAAAAGCTAAACTGGAAAGAGAAATCATGAGAGATTTTCTAAAGTTGAACTGTTTACATTCCTACATGGAAAGATAATATTTGTAATTCTTGAGACTTTTCTCACTATTTGGGGAGTTGGAGGGATTACACACACACACACACACACACACACACACACACACACACACAGAGCACAGGGTCAGATGAATGAGAAGGGATGATATCTAAAAAAAACATAAAATTAAAGGATGAGAGAAGAATATGTTGGGAGGAGACAGGGAGAAATGGAATGGGGCAAGTAATTTCTCATAAAAGAAGCAAGAATAACCTTTTTCAACAGAGAAGAAAAGATAGGAGTTGAAAGGAAAAAAGGGAAGCTTATTGTCCCCATATTTGGCTTAAGGAGATAATAACATACACACTCAACTTGGTATGAAAATCTATCTTACACTACAAGAAAGTTGGGGAGAAGGGGAGAAATGGGGTGGGAGGGATGATAGAAGGGAGAGCAAATGGGTGGAGGGAGTAATCAGAAGTAAACACTTCTGCGGAGGGACAAGGTCAAAAGAGAGACTGGAATAAATGGGGGATGGAATCGGAAGAAGGGAAATATAGTTAGTCTTTTACAACATGACTATTTAGGTAGTCTTTCAAAAAACTACACATATAAAGCCTATATTGAATTCCTTGAAGTCTCAATAGGCATGGATGGGGAGGGAGGAAGGCAGAGAAGTTGGAAGTCAAAGTTTTAGGAACAAATGTTGAGAATTGTTTTTGCATACAATTGGAAAATAAGAAGTTCATCTAATGGGGTATAGAAATCTATCTTGTCCCACAAGAAAAGAGAGAAGATGGGGATAAGAGAAGGGAAAGGTGTGATAGAAGGAAGGGTATATTGTGGGAAGGTGTAACCAGAATGCAGAGTCATGATGAGGAGTGTAAATCTGTGGAAAAAATTTGGAACTCAAATTTTGTGGAAATGAATGTTGAAAACTAAAAATAAAGAAATAAACATTAAAAATATATTCTTCCATCTCTTTATATTGTCTAATTTATGGGCGTACAGTTGGGCAAATTAATTCCTAATTATTGTTTTAATTTCCACGTCACTGAAGGTGAGTTCACCTTTTTCATTTTGATATTGGTAATTTGGTTTTCTTTTTCAATCAAGTTGAACAAAAGTTTATTAATTTTATTGTTTTCTTCATAAAACTAATTCTTAGTTGTGTTTACTTTCTCAATAGTTTTCTTAATTTCAATTTTATTAATCTCTCCTTTGCTTTTCAGTGTTTCTAATTTGATATTTATTTGAGCATTTTCAATTTTTTCTTTTTCTAGCTTTTTCAACTTCACACTCAATTTCTTTCTCTATTTTATTCCGGTAGGCATTCAAAGAAATAAAACTTGCCCTAAGAACTGCTTTTGCATTTTCCCATAAGTTTCAATAAGTTGTCTCATTATTGTCATTCTCTTGAATGAAGTTGCTGATTATTTCTATAATTTGTTGTTTAACTCACCCATTTTTTAGGATTAGATTATTTAGTTTCCAATTAATTTTTGGTCTGTCTTTCCATGGTCTTTTATTACGTATATATTTTACTGCATTATGAACTGCAAAGAATGCATTGATTATCTATGCCTTTCTGCGCTGCATTGTGAGATATTTGCACCCTATCACATGGTCATTTTTTGTATATATGTCATGAACCACTGAAAAAAAGGTATATTTCTTTTTCTCCCCATTCAGTTTTCTCCAGCAATCTCTCTTACCTACCTTATCCAGAGTTTTATTCACTGCCTTAACTACTTTCTTGTTTATTTTGATGTTTGATTTGTCAGGTTCGGAGAGGGGGAGCTTAAAGTGCCCCACTGGTATAGTTTTGCTGTCTATTTCTTCTTGTAACTCCCTTAAATTCTCCTCTAAGAATTTGATTGCTATACCACTTTGAGCATATATGTTTAGGAATGAAATTGCATTACTGTTTATAGTGCCTTTTAGTAGGATATAGTTTCTTTTCTTATCACTTCAGATTAGATTTATTTCTCTTTAGGTTTAGGATTGCTACCTCTGCTTTTGTACATCACTTGAAGCACAATATATCATGCCCCAAATTTGTATCTTTACCGTGTGCATGCCCCAGTTTCAAATGTGTTTCTTGCAAACAACATATTGTTGAATTATTTTTTTAAATTTATTCTGCCATCTGTCTCCATTTTATGGGAGAGTTAATTCCATTCATATTCACAGTTATGATTAATATCTCTCTTTCCTTCCATCCTCTTTCTCCCTATGTATCCTTTAGTTCTTCCCTCGCAATTCTCCTCTACAATAAATTTACAATTTTTACCACTGCCTCCCTCAGTCTTTTCTCCCTTCTTTCAACCCCCCTTCCTTTTACTCCCCTTTTCCGTCACTACTTCTTTCCTCCCTTTTAGCCTCCCCTCCTTTTTCTTTCCTCTTTCTCTCTTACTGTGTATTGAGCTAGTTAGATTTCTATACTTAATTGAGCTTGTTGTTTCCCTCCTTGAATCAAATCAGATGAGAGTAAATCTCAATAAATACTCATCTCCTTCACATCTTTCCCTCCACTGTAATATATTTTTGTACTTCTTCCTGTGATGCAATTTACCTTTTCCTGCCTTCTCGTTTCCATAACTCCCACTACAATCCCTTCACAATCACATTTTTATCATCACATCATTTACTTTGTACTCACTCCCTCTTTCTATGTTTATCCCTATTATATATCATAATAAATACACAATTCTCAAGACTAAAAAGTATCATCTTCCATTATAAAAATGTAAACAGTTTGCCCATGTTGAATAACACATTTTATTCATCTTTTTATTATGCTCTTGAGACTTGTGTTTGAAGACTGAATTTTCTACTGAGCTCTGGCCCTTTTCATCAGGAAGGTCTGGAAATCCCATATTTCATTGAATGTCCATCTCCTTGCCTGAAATATTATGCTCAATTTTAGTGGTTAATTGATTTTTGATAGTCCCAGCTCCTTTGCCATATGGAATATCATATTCCAATCCTTCTGATTTTTTAATGTAGAAGCTTCAAGGTCCTTTGTGATCCTGACTGTAGGTCCTCGATATTTTAATTGTTTCTTTCTGACTCCCTGCAATATTTTCTCCTTCACTTGATAGTTCTAGAATTTGGGAATGCTATTCATCGGTGTTCTGAGTTTAGAATCCCTTTCAGGTGGTGAATGGTGGATTCTTTTGATAACTATTTTGCCTTCTGGATCAAGGACTTCTGCCCAGTTTTCCTTGATGACTTCTTGGAAAATATTCTCCATACTTTTTTTTCATCGTGGGTTTTGGTAAACAAACAATCCTTAGATTTTTCTCTCCTGGTTCTATTTTCCAGGTCATTGTCTTTCTAATTAGATATTTTACATTTTCTTCTATCTTTTCAGCCTTTGATTCTGTTTCACGGATTCTTGATGTCTCATAGATTCGTTAGCTTCTACTTGCCCAATTCTAATTTTTAACAAATTGTTTTGGGGAGGAGTCAAGATGGCGAAGTAGAAAGACACACTTATGCTACCTCCGAAACCACAGCCTATAAAATATCTGTAAAGAAGAACTCCTAACAAATTCTGGACCAGTGGAAGCCAGAGAACAACAGAGTGAAGGAGATTTCTGTTCCAGAAAGACCTGAAAAAGCCTTACCAAAGGTCGGTCGTGCTCGGGAACAGAGCGGGAAACCAGCCCTACCTTGGCTGTGCAGCCTCGGGAGGAGCAGATTGGAG